>ML787117.1:164021-175745 GCA_009831015.1 Picea engelmannii
ATAATGTTCCATTTGGGTTACCCAACCAGTGGGGTCCAAGCCATCAAATTTGGTCACGTCCACCCGTGGAAGGCGTATGTCACGTTGAAAGTGATGGGACTAAAAGGTATGGGAATGGGAGGAAGTTTCACCTTCATTCTTTGGATGTGCTTCAGATAAATGGTCATCTCTAGGGATCTTCAATTTGGTGTAGAGTGATGCAAAGATAGATTCAAGCTGGGTGGTCAGTTCTTGTTTGACTTCCTCCATTGAGGACTGCATGGTTGTATTTATGGTAGCATTGATGGATGAATCGATGGAGGAAACAGTGGCACTGAGTTGTTTCACTTCTTTTTGGGTTTCTAGGAAACCAGATTGCATGGTGTTGAAGCGAGCTTCCAGGTCTTGGCTAGGGGTATGGGCCATGAGAATGGGTGAACTGAAAAGGGGCGGGTGGGGTCAAAAATTATGTCGAAAAATGATATGGATGAAAGTGATAAGGGCAGAGAGATGAATCCAATGGAATAGGTGTCAAATAATGGTGAAACAATTTCCAGACTTTTTTTTTTTTTTACACCTGCGGAGTTATACTCTAGTTTGAAGAATACCACAATGATGAAATCCCCAAATGATTAACCAGAAAGAGATGTGTATTTACTTGGCAACCCAAACAAATTTGCGCAACAATAGATCTGGTATGTTTTTAATTTGTTTATGTTTATGTCCCCCAAGTGTTAGGTATTCAAGGGTTCTACAGACAAGGGTTTGCCCTGTGCTATAGCTCTCTGATATACGTGCGGGGTCCAACAATAGTACTCAGCCCAATATCTTAGGGCACTAACTAAGGAGGATAGACGACACCCTTAGTCGTACTACCTGACTACCCAGGTACTAGAGAGTATCTTCCCGAGTGTTGTTCCCGGTGACACTATGGCAGTCTGGCAACCGATAGGTTTATCTAAAGAGGGCTTCAGGAAATCTAGGTCGATCCGTACATAGGTGTTGTCTGATGCACTACCACTCAAAGGGGTACCAACAGGGGTTACAAGGGTGGCCAACATATGTGCGCTTCAGAACCACTTGTATTTCCTGCGTGTATGAATCCCTCAACCGTGGATTTATGCACGTAACGACATATCTTTGTGGTTTAAAGACGACGAAATATGTCTCTACCTTGGGAAAAAAATTCCCACAATTTCTTCCAAGGAAAGTGCTCTGATACCACTTGCAAGATACCAGATATAATAAATATGTAGAACATAAATAAAATGCTAGAAATGGTAGAATAACTGTAATATATCCAGCATAATCTCCACAATAACACAGAAATGATATAAGAACAACAACATAAATAACACTTTGATTCAGAAAGCAATGTTCACAGGCCTCTTCGAGGGGGCAACCTCCAATTGAGCAGTGCTCTGTTACAATAATCTCCCAGCTAGAGTTTCCATACCCTCGACCCTTATTTATACTAAATATTTCTATCAAGAGAAGAATCTAGAGGAAGATCCTTCTATAAGCGAAAGCTTCTATTAGGTCTTCTTACATCCGCCTTATTCTATTTTATTGAAAGGCCTTATTAATATTGACCTTTAATACATTCAAATATATTAATCTACCTATGTGTGGGTTAGGACCCTAACACTTAAGCACCAAATCTCCCAGCTTGAATTCCTCCTTCCTGACCTTCCTGTCAAAGGCCTACTTGATCTTCTGTTGATGACTGTGAGCTATGTCCATCACCTGCTCCCTGATCTGTTGCACTTCCACCACTTGATGAATTCTTCTGACCATATGGTCTAGCTCTCCTTCATGATCTTGAAAGAATTTAGCTACAGGTAAAGCGAGCTGAGTGGGAAACACAGCCTCCGTCCCATAATCAAGTTGAAAAGGTGAGGTGCCCAGGGACTTCTTTGTTGTCACTCGATCGACCCATAGAGCGAATTTGAGCTTTGAATCCCAGGCCCTCTTATTGTCTTCCAATAATATTTTAATGAGTTTGATTAAACTTTTATTGGAAGATTCTACTAGTCCATTTCCTTGAGGATAATAGGGAGTGGAGTGAATTAGTGAAATCTCGAACTGCTCACAGAACTTAACCAGAGGATCAGACTTGAAAGAAGCATCATTATCAGTGACAATTTTGCTGGGACAACCAAATCTGGCTATGATATCCTCCAAGAAGATGATAATTACCTTGTGTGAAGCACTCCTGGTGGGGGCATCTTCTATCCACTTGGTGAAATAGTCTATTGCAGTCAGGATCCATCTATGCTGGCCACTTGAAGGAGGATGGATTTCCCCAATAAATTCCAACCTCCATTATTCAAAGGGTGCTGAAGCTACTACAGGCTTTAGTGGCAGAGATTTGAGTTGTTGCTTTCCCAAGAACCTTTGGCATTTGATGCAAGCTCTGACTTCTCTGTAGACATCAGTGAATAAGGTAGGACAGTAGTAAACAACCCTGATAACTTTGTGGGTTGTGGTCTTCCAGAAATGATGCCCTCCACAAAGGCCTCTATGGAAATCAAACATAACTTTTTGGGCCTCCTGTGGGTTCAGACACCTCAGAAACACCACTAGAGGGTCTCTCTAGTACAAGACATGGTCAATAAGGCAATATCTGACCGCCTCGAGCTTTAAATCTCTTGCCTTGATTTTTCCCATTCCATCAGGAGGCTTCAACTCTTGCAGAAAGTACAAAATGTCTCTGTACCAGGTGCATTCTGCTAGTGATAAGCCACCCTGAGTGATTTTGCTGGACGACTCAGCTTGTTTATTTCCTGAGCAAGAATTGATGAAGCTAAACCCCAAGGCCTTGCAATTGGATTCACCCAGCAGCTTGGCTAAACCCTACCCTTTAACCAACTTGGTGGGCTTTACCTCTAGGTCAAACTCAAGGATCTTGTCAATCCATTTACCTCTTCTCCCATCTATGTCAGGCTATATAAGGATGTATTTCACAGAGGCTAAAGGAACGTATGCAGTCACTCTTGAGTGCAAGACATAGACTATGAAAGATTTGAGAGCTTTCACCAAGGCATAGGCCTGCTTCTCCATGATCTCATACCTAATTTCTACATCTCTTAATGCCTTACTGAAGAAGGAAATGGGTTGCTCTCACCCTTCCTCATTTTTCTGCAATAAGACCGTTGCTACTATGTCAAAAGAAGCAAAAGAAAAAATTAGGAAATCCTTGGAATAATCAAGACTGATCAACACAGGTGCCTCAGTCGATGCCTTTTTTATTTGGACAAAATATTCCCTGGGTTCAACAATCCATTTTACTTCATTTCCCTTTCTGAGCATGGTTGTGATGTGTTTCACCACCTCAGCAAAATTTGAGACGAACCTCCTCAGAAAGTTAATCTTTTCTAAAAAAGCCTAAACTTCCTTTCTAGACCTGGGAAGCGACAGGGTCTGAATTTCCTCTACCCTGTTGGGATCAATTCTCACTCCCTTTGCTGATACTATATGGCCTAACAACTTCCCCTCCGTCATAGCAAACAAAGATTTCTTGGGATTTAAGGATAGACCAAACCTCCGACATTTCAAGAAAACTTTCCTCAAGTGATAGCGGTGCTCTTTATCAAACCTGGAGAAGACTGTGATGTCATCTAGATAGATCACCACAAAATGATCTTTCTCCCTGATGAAGGCTATGTCCATGGCTCACTGGAATGTTGCTCCTGCATTCATTAATCCAAAAGGCATTTTGGCATACATGAATGTGCCCCAAGGAGTGGTGAAGGTTGTTTTTTCTCTGCCCTCAGACATGACTGATATCTGATTATAGACAGAAAAACCATCAATCATGGATATCCTAGATGCACCAGTTACCCTCTGCAATATGTGTTCCATGTTGGGCAAGGGATAGTTGTCTTTCTTTGAGCTCCTATTCAGGTTCCTGAAATCAACATAGAGCCTGATTTCTCCACTTTTCTTCCTCACTGAGACCAAGTTGGCTACCCACTCAGAATATCTCAAGGGGACAATGATTTGGGCATCTAACAACTTCTTCACTTCTCTCTCCATGACAGGCAACAACATGGGATTTATCTGTCTTAGCTTCTGCCTAAATGGCTTAGCCTCTTCCTTCAGTGGGATCTTGTGTTCAATGACAACTGTGTCATATGTCTTGATGTCTTCATAGGTCCATGAAAAAACATCAACAAATTCCCTTAATAACTCGGTATATTCGGCCCTCTACTCTTTGGTCAAACTACTTGACAACTAGACAAACTTAGGCTCCTCCTGTGTGCCGATATTGCACTCCGCTGTATCAACATCTCCATTTGAAACCCTACCCTTTACTGCCACATCATTCCCATCGAACAATCTTTCTGAAGGGACCAGTCCCTTCAGAATGTGATTGCTAGGCAGATGAATAATATGGTGATTAGTGATTTTATTTAAAAATACCTCAGGGTGAGGGTAACTTTCGAGATCAGGATCCTGATCAATGTGCAATGCAGAAAATTCATCGACGGACTGAAGAAATTTTTCAATTTCAAGATCGTCTTTGAATACCTTCCAATGCTTGATATTGTCCGGAACAGATGGCCTATATCTTATCTCGACCTCATATTTGATCTTAGGCAGCAGATGGATCTTGAACAGACTAGCTGAGACAGCTAAGGAATCGGCCAAAGTATTTTCCTCTCTTGGAATAAAAGAAATGTTGAAAGCTGAGAAGAAATTATCAATCAGGTCCCACACTTCATTTTTGTAACTCCTGAGCCAAGGATGCTTAGCCCGATAAGCATTTCTGACTTGTTGGATTATCAACTCAGCATCTCTGAACACTTCTACCTCCTTAATTCCCATTTATTTTGCATCCCTCATACCCAGAACAAGAGCTTCATATTCTGCCACATTATTGGTAGCTTCAAATTCTAGCTTGTATGATAGCGATATGGTTTCCTGCCATGGGGACACAAGAACCACTCCAGCGCCAGCGCCTTCGCTAGAAGAAGCTTCGTCGAAGAACATTTTCCAAACAAAGGTGGTTGGAGAAGGTATCTCGTGATTAAATATGGGTTGCTTTCTGATTTGAAAAGGGGCTTCAAGAGTCTCAGTGATCTGCAATAAACTAGAACCCAAATCAGTGTCAAGTGCAAAGATGGGGTGATTAGTGGGGTCTGCTTCGTCACTGACAATGTAGGCCAACTGAGATTTTCTGTACAACCTCCTATGTTCCCCTCCAAATATTGGAATGGTGGCATATGTGAGATCCATCTGTAATGTTCCTCCAAGTTTTTTAATCCAAGATCTTGACAACAACATGCCGAACTTGGGGGGAACATCAGCTACTACAATGTCCATGACCACACTCTTCATTGGCAACTGAAATAAAGAGACCACCAAGTCTTTTATGACTCCAAGGCATTGCACCCTCCTTGAATCAAAAGAGTACAAATCGTGATAAGCCTTTGTCACTTCCAGTCCCAATTCTTCCATGACTATTTTGGGCATAAGGTTGTGGGAAGCTCCTGAATCCATGAGGCAATTATGCAGCACCTTATCATGTACGTTCAGGGATGTGTAGAATGGAGGGGATGAATCATCTCTGTCTTCTACCATGGGACCTAGGACGACTGTTGTATTTTCATCTTGAAGATTTACTAAGTCTGTAGAAGGCTGGGGGGAGTCAGATTGTAGCAGCTTGGAGAGGGACCTTTTGAAATCTTCATTTTTAATTAGCTCTGAGAGGGGTACGAGAATTCTAATCTTTTGAATTTCGTGCTCAAAACTAAAGGACAAAAGAGACTTAGGAGCTTCCCTTACCTCAAAGATAGGTTCTTTGGCTTTTGGTGAAGTATTCTAAGTTTTCTTTTCTTTAGTAGTGATTGTTGCAGGCTTAACAGGTCTTTCCGCTATGAGAGGCTGATCATGGCTATCACAATTTCCTTCTTTCTTCTTTGACTTGAGATGATATATGTTAGGAGTGTTGTTGGCCTTTTCCCCTTTACCCAACTCATTGACTTGAATGTTCATCAGGGATCCTTCATATGCAGATTGAGTCAAATGGGGAAAAGGGGAAGTGTCTTCAATACAGTGGATTTCGGGGTCGATCTCATCTATCTCCTCTCCTTCCTCGTGAGCAACTAGGCTATTTTAGAGAGGGGTTTGAATCCTCTGATCATATTTGTCTTTTCTCCTTTGTTCCCTTGGAAAAGCCTATGGCACATTGTTGCTAGGCCTCCTGAAGCCTCTATTATCAGTATTTTGGGGATTTTTGTACATGGGCTTCCCTTCTAACTCCCACCTTTCCATTCTAGTTGAAAGCGATTTTAGCATTTTAGTTACCTCGTCCATCTGAAGAGGAAGGGGAGAGGACTTGGATGGGGAGGCTTTAGGTCTCTTTCTGGATATGTCTCTATCAGCCTTATTCCTGAGTCGGTCAACAACCAATATGTTAGATTCTACTTCCATGGCTGCATCCTGCATGTGAGCCAGAGTAGTGGCTCTCCTTTCCCTCAATAGAAGGTAGAAATCAGGATCAAAAGTGCTAGCATAAGTGATCTTAGAAGAGGCTTCTAAGGGCTTTATTTCAGTGGGAATCTTATTGTACATTTTATTGAATCTCTTGGAGAAATCAGAGACAGACTCTCCTTCCTTTCTCTTCAAAGACCCGAACTCTGTCATGTAATAGATGAAGTCCTTTTTGTCTCCCCACTGTCTCAAAAAGTCATTATCCAAAGCCTCAATCCCATCGATAGATCCAGGAGGAAGGGCCCTAAACCACTTTCTAGCCTCGCCTTCAAGGTAATGGACAAAAATCCTCATCCATACATATGCATGCATGATAACATGATCATCTGTAAAACTGTAAAAGGATTCAAGGTGTTCTTTTGTAGCTATGTCCCCTTTGACTGTAAACTTGGGAAGCTGCTTAAGGTACCCATCTGCTGGAAGGGCATTGAGAGGCTGAGGTAACAAAAGGGGAGCATACCTGGAAGCTATTATAGCCTCCATTCTGGTCATGGGGGGATTTGCTCCTCCCATAGGAATATTAGGTGGAGGAGAACTCAGAGGAGAAGGAGCTCGAATAGGGGATACTGGAAATGAGCTTCTAGGTGGAAGGGGAAACAAGGGAGGATTTAGAGAGAAGGCTAAAGGGCTTGAGTCAGCATATGATTCTCTCTGTGCAATAGCAACAACAATAACAAGAGGAGGAGTGGTAAAGCTAGGGGTAGGGAAATATTCTATGGTCCAGGGTCTACACCAAGGTAGAACTTCAGGGAAGAGGGGAGTGACAAGGATTTCTCCCTCCAATCCCAGACCAAGAGGGGAAAACTCAGCAGGAACACTTCTGAAATTCAGGAAACAGGAAACTTCAGAAAAAGGTCTGCTAGGAATCTGAGAAGAAGAAAATGGAGTTTCTACAGAAGGAGATGGCGAATTACCTGGTTCAGTGGTGGAAGTTTCTCCTTCAGAGGCCTTTCCTTTTCTGAAAATCACCTTCGGATCAGCTTCAAGTGTAGCTAGAGGAAACCGTGGATGGGAAAGCGTGTACCTCTGGAAGCCACAACTAAAACAATAGGTTCGCCACAGTGGAGTCGTCACAATGGAGTCGCCAAGTGCATAGTAGCAATCTCGTAGGGCTTTGATGCCTGATGCACCTTCAGAATCAGAGGCTCGATGTCGTTCAATCCCAGGGAAAATTTTCAACTTTGTCCCCGACAATGGCGGCATAAATGTTAGCGTTAGAAGTCACTCCTGGATTGCAGAAGGAGTAAGCCTGAGGCCCATCAGTTTGAATGTCACGAATTGTTGATAAAGGGTGATGACTGGAAGTAAACTTAGAACAATATCGTTCTAACTCAGAACCTAGGCAAGGCATGCACAAGTGGATGAGGTCTTGGTTCAATTTCGGGCAGTAAGTTGTAATAAGGGTGAGTAGGAGGAAGACTTCTGTGAGGAGATGTGAAGGGATGTTGTAGGCATCAAGCTTCCAACAGCCTGCAGAAGAAAACTTTGAACACAAGAACCTCTTATATTCAAAAGCGAAAACACTAAAAGAACGTAACAGAATTATAATAAATCCTTTATCATAATACAGTCACGACAATTCATGTGAATCATTCAATCATGAACCCCTTTAGTATAAGATCGAAACAAGATGAAAAAGAGAGTTGCCTTACATTAAACAAGGAAATTTCATTTACAGATACATAGCCAGCAAAAACCAGTGCTTCATTAAAACATTACAGTCGGGAGCTCTGCTCAACCATCCATCCTTACAGAAATACAAAAACTGAGTATATATACTCAGGGCAATTTTCCACCTTCGTAGCAGGAAGGTAGCTGAGACATTAAAGTCCAAATTAGCATGTGCAGGCTCCTCAGTCATACCTGGACGAAACTCCTTCGCCAGACGCAATATTAACTCAGCATGGCTCTTGCAGGGGGACCTGCATACAAGGGTACCAGGGGCTGATTACTCCAGGCCTTTTCCATGCCTTCAATTTATGAGTTGAGTCGAGGTCTCAACCACTTGCTCAATATTCATTAACTGCTTCTTCCATGGAGGGTGGACGAGACTAAAAACATAAAAATAAACCCTTTGTCCTTTGAAGTCTTGGTAGTTGAAATGTCGAAATGGTTCCTGGGCACTTTTCTCATTTCGTGTTTTGGGGTTTCGAAATGCAGTGGACGAGAGAGACCCCATGTCCTTTGAAGTCCCGGTAGCTGAAATGGATCCTGGGCGCTTTTTCGCATTTTGCGTTTCAGGGTTTTGAAATGCAGTGGAAGAGCAACCTCTTGTCCTTTGAAGTCCCAATAGTCGAAATGCCGAAATGGCTCGTAGGCGCTTTTCACATTTCGTGTTTCGGGGTTTCGAAATGCAGTGGACGAGAGAGACCCCGTGTCCTTTGAAGTCCTGGTAGCCAGAATGCCGAAATGGCTCCTGGGCGCTTTTTTGCGTTTTGCATTTCGGGGTTTCGAAATGCAGTGGAAGAGAAATTTCTTGTCCTTTGAAGTCCCCTTAGTCGAAATGCCGAAATGGCTCCTGGGCGCTTTTTCACGTTTTGCGTTTCGGGGTTTCGAAATGCAGTGGACGAGAGAGACTGCGTGTCCTTTGAAGTCCTGGTAGCCGAAATGTCGAAATGGCTCCTCATTTCGTGATTTTGGTCATAAGAGATGAGCTCATGCCCCAAACCGCATGCAACTCTGCGACTCAAACTTACCCAATGACCGTCGATCTGCTCCATCTGTGGATCTTCGCCATTGAAAACAAAATGCCCATTCACTTGATTTTAAGCCTGAAATGGACTTCTTCTCTGTGTTGCACTCGACGCTCATGACTTGCAAGAATTGGTGCTAACAGAGAGGATCCTGGAACTAAAAAATTCATTCAACATCATCAGATTTTCTCACATCTATAGGGAAGAAAATGGAGAGGCGGATACTTTATCAAAAAAAGTGTTACAGATGCCTGAAGGGAAGATCCATTACAACAAATGGATTGATAGTCATGAGGATCCCTTCCTTTTCTTGCACCTTTTTGTGTGACTGGTTTTTCTCTATTATTTTGGTGGTTATGCTATTTAGCTAGACTTAGTTGTCTACTTTACATCAGAGTTAAATGTATCTAATATGTTTTTTTGGAGGTTCTTTTTTGTGGTGAGTTGTCAATACTAAAAATCACTTGAAGGTCTGCTTAGAAATAATTTTCCGAAATGACTAAAAGATGGATATAACTACGAGTTATATGTACTTTTTTGTGAACAACATATATTAAATATATTATATGTACTTTTTTGTGAACAACATATATTAAATATATTATATGTACTTTTTTGTGAACAACATATATTAAATATATTGAAAACTTTTATGCTGGAAAAAAAACAATAGATTAATCATCAATATTTATAACATAGGAAAGTGATAAATTTGAATCATTACTAAAATATTAAAGTATTTTACCAACCAATTTTTTTTTAATTTACTTAATTTACTATTATGAACAAAACTAATTGTGTCCTCCCTATATTCATGTGATGTGACTTTCAATTATTTATAACCAAATGTCCTCCCTATATTCAATTTCCTCTCTCAATTTATATCAACAATGGATTAATGATCAATATTTATAACATAGGAAAGTGATGAATTTGAAGTGATCATTACTGAAATATTATTAAAGCGATAAGTGTGAAGTGATTAATATTTATAACATAGGAAAGTGATGAATTTGAAGTGATCATTACTGAAATATTAAAGTGGTGATGAGTGTGAAGTGATTATTAATGGAAAAAAAGTAATTCTTGATTTAGAGCGATAGGGTCAATTCTTAATCTCTTAATAGAATTTTCCTACCTTAAAGATACCTTAAAGAGTATAAGGTAGTATTAAAATATTTTTTTAAACAATTTTTTAAGAAATGGATTATGTAGTTGGAGATATTTTTGGGATGAAGGTACTTAATTGCAGAAGACTTATATAACTTCTTAATAGAGTTTTTCTATTTTAAAAAGTAAAAGGTAGTATTAAAATATTTTTTTAAACATTATTTTAAGAAATAGATTATGTAGTTGGAGATATTTTTAGGATGAAGGTACTTACATATTGTAGAAGATCTGGTATAAGATTTTAATAGAATTTTTGTATTTTAACGAGTATAAAGTAGTATTAAAATATTTTTGTAAACAATTTTTTAAGAAATAGATTATATAATTGGAGATATCTTTGGGATGAAGGTACATACATATTGTAGAAGACTTGGTATTATCTTTTAATAAAATTTGTCTATTTTAAAGAGTATAAAATAACATTAAAATATTTTTTTAAACAATTTTTTAAGAAATGGATTATGTAGTTGGAGATATTTTTGAGATGAAGTTACTTACATATTGTAGAAGCACTGGTATAATATCTTAATAGAATTTTCCTATTTTAAAGAGTATGAGGTAGCATTAAAATATTTTCTTATAGAATTTTTTAAGAAATGGATTACGTAGTTGGAGATATCATTGGGATGAATATACTTACATATCGGAGAAGATTTAGTATAATATCTTAATAAAATTTTCCTATTTTAAAGAGTATGAGGTAGCATTAAAATATTTTCTTACACAATTTTTTAAGAAATGAATTATGTAGTTGGAGATATCTTTGGGATGAAGATACTTACATATCGGAGAAGATTTAGTATAATATCTTAATAGAATTTGTCTATGTTTGATATAATCATTTTTGTAACAATGATTTTTATTAAATTATAAATACAAATTTAATATATATGACTCAAGTCTAACTTTGTGAGATTGGATGTAGAAATAGGATAAACCTATTTGGTTTTAGAAATCTAAATGATATATCAATATTTTATTGGTTATATTTATTTTTAAAATAAGTTGAATAGATGTGAATATGTAGATTTAGAAAGTTACATATAATTATAATAATTATAATAGTAGATACTCCATTCATCATATGGATATAAATGAAATAATTAATAAATTAATAGAAATAACCATTAAGATTATGTATTCAATAATGGAAAAATAATAGGGTTTTTAATGGGGTAATAAAAGGTGATGAAAACGATCATTGAGATTAGATGAAAATGAATAATAATAAAGTATTAAAGGATGGGATGAAAATGAGAGGAGCTATTGAGACTAGGAGAAATATATAATGACCTTGATAGGGAAATAATAATAATAAAAAGTGATGAGAACTAAGGATTTATGTTAAAGAAATAAACCAAATTAGATCCATCTTAAAATGGAT
>ML787117.1:193521-203766 GCA_009831015.1 Picea engelmannii
TAATTAAACAATCCATAGCATTCCATATTAATTCGTATACACAGCGGAAAACATGATAACATTTACAGTAGAGACATGATAAAATGTGATAAAACATAGTTAGACACTTATCTTGTAACAGTGGTGGGATCCACCAACCAAATGCAGGCCTTCCACGAACCTCCCAGCCTTAGACCACACTGCTCATCAACTCAGCAGTGGGTCACCCCCGAGCTGGGACTAAGCTCCACCCCAAGGCAAGGAATCTGGGCTCAGGCTGAGGTTACAAGGAAAACAGTCACACACAACCACAGGGACGGAATGCTCTCCCAGGAATCTCCCATGCTCACTGCCCACAGACCCTCATTCCCAACATGCCTGTTCCACCCCAGGAGAATGCACCTTCTCTATCACCTAGACAATCCTTCGGCTGTCAATCTCCCTTACCTTGGGTTACAGGAACAGACCGAACCGGAAGTCTCCGGGCTCTATGGCAGCCAAGCATGATTTTAGGGGCTAAATTTCACTCATGGGCTAATTTTTCATGGTTTTTCAAAAAATGAGATTCATTATTTTAAAAATGATTCACCCAAATTCTATAGGATATAATTATTTTACCTTAAAAATCGCCAACATTTTATAAAAACTGTATAAAAACTTAGAAATTTGAATATTTTTATAAAAATATCGCCAAACATTTATAGCTGACATATGAAGGATCAGTAAGATTCATCAAGGTTTCTACATTTTAAAATAAATTTCATCCTTAAAATCATCCCTGATGGCAGCTACAGGGTTCCTTCCAGGAGTTCTCTCCTTCCCCTGCGCACTCTCTCACTTGGAGGGAGTTTCTCACAGGCCAACAAGCCTCACGCAGTCCAGTACTGTGTAGTCTCAACAATCCCACGGAAAAACAGACACAGGCTTTCCAAAAACTGGTTCGGGAATCACAAAATGGCTTCACAGTCACGGATTCAGAACAGGGAATTCTCGCATAGGCTCGCTCAGCTTTCTCGAACAAGCAAAGTCTCTTCCTCGAATTCAACACAGGCTTCTCGTAGGCTGGGGTTACACGCACGAGATTTCTCAGAATCAGACAAAGACATTCGAGTCACAGGGTCTCCCGAAGGTTCCCTACAGGAGTCGGGTTAGTCATACTGCTCAGAGCTCCGTACGCGTTCAGACAATCCGATGGAATGGGAATGGAACCTTCTCACGGCTCACCCTGGCCATTTTATTTGCATGCACCAAGGTTGACACTTGTCACCCATGGAACTGCATGTGTTCCACCAACACACATTCCTCCCACCACTTGGGAAATCACGCGTCCTTCCAAAAGGACTTAGGATAAAAACATATGATGCACATATCTTTTGGAATAATATTAAAATATTATTCCCAGGCTTAATCCCCCCTAGGATTAGCCCCTAGGCTCAACACTTAGCCCCTTTCCCACATTCCAGCCCCTAATTCCTTGCCCACTCTGTGGATGCTCAGTCCCCCTTCACTCATTCATCGTGGTCGGTCTGCACCTGGTGCTGTTTATATTTTATTAAGTGTTCTGCATGATTACATATACAACAACAGGCTCCTGGCCTTCAATACTCAGGCTCCCTGGCCTAACAACACATAAGCCTCCAACTTATGAAAACTTGGCTCACCAGCCTATAAAACATGATTACAATTCCTTTCAGAACTTGGTTTACAACGGGGCTCGGCCTTGGGGACACTACAGTTGTCGAGCGAGCAACTTGGATTTCTAAAAGGCATATTTTGGATGCCATTGGGACGACGCAAGAATGTCTACATAGTATAAAAGAAAAGAAGTTAAAGGCTCTTATTTTAAAACTGGATTTAAAAAAAGCTTATGAATCTGTAAACTGGGACTTTTTATGCTTAATTCTTGTCCAAAATGGCTTCAATTTATCTAGTACAGATTGGATTATGAGTTGTGTTGTCAACTCCTCCTTTGATGTTCTGATTAATGGTGATACTTCTAATTTTTTCCAGAGTGAATGTGTTCTAAGACAAGGTTGTCCACTCTTTCCACTGTTGTTCATCTTAGTCATGGAAAGTATTAGTCTGCTGCTGAAGAAAGGATAATCAGAAGGAAGTTTGACGTAGGTAAGAGTTTCCAAGGTTATAAAAATTCTTCATCTTATATTTTTCGATGACATCCTTATCATGACAAAGGCTTATCTTGAGGAGTGGATGGCTATTAAATCACTACTGGATCATTTTTGTTGTGCCTCGGGGCTCAAAGTAAATTTAAAAAAATCAACTTTCCACCACTCGGGTATTCAAGGGGAAGCCTTGGAAAATCTAAAGGAATATTTTACGATCAACTTTGTTGAGTTGTTCGAATATTTTAGATACCTGAGGTACTTCATAAAAGTGGAGAAATCAAATTTTGAAGATTGGAGATGGATTATTACTAAATTTGAAAATAAGACTAGTCATTGGTGCAACCGCCAGTTATCACTTGGGGGTCACTGCATTCTTGTAAAGACGGTTTTAGAATCCCAATCAGTGTATTGGTTGGCCTTAGCGGCGGTCCCTGCATCTGTACTCTCTAATATTCGTCAGTTGATTTTTGAATTCCTCTGGTTGGGTGGTGGCTCTACACATCATTATCACCTCTGCAACTGGGAGATGCTTGCTAAGATGAAGTCTTTAGGAGGTTGGGGCCTTTCGAATATTTTCCATTTCAACCGTGCCTTGGCTGCAAATTCCTTATGGTGTGTTATGATGAAAGAAGGTATATGGCACAACGTGATTAAGGATAAGTATCTTCCCTATGTTTCTGTTGCAACTTGGCTTAGATCGGCCACGGTTATTAAGTCTTTGGCCTCATAGACTTGGAAAAACTTGTTGAAGTCTATTCCTCTCATCACTCACAGGATAAGATGGAATCCTGGTAATGGGCACTCAATTTTAATTGGACTAGACAATATTTTGGGCATTGATGATTCCTCGTTACTCTTACAGGATCTTATGATGGCATTAAAGAATAAATATATCAGTTATCTTTACCAAGCCAGAGCCCAGACTTCTCTGAGGTATATAACCGATCGATGGAAAAGCAACTTAGACTTGGGACTTATGGGGTCATTGGCTATTGAATGGAATTCCTTTTGTAAGGCTCTTATTGGATCGGGTATCCATCTCCAGCCTAGAGATGAATTATTAATTTGGACCCGTGGCGACCACTCGGGTATTGTCACTATTAAAAATGTTTATAATGCAATGGAGAAGAAATTCTGGCCACCTCATATTGTAGGGTGGAGGAGGCTACTATGGACTTGAGATCTAGTCTGCAAAATAAAATTGTTCACTTGGCTTGTCGTGGAGAATAAAATTTTAACTTGGGAAAATATTAAAAAAAAAGGCTGGGAAGGCCTGAGTGTATGCCCTTTATGTTTAAAGGATTCTGAGATGGTTCTTCACTTGTTTGTACACTGCAATTTTACCCTCCAACTATGGCAGATTTTAATTGCAACTTATAGTCTAAGTTCTCTCTGGGGTGGCAACTCTATTATAAATTGTTTTGACACTTGGTTATAAAAGGAGAAGGTATTTAATACTCTTCCCTCGCTAGCCTGTTGTTTATTTGGTTGGAAAGAAATAAGTGTATTTTTAAATCTCGTATTCCCTCCACTCAGGGGGTTGCCTCCAAATTAGAGGGATGTTGGAAAACTTGGTTGGTCAGAGGCCTTAGAAATGGAATAGTATTAGAATAAAAAAGACTCATACTAGTACTCTGGCATATGTTGGTTGGTTTGATGGTGCAAGACAAGAAAATGGTATTTTGAGTGGGGTTGGGGGAGTAATTAAGATTTCTGGAAATATTAGTTACAGGTGGACTCTTAACTGTGGTCCAGGCACAAACACAAGAGCCAAACTTCTTGGAGTGTGGGCATCCTTAATCTTGGCAACCCGGTTGGGCATTGATCAACTCCAAGTATTTGGAGACTCAAAAATTGTGATTGGTTGGCTGAATTATAGGGTAACTCTACAAGTCACTTCACTTATGGGTTGGATTGACAGTGTTAGCATCAGAAGTCACTACTGGATTGCAACAGGAGTAAGCCTGAGGCCCATCAGTTTGAATGTCATTATTTGTTGATAAAGGGTGATGAATGGAAGTAAACTCAGAACAATATCGTTCTAACTCATAACCTAGGCCAGGCATGCACAAGTGGATGAGGTCTTGGTTCAATTTCAGGCAGTAAGTTGTAATAAGGGTGAGTAGGAGGAAGACTTTTGTGAGGATATGTGAAGGGTTGTTGTAGGCATCAGGCTTCCAACAGCCTGTAGAAGAAAAATTTGAACACAAGAACCTCTTATATTCAAAAGAGAAAACACTAAAAGAACGTAAAAGAATTATAATAAATCCTTTATCATAATACAGTCACGACGATTCATGTGAATCATTCAATCATGAACCCCTTTAGTATGAGATCGAAACAAAATGAAAAAGAGAGTTGCCTTACATTAAACAAGGAAATTTCATTGACAGATACATAGCCAGGAAAACCAGTGCTTCATTAAAACATTACAATCGGGAGCTCTGCTCTACCATCCATCCTTACAGAAATACAAAAACTGAGTATATATACTCAGGGAAATTTTCCACATTCGCAGAAGGAAGGTAATTGAGACATTAAAGTCCAAATTCGCATGTGCAGGCTCCTCAGTCAAACCTGGACGAAACTCCTTCATCAGACGCAATCTTAACTCAGCATGGCTCTTGTAGGGGGACCTGCATACAAGGGTACCATGGGCTGATTGCTCCAGGCCTTTTCCATGCCTTCCATTTATGAGTTGAGCTAAGGTCTCAACCACCTGCTCAATATTCATTAACTGCTTCTTCCATGGAGGGTGGTCGAAACTGAAAACATAAAAAGCAACCCTTTGTCGTTTGAAGTCCCAGTAGCCGAAATGTCGAAATGGCTCCTGGGCGATTTTCGCATTTCGCGTTTCAGGGTTTCAAAATGCAGTGGACAAGAGAGACCACATTTCCTTTGAAGTCCTGGTAGCCGAAATGTTGAAATGGCTCCTGGGCACTTTTTCACATTTCGCGTTTCGGGGTTTTGAAATGCAGTGGAAGAGCAACCTCTTGTCCTTTGAAGTCCCGGTAGCCGAAATGGCTCTTGACCGCTTTTCGCATTTCGTGTTTCAGGGTTTTGAAATGCAGTGGATGAGAGAGACCCCATGTCCTTTGAAGTCCTAGTAGCTGAAATGTCGAAATGGCTTCTGGGCGCTTTTTCTCATTTCGTGTTTCGGGGTTTCAAAATGTTGTGGACGAGAGAGACCCTGTGTCCTTTGAAGTCCCGATAGCCGAAATGTCGAAATGGCTCTTGACCGCTTTTCGCATTTCGTGTTTCGGGGTTTTGAAATGCAGTGGATGAGAGAGACCCCGTGTCGTTTGAAGTCCCAGTAGCTGAAATGTCGAAATGGCTCCTGGGCGCTTTTTCTCATTTCGTGTTTCGGGGTTTCGAAATGTTGTGGACGAGAGAGACCCTGTGTCCTTTGAAGTCCCGATAGCCGAAATGCTGAAATGGCTCCTGGGTGCTTTTTCGCATTTCACGTTTTGGGGTTTCGAAATGTAGTGGAAGAGCAACCTCTTGTCCTTTGAAGTCCTGATAGTCGAAATGTCGAAATGGCTCCGAGGCGCTTTTTCGCGTTTTGCGTTTTGGGGTTTCGAAATGCAGTGGACGAGAGAGACCCTGTGTCCTTTGAAGTCTTGGTAGCCGAAATACCGAAATGGCTCCTCATTTCATGATTTTGGTCATAAGAGATGAGCTCATGCACCAGACCTCGTGCAACTCTGCGACTCAAAGTTACTCGATGACCGTCGATCTGCTCCATCTGTGGATCCTCGCCATTGAAAAAAAAATGCCTGCTCACTTGATTTTAAGCCTGAAATGGACTTATTCTGTGTGTTTCACTCGACGCTCATGACTTGCAAGAATTGGTGCTAACATTAGGCTCCATGGGGGATAGAGTCATCCCTACAATGCTCTAAGAACTCCTTCTGCAGTTCCAGTTGCCTTTTGTTGGGTTATGGAGTCATTTATTAAGCTGCAAATAAACATAAAAACAATAAAGACAATATTTACAATAACAGAGGAGCCATCTAAGGCTCAAACAAAACATTTCTTCGGGAAATGCCCATTTACTAGGTTGCTAAAGACTTCTTCACCCTCCAAATACTGCAACCTGTACGTGTTATTTAAGAATACTTCAGAGATTTTGAAGGGCCCGATCTAGAGGGCATCAAACTTGTCGTGTTTGCCCCTATCCTTCCTGGGTGCATCCCACTTAATGCAAGATACCAGATATAATAAAAATGCAGAACAAA
Source organism: Picea engelmannii (assembly GCA_009831015.1). NCBI lineage: Eukaryota > Viridiplantae > Streptophyta > Pinopsida > Pinales > Pinaceae > Picea > Picea engelmannii. The sequence goes on from ML787117.1 coordinate 199,865, forward strand.
AATAAAATGCTAGAAATGGCAGAATAACGGTAATATATCCAACATAATCTCCACATTAACACAAAAATGATATAAGAACAACAACATAAATAGAACCTTGATTCAGAAAGTAATGTTCGCAAGCCTCTTCGAGGGGGCAACCTCCAATCAAGCAGCCCTCTGTTACAATAATCTCCCAGCTAGGGTTTTCATACCCTCGACCCTTATTTATACTAAATATGTCTATCAAGAGAAGCATCTAGAGGAAGATCCTTCTAGAAGTGGAAGCTTCTATTAGGTCTTCTTACATCCGCCTTATTCTATTTTATTGAAAGGCCTTATTAATATTGACCTTTATTACATCTGAATATATTAATCTACCTATGTGCATTTTAGGACCCTAACATGTCCGCCCCCTTAAAAACAACCTTGTCCTCAAGGCTTGAGATGAGGAAACTGCTGCAGAATGGTAGTTGGTTCCCAAGTGGCATTTGCTAGATTTGTATCTTTCCACTGGACTAGCACTTCCTTGATGGTTCTCTGACACAGGCGACGCTCACGCTGGTCCAAAAATACTTCTGGTTGTAGCCAAATGGATCCTTCTTCAGCTAACTCAGGAAGGTTGGTTTGAATTTGGCACCGAGTTCCAATCACCTTCTTTAAGCATGAAACATGGAAAACTGGATGTAGCTTCGACTGACTGGGCATAACTAACTGATATATGACTTGTCCCACACACTTGAGAACTGTATAAGGACCATAAAATTTGGGCACTAGCTTTTGACAATGCTCGGCCTTGAGGGAAGTTTTCTTGTATGGTTACAGTCGCAGAAACACCTAATCCCCTTCTGCAAATTGATGTTCAGAGCAACCTTGATCTTCTTGTTGCTTCATGTGATTTTGTGCCATGACTAAGTTCTCTTTAAGGGTACGAAGAATATCCTCTCGAACTGTAAGTGTTTGATCAACCGCCTGGAACTTCGAGGTACCCGGTAAGTATGAGAGAAATGAAGGTGGCTTATGTCCATATACTACTTCAAAAGGAGTCATGCGAGTAGTTGTATGGTAGGAAGTGTTATACCACCATTCGACTAGGGGTAGCCATTGAGCCCACTGACATTTTTTTTTAGAAGAAAAACACCTCAGATATGTTTCCAAACACTTGTTGACAACTTTCGTTTGACCATCAGTCTGGGGATGATAAGCTATGCTGAGATGCAATTGGGTGCCCTGGAGCTTAAACAGTTCTTGCCAAAAATTTCTTGTGAAATTTGGGTCACGATCATAAACAATAGAGTGTGGCATGCCATGAATCTTGAAGACATGGTCCATGAAAAGTTGAGCCACCGTGGATGCAGTAAATGGGTGTTGAAGAGCGCAAAAATGAGAATACTTGGAAAGGCGATCCACAACCACCATTATGACTGATTTATTCCCTGATTTGGGTAAGCCGGTAATAAAGTCCATAGAGATATCCTTCCAAATAGCTGGTGGAATCGGAAGCAGTTGTAGTGTGCCCAGAGATTTTCCTGTTTCTCCCTTGTTGCATTGACACACCTCACATTCAGCTACAAAATTACGAATGTCCTGTTTCATACCATCCCAGAAAAAAGAACGTTTGACTCTGTCATATGTTTTGGTGAACCCTAAGTGCCCCGCTGTGGGTGTAGCATGAAGCTTAGAAAGTACCATGGATTTAAGCTTTGATTGTTTACTTAAATACAAATTGCCTTTGTATCGAAGCTCATCCTGGAGCCAAGAGTACCCTGGGGGAGCCGGAGCCTTGGTTTGCAATTGCTAGATCAGATGCAAACTTTTGGGATCTTGAAGCCATTCCTGGCGCATAGCTTGGAGCCAATCGGGTATAATTAAGGAAAGAGAAAAAAGGGATCCTTCTTCTTAATATTTTCGGGATAGTGCATCTGCCACTACATTGTCTTTGCCCTTCTTGTAAATGATTTCATAATCATAAATAAAGAGCTTAGTCACCCATTTTTGTTGCTCCTGGGAGGAAATGCGTTTTTCTAGAAATTACTTGAGGCTTTGATGGTTGGTCTTGATTTTGAAGCATTGCCCCAAGAGATAAGGGTGCCACAGCTCAACGACATGCAAAATAGCCAACATTTCCTTTTCATAATTGGGTTTTCCCAGATTCCTTTCAGACAGTTGCTTGCTGGTGAAGGCCAAAGGTCGACTCTCTTGCATAAAGACAACGTCGATTCCTTACCCTGAGGCATCAAATTCCAACACAAAGGTCTTTGTGAAATTAGGAAGGGCCAGAACCAGAGTGGTGCACATGGCCGTATTCAAGGTTTGAAAAGCTTGAGCAGCGGCTGGAGTCCAAGTGAAAGAGTTCTTTTTGAGGAGAGAAGTGAGAGGTGTTGCAATCTTTCTGTAGTTCTTAACAAACTTGTGATAATACCCTGTTAAGCCCAGAAATCCACGCAAGCTTTTGAGAGTCTTTGGGTGCGACCAATCTTGCATAGCTTCAATCTTTTTCGGATCCACCATGACGCCATCCTTGCCAACTAGATGACCCAAGTATTCTACTTCTGAGGCACCAAAAGCACATTTAGACTGTTTCAGGAAAAGTTGGTGCTAGGAGAGGAGATGGAGAACTTGATCCACATGAGTAAGATGGTTGGTCCAGGTTTTTCTATAGATGAAGATATCATCAAATAAAATTAAGACAAAATGAAGGAGAAAGGGATAGAAGACATGATTCATGAGGCTTTGGAAGGTGGAGGGAGCATTACACAAGAAAAAGGGCATGAACAAAAACTCATAGTTTCCCTCATGAGTGTGAAAGGCCATCTTGGGAATGTATGCCTCTTTCATACGTATCTGGTGATAGCCCGAGCAAAGATCAAGTTTAGTAAAGAATTGGGCGCCACTCAATTCATCCAGGAGGTCATCAATGACACGAATGGGAAATTTGTCTTTAATGGTCAGTTTGTTGAGAGCACGGAAGTCAGGACACATTCTCCAAGAACCTTCTTTCTTCAGGACCATGACTACAGGAGAAGAGTAAGGGCTTTTACCAGGGCAGATAACGCCTGCATTAAGGAGTTCCTAGATCATTTTCTCAATTTCATTTTTTTGTGAGAAGGGGTGGCAATATGGATGGATATTGGGAGGAAGGCTTGCAGGTACAAGGGGAATGGAATGATCATGAACACCGCGGGAAGGAGGGAGGCCTTGGGGAGTGGAAAATACCATTTGATGTTTAGAAAGGAGATCTTGGAGGTCATGCGGCACCGGGGGTGTTTCTGTTGCTTGAATGACATGGAGTTGGGCAATGACACCAGAATGACCTTTTTTTAGCATCTTTTCCATGCGATGGGAACTAATGACCTCAGGTGAACCAACAGTGATGCCTTGGAATTTATATTGGTGGCCTTCCTGGTTGAATTTCATGGTTAATGCCTTAAAATCCATGAGAATGGGACCCAAAGTTCTTAGCCAGTCTGCACCCAAGACAATGTCACAACCACCCATGTCGATAGAAAACATATGGGATTTTAGGTGGTAGTCACTAATTTGGAGACGCACATTTTCACAGAGCCCTCCACATTTCATGGAACCACCATTGGCAATCATGATTTGGAAATTTTTGACAACATGGATGTAGCAATGAGTTTCTTGGGCAATGCAGTGATGAATAAAATTATGGGTGCTTCCACTATCAACCAGAATGATGACCTTCTGATGCTTGATGTAACCGATTAACTTTAGGGTTTGGGGAGCAGAAAATCCAGTGAAATCATTGAGGGAAATGATGGGTTCTACTTCGGGAGGGTCTGAGGGAGGGGTTATGTCAGTGATTTCAGGTGACTCAGACACAAGGGGAGTTTCAACATCCTCTTCTGAAATGTCCTCAGAGATGGCCATAAAAATCTTTTGTTCCTTACACTTGTGGCTCG
>ML787117.1:222832-242677 GCA_009831015.1 Picea engelmannii
TATGTTTATCACATTTGACATGACTGTGCTGTTTTGTATCATGTTTTCCGCTGTGTGAATGAATTAATGATAAACGCTATGGAATGATTAATTATAGCCGTACCCATATATTTTACTCTGAGTTGTTAAGTGTGTTTAATTCTAGTTAAATGCATTTGTTTCTTTTAAATCCATGTAATGAATGGTAAATCTCGAGAGGTTGGGTGAACCTGGGTAGTGAAGGGTACACTACAAATTGTTATCAGAGCAATTGGTACACTACACAAGTGGACTCTTAACTGTGGTCCAAGCACAAACACAAGAGCCAAACTTCTTGGAGTGTGGGCATCCTTAATCTCGGCAACCCGGTTGGGCATTGATCAACTCCAAGTATTTGGAGACTCAAAAATTGTGATTGATTGGCTGAATTATAGGGGAACTCTACAAGTCACTTCACTTATGAGCTGGATTGACAATGTTAGCATCAGAAGTCACTCCTGGATTGCAACAGGAGTAAGCCTGAGGCCCATCAGTTTGAATGTCATGATTTGTTGATAAAGGGTGATGAATGGAAGTAAACTCCGAACAATATCATTCTAACTCAGAACCTAGGCCAGGCATGCACAAGTGGATGAGGTCTTGGTTCAATTTCGGGTAGTAAGTTGTAATAAGGGTGAGTAGGAGGAAGACTTTTGTGAGGAGATGTGAAGGGTTGTTGTAGGCATCAGGCTTCCAACAGCCTGCAGAGGAAAACTTTCAACACAAGAACCTCTTATATTCAAAAGCGAAAACACTAAAAGAACGTAACAAAATTATAATAAATCCTTTATCATAATACAGTCACGACGATTCATGTGAATCATTCAATCATGAACCCCTTTAGTATGAGATTGAAACAAGATGAAAAAGAGAGTTGTCTTACATTAAACAAGGAAATTTCATTGACAGATACATAGCCAGGAAAACCAATGCTTCATTAAAACATTACAGTCGGGAGCTCTTCTCTACCATCCATCCTTACAGAAATACAAAAATTGAGTATATATACTCAGGGAAATTTTCCACCTTCGCAGCAGGAAGGTAGATGAGACATTAAAGTCCAAATTAGCGTGTGCAGGCTCCTCAGTCAAACCTGGACGGAACTCATTCGTCAGACGCAATCTTAACTCAGCATGGCTCTTGTAGGGGGACCTGCATACAAGGGTACCATGGGCTGATTGCTCCAGGCCTTTTCCACGCCTTCCATTTATGAGTTGAGCTGAGGTCTCAACCACCTGCTCAATATTCATTAACTGCTTCTTCCATGGAGGCTGGTCGAGACTGAAAACATAAAAAGCAACCCTTTGTCGTTTGAAGTCCCAGTAGCCGAAATGTCGAAATGGCTCCTGGGCGCTTTTCGCATTTCGCGTTTCGGGGTTTCGAAATGCAGTGGATGAGAGAGACCACATGTCCTTTGAAGTCCTGGTAGCCGAAATGTCGAAATGGCTCTTAGGCACTTTTTCGCATTTCACGTTTCAGGGTTTTGAAATGCAATGGAAGAGCAACCTCTTGTCCTTTGAAGTCCCGATAGCCGAAATGTCGAAATGGCTCCTGGGCGCTTTTCGCATTTCCTGTTTCGGGGTTTCAAAATGCAGTGGACGAGAGAGACCCCGTGTCCTTTGAAGTCCCAGTAGCCGAAATGCCGAAATGGCTCTTGGGCGCTTTTTCTCATTTCTTGTTTCGGGGTTTCGAAATTTTGTTGACGAGAGAGACCCTATGTCCTTTGAAGTCCCGATAGCTGAAATGCCGAAATGGCTCCTGGGCGCTTTTTCGCATTTTGCGTTTCAGGGTTTCGAAATGTAGTGGAAGAGAAACCTCTTATCCTTTGAAGTCCCGGTAGCCGAAATGCCGAAATGGCTCCTGGGCGCTTTTTCGCGTTTCGCATTTCAGGGTTTCGAAATGCAGTGGACAAGAGAGACCCTGTGTGTCCTTTGAAGTCATGGTAGCCGAAATACTGAAATGGCTCCTCATTTCATGATTTTGGTCATAAGAGATGAGCTCATGCGCCAGAACTCGTGCAACTCTACGACTCAAACTTACTCGATGAGCGTCGATCTGCTCCATCTGTGGATCCTCGCCATTGAAAACAAAATGCCCGCTCACTTGATTTTAAGCCTAAAATGGACTTATTCTGTGTGTTGTGATCGACGCTCATGACTTGCAAGAATTGGCGCTAACATTAGGCTCCATGGGGGATAGATTCATCCCTACAATTCTCTAAGAACTCCTTCTGCAGTTCCAGTTGCCCTCTCTTGGGTTATGGAGTCATTTATTAAGCCGAAAATAAACAAAAAAACAATAAAGACAATATTTACAATAACAGAGGAGCCATCTAAGGCTCAAACAAAACATTTCTTCAGGAAATGCCCATTTACTAGGCTGCTAAAGACTTATTCACCCTCCAAATCCTGCAACCTGTACATGTTATTTAAGAATACTTCAGAGATTTTGAAGGGCCCGATCTAGAGGGCATCAAACTTGTTTTGTTTGCCCCTATCCTTCCTAGGTGCATCCCACTTAATGCAAGATACTAGATATAATAAATATGCAGAACATAAATAAAATGCTAGAAATGGCAGAATAACAGTAATATATCCAACATAATCTCCACATTAACACAGAAATGATATAAGAACAACAACAGAAAGAGAACTTTGATTCAGAAAGTAATGTTCGCAGGCCTCTTCGAGGGGGAAACCTCCAATCAAGCAGCCCTCTATTAAAATAATTTCCCAGCTAGGGTTTTCATACCCTCGACCCTTATTTATACTAAATATGTCTATCAAGAGAAGCATCTAGAGGAAGATCCTTCTAGAAGCGGAAGCTTCTATTAGGTCTTCTTACATCCGCCTTACTCTATTTTATTGAAAGGCCTTATTAATATTCACCTTTATTACATCCGAATATATTAATCTACCTATGTGCAGTTTAGGACCCTAACATGTCCGCCCCCTTAAAAACAGCCTTGTCCTCAAGGCTTGAGATGAGGAAACTGCTACAGAATGGTAGCTGGTTCCCAAGTGGCATTTGCTGGATTTGTATCTTTCCACTGGACTAGCACTTCCTTGATGGTTCTCTGACGCAAGCGATGCTCACACTGGTCCAAAACTGCTTTTGGTTGTAGCCAAATGGATCCTTCTTCAGCTAACTCGGGAAGGTTGGTTTGAATTTGGCACCGAGTTCCAATCACCTTCTTTAAGCATGAAACATGGAAAACTAGATGTAGCTTCGACTAACTGGGCAGAGCTAACTGATATGCGACTTGTCCCACACGCTTGAGAACTGTATAAGGACCATAAAATTTGGGCACTAGCTTCTGACAATGCTTGGCCTTGAGGGAAGTTTGCTTGTATGGTTGCAGTCGCAGAAACACCTGATCCCCTTCTGCAAATTGACGTTCAGAGCGACCTTGATCTTCTTGTTGCTTCATGCGATTTTGTGCCATGACTAAGTTCTCTTTAAGGGTACGAAGAATATCCTCTCGAATTGTAAGTGTTTGATCAACTGCCTGGACCTTCGAGGCACCCGGTAAGTATGAGAGAACTGAAGGTGGCTTATGTCCATATACTTCTTCAAAAGGAGTTATGCGAGTAGTTGTATGGTAGGAAGTGTTATACCACCATTTGACTAGGGGTAGCCATTGATCCCACTGACGTTGTTTTTCAGAAGAAAAACACCTCAGATATGTTTCCAAACACTTGTTGACAACCTCTGTTTGACCATCAGTCCGGGGATGATAAGTTGTGCTGAGATGCAATTGGGTGCCCTGGAGCTTAAACAGTTCTTGCCAAAAATTGCTTGTGAAAGTTGGGTCACGATCAGAAACAATAGAGTGTGGCATGCCATGAAGCTTGAAGACCTGGTCCATGAAAAGTTGAGCCACCGTGGATGCAGTAAATGGGTGTTGAAGAGCGCAGAAATGAGAATACTTGGAAAGGCGATCCACAACCACCATTATGACTGATTTATTCCCTGATTTGGGTAAGCCGGTAATAAAATCCATAGAGATATCCTTCCAAATAGCCGGTGGAATCAGAAGTGGTTGTAGTGTGCCCAGAGATTTGACTGTTTCTCCCTTGTTGCATTGACACACCTCACATTCAGCTACAAAATTATGAATGTCCTGTTTCATACCATCCCAGAAAAAAAGAACGTTTGACTCTGTCATATGTTTTTGTGAACCCTAAGTGCCCCGCTGTGGGTGTAGCATGAAGCTCAGAAAGTACCATGGATTTAAGCTTTGATTGTTTACTTAAATACAAACGGCCTTTGTATCGAAGCTCATCCTAGAGCCAAGAGTACCCTGGGGGAGCCGGAGCCTTGGTTTGAAAGTGCTAGATCAAATGAAAACTTTTGGGATCTTGAAGCCATTCCTAGCGCACAGCTTGGAGCCAATCGGGTATAATGAAGGAAAAGAAAAAAGGGATCCTTCTTCTTCATATTTTCAGGACAGTGCATCTTCCACTACATTGTCTTTGCCCTTCTTGTAAATGATTTCATAATCATAACCAAAGAGCTTAGTCACCCATTTTTGTTGCTCCTGGGAGGAAATGCGTTGTTCCAGAAAGTACTTGAGGCTTTGATGGTCGGTCTTGATTTGGAAGCGTTGCCCCAAGAGATAAGGGCACCACAGCTCAACGACATGCAAAATAGCCAACATTTCCTTTTCATAAATGGGTTTTCCCAGATTCCTTTCAGACAATTGCTTGTTGGTGAAGGCCAAAGGTCGACTCTCTTGCATAAGTACAGTGTCGATTCCTTTCCCTGAGGCATCACATTCCAACACAAAGGTATTTGTGAAATCAGGAAGGGCCAGAACCAGAGTGGTGCACATGGCCGTCTTCAAGGTTTGAAAAGCTTGAGAAGCGGCTGGAGTCCAAGTGAAAGAGTTCTTTTTTAGGAGAGAAGTGAGAGGTGTTGCAATCTTTCTGTAGTTCTTAACAAACTTGTGATAATACCATGTTAAGCCCAGAAATCCACGCAATCTTTTGAGAGTCTTTGGGTGTGGCAAATCGTGCATAGCTTCAATCTTTTTCGAATCCACCCTGACGCCATCCTTGCCAACCAGATGACCCAAGTATTCTACTTCTGAGGCACCAAAAGCACATTTAGACTGTTTCAGGAAAAGTTGGTGTTGGGAGAGGAGATGGAGAACTTGATCCACATGAGTAAGATGGTCGATCCAGGTTTTTCTATAGACGAGGATATCATCAAAGAAAACTAAGACAAAATGACGGAGAAAGGGACGGAAGACATGATTCATGAGGCTTTGGAAGGTGGAGGGAGCATTACACAAGCCAAAGGGCATGACCAAAAACTCATAGTGGCCCTCATGAGTGTGAAAGTCCATCTTGGGAATGTTTGCCTCTTTCATATGTATCTGGTGATAGCCCGAGGAAAGATCAAGTTTAGTAAAGAATTGGGCGCCACTCAATTCATCCAGGAGGTCATCAATGACATGAATGGGAATTTGTCTTTAATGGTCAGTTTGTTGAGGGCACGGAAGTCATGACACATTCTCCAAGAACCTTCTTTCTTCAGGACCATGACTACAGGAGAAGAGTAAGGGCGCGTACCAAGGCAAATAACGCCTGCATTAAGGAGTTCCTAGACCATTTTCTCAATTTCATTTTTTTGTGAGAAGGGGTGGCGATATGGATGGATATTTGGAGGAAGGCTTCCAGGTACAAGGGGAATGGAATGATCATGAACACCGTGGGAAGGAGGGAGGCCTTGGGGAGTGGAAAATACCATTTGATGTTTAAAAAGGAGAGCTTGGAGGTCATGCGGCACCGAGGGTGTTTCTGTTGCTTCAATGACATGGAGTTGGGAAATGACACCAGAATGACGTTTTTTGAGCAGCTTTTACATGCAATGGGAACTAATGACCTCAGGTCAACTAGCAATGATGCCTTGGAATTTATATTGTTGGCCTTCCTGGTTGAATTGTATGGTTAATGCCTTAAAATCCATGAGAATGGGACCCAAAGTTCTTAGCCAGTCTGCACCCAACACAATGTCACAACCACCCATGTCGATAGCAAACATATGGGATTTTAGGTGGTAGTCACTGATTTGGAGACACACATTTTCACAGAGCCCTCCACATTTCATGGAACCACCATTGGCAATCATGATTTGGAAATTGTTGACAACATGGATGTAGCAATGAGTTTCTTGGGCAATGTGGTGATGAATAAAATTATGGGTTCTTCCACTATCAACAAGAATGATGACCTTTCGATGCTTGATGTAACCGATTAACTTTAGGGTTTGGGGAGTGGAGAAGCCAATGAAAGCATTGACGGAAATGACAGGTTCTACTTCAGGAGGGTCTGAGGGAGGGGTTATTTCAGTGATTTCAGGTGACTCAGACACAAGGGGAACATCCTCTTCTGAAATGTCCTCAGAGATGGCCATAAAAATATTTTGTTCCTTACACTTGTGGCTCGGGAAATATTTTTCATCACAATTATAACAAAGGCCTTTGAGTTGGCATTCAACCATTTCATCCCTGGTCAGTTTTTGGATTTTTAATGGAGCAGAGGGAGTAGTGGGAGTGACAAGTTTAGGGCAAGGGATAAAGGAGGTTTTTTGGTTTTGAGATGATACAACCTGTTGTGCTTCTTTAGCTCTTTTAGTAGCCTCCACCCAAGTCAAGGGTCGAGCCATGAGGACATGGGCCCGAATCTCCTCCTTGAGGCCACTAATAAAACACTCTCTAAAGAAAGCATCAGTCATGCCCTCTGTTCAAAAAGCCAGGTGTTCAAAGGCAACTATGAAGTCTTCTATTGTTCCAGATTGTTTCAACTTTGTCAAACGGCCCAAATGGTTGGTGTCCATGTCAAAGCGTTCATAAAGCTCAGTCACAAATTGGGTCCAAGCAATATACCCTTGAGGGGAAGTTTTTCTCCATTTCCACCATTGCCAACGTTCTTGATCTAGATGGAGAACACCATACCAGAGTTTGGCCAAGTCATCGGTAATGCCATATAAAGAGAAATAATGTTCCATTTGGGTTACCCAACGAGTGGGGTCCAAGCCATCAAATTTGGTCACGTCCACCCGTGGAAGGCGTATGTCACATTGAAAGTGATGGGACTAAAATGTATGGGAATGGGAGGAAGTTTCACCTTCATTCTTTGGATGTGTTTCAGAGAAATGGTCATCTGCAGGGATCTTCAATTTGGTGAAGAGTGATGCAAAGATAGATTCAAGCTGGGTGGTCAGTTCTTGTTTGACTTCCTCCATTGAGGACTGCATGGTTGTATTTATGGTAGCATTGATGGATGAATATATGGAGGCAACAATAGCACTGAGTTGTTTCACTTCTTTTTGGGTTTCTAGGAAACCAGATTGCATGGTGTTGAAGCGAGCTTCCAGGTCTTGGCTATGGGTATGGGCCATGAGAATGGGTGAACTGAAAAGGGGTGAGCAGGGTCAAAAATTATTTCGAAAAATGATATGTATAAAAGTGATAAGGGAAGAGAGATGAATCCAATGGAATAGGTGTCAAATAATGGTGAAAAAATTTCCAGACTTTTTTTTTTTTTTTTTACACCTGCGGAGTTATACTCCGGTCTGAAGAATACCACAGTGATGAAATCCCCAAATGATTAACCAGAAAGAGATGTGTATTTACTTGTCAACCTAAACACAGCTGCGCGAAAATAGATCTGGTATGTTTTTAACTTGTTTATGTTTCTGGCCCCCAAGGGTTAGGTATTCAAGGGTTCTATAGACAAGGGTTTGCCTTGTGCTATAGCTCTCTGATATATGTGTGGGGTCCAACAGTAGTACTCGGCCCAATATCTCAAGGCACTAACTAAGGAGGATAGACCATACCCTTATCCATACTACTCGACTACCGAGGTACTAGAGAGTATCTTCCTGAGTGTTGTTCTCGGTGACACTATGGCAGTCTGGCGATCGATAGGTTTATCTAAAGAGGGATTCAGGAAAGCTAGGCTGATCTGTACATAGGTGTTGTCTGATGCAATACCACTCAAAGGGGTACCAACAGGGGTTACAAGGGTGGCCAACAGATTTGCGCTTAAGAACCACTTGTATTTCCTACGTGTATGAATCCCTCAACCGTGGATTTATGCGCGTAACGATAGATCTCTATGGTTTAAAGACGCCGGAATATGTCTCTACCCTGGAAAAAAAATTCCCACAATTTCTGCCAAGGAAAGTGCTCTGATACCACTTGCAAGATACCAGATATAATAAATATGTAGAACATAAATAAAATGCTAGAAATGGAAGAATAACAGTAATATATCCAGCATAATATCCACAATAACATAGAAATGATATAATAACAACAATTGAAATAACACTTTGATTCAGAAAGCAATGTTCATAGGCCTCTTCGAGGGGGCAACCTCCAATTGAGCAGTGCTCTGTTACAATAATCTCCCAGCTAGGGTTTTCATACCCTCGACCCTTATTTATACTAAATATGTCTATCAAGAGAAGCATCTAGAGGAAGATCCTTCTAGAAGCGAAAGCTTCTATTAGGCCTTCTTACATCCGCCTTATTCTATTTTATTGAAAGGCGTTATTAATATTGACCTTTATTACATCCGAATATATTAATCTACCTATGTGTGGGTTAGGACCCTAACACTTAACCACCAAATCTCCCATCTTGAATTCCTCCTTCTTGACCTTCCTGTCAAAGGCCTGTTTGATCTTCTGTTGATGACTGTGAGCTATGTCCATCACCTGCTCCCTGATCTGTTGCACTTCCACCACTTGATGAATTCTTCTGACCATATGGTCTGGCTCTCCCTCATGATCTTGAAAGAATTTAGCTACAGGTAAAGCGAGCTGAGTGGGAAACACAGCCTTCGTCCCATAAAAAAGTTGAAAAGGTGAGGTGCCCATGGACTTCTTTGTTGTCACTCGATCGACCCATAGAGCGAATTTGAGCTTTGAATCCCAGACCCTCTTATTGTCTTCCAATAATATTTTAATGAGTTTGATTAAAATTTTATTGGAAGATTCCGCCAGTCCATTTCCTTGAGGATAATAGGGAGTGGAGTGAATTAGTGAAATCTTGAACTGCTCACAGAACTTAACCAGAGGCTCAGACTTGAAAGAAGCATCATTATCAGTGACAATTCTGCTGGGACAGCCAAATCTGGCTATGATATCCTCCAAGAAGGTGATAATTACCTTGTGTGAAGTACTCCTGGTGGGGGCAGCTTCTATCCACTTGGTGAAATAGTCTGTTGCAGTCAGGATCCATCTATGTTGGCCACATGAAGGAGGATGGATTTCCCCAATAAATTCCAATCTCCACTATTGAAAGTGTGTTGAAGCTACTACAGGCTTTAGTGGCAGAGATTTGAGCTGTTGCTTTCCTAAGAACATTTGGAATTTGATGCAAGATCTGACTTCTCTGCAGACATCAGTGAATAAGGTAGGCCAGTAGTACCTAACACTGAGAACTTTGTGGGTTGTGGTCTTCCAAAAATGATTCCCTCCACAAAGGCCGCTATGGAAATCAAACATAACTTTCTGGGCCTCCTGTGGGTTCAGACACCTCAGAAACACCCCTAGAGGGTCTCTCCAGTACAATACATGGTCAATAAGGCAATATCTGACCGCCTCGAGCTTTAAATCTCTTGCCTTTCTTTTTACCATTCCATCAGGAGGCTTGAACTCTTGCAGAAAGTACAAAATGTCTCTGTACCAGGTGCATTCTGCTAGTGATAAGCCACCCTGAGTGCTTTTGCTGGATGACTCAGCTTGTTGATTTCCTGAGCAAGCATTGGTGAAGCTAACCCCCAAGGCCTTGCAATTGGATTCAACCAACAACTTGGCTAAACCCTACCCTTTAACCAACTTGGTGGGATTTACCTCTAGGTCAAACTCAAGGATCTTGGCAATCCATTTACCTCTTCTCCCATCTATGTCAGGCTGTATAAGGATGTTTTTCACAGAGGCTGAAGGAACGTATGCAATCACTCTTGAGTGCAAGACATAGAATCTGAAATATTTGATAGCTTTCACTAAGGCATAGGCCTGCTTCTCCATGATCTCATACCTAATTTCTGCATCTCTTAATGCCTTACTAAAGAAGGAAATGGGTTGCTCTCGCCCTTACTCATTTTTCTGCAATAAGACCGTTGCTACTGTGTCAAAAGAAGCAAAAGAAAAAATTAGGAAATCCTTGGAATAATCAAGACTGATCAACACAGGTGCCTCAGTCGATGCCTTTTTTATTTGGACAAAGTATTCCCTGGGTTCAACAGTCCATTTTACTTCATTTCCCTTTCTCAGCATGGTTGTGATGTGTTTCACCACCTCAGCAAAATTTGAGACGAACCTCCTCAGAAAGTTAATCTTTTCTAAAAAAGCCTGAACTTCCTTTCTAGACCTGGGAAGTGACAGGGTCTGAATTTCCTCTACCCTGCTGGGATCAATTCTCACTCCCTCTGTTGATACTATATGTCCTAACAACTTCCCCTCCTTCATAGCAAACAAATATTTCTTGGGATTTAAGGATAGACCAAACCTCCATCATTTCAAGAAAACCTTCCTCAAGTGATTGCGGTGCTCTTTATCAAACCTGGAGAAGACTGTGATGTCATCTAGATAGATCACCACAAACTGATCTTTCTCCCTGATGAAGGCTATGTCCATGGCTCGTTGGAATGTTGCTTCTGCATTCATTAATCCAAAAGGCATTTTGGCATACATGAATGTGCCCCAAGGAGTGGTGAAGGCTGTTTTTTCTCTGCCCTCAGACATGACTGATATGTGATTATAGACAGAAAAACCATCAATCATGGATATCCTAGATGCATCAGTTACCCTCTGCAATATGTGTTCCATGTTGGGAAAGGGATAGTTGTCTTTCTTTGAGCTCCTATTCAGGTTCCTGAAATCAACATAGAGCCTGATTTCTCCACTTTTCTTCCTCACCGGGACCAAGTTGGCTACCCACTCAGAATATCTCAAGGCGACAATGATTTGGGAATCTAACAAATTCTTCACTTCTCTCTCCATGACAGGCAACAACATGGGATTTATCTGTCTTAGCTTCTGCCTAAATGGCTTAGCCTCTTCCTTCAGTGGGATCTTATTTTCAATGACAGCTGTGTCATATGTCTTGATGTCTTCATAGGTCCATGCAAAAACATCAACAAATTCCCTTAATAACTCGGTATATTCGGCCCTCTACTCTTTGGTCAAACTTCTTGACAACTTGACAAACTTAGGCTCCTCCTATGTGCCGATATTGCACTCCGCTGTATCAACATCTCCATTTGAAACCCTACCCTTTACTGCCACATCATTCCCATCGAGCAGTCTTTCTAAAGGGACCAGTCCCTTCAGAATGTGATTGCTAGGTAGATGAATAATATGGTGATTAGTGATTTTATTTAAAAATACCTCAGGGTGAGGGTAACTTTCGAGATCAGGATCCTGATCAATGTGCAATGTAGAAAATTCATCGACGGACTGAAGAAATTTTCAATTTCAAGATCGTCTTCGAATACCTTCCAATGCTTGGTATTGTCCGGAATAGATGGCCTATATCTTATCTCGGCCTCATATTTGATCTTAGGTAGTAGAGGGATCTTGAATAGACTAGCCGAGACAGCTAAGGAATCAACCAAAGTATTTTCCTCTCTTGGAATAAAAGAAATGTTGAAAGCTGAGAAGAAATTATCAATCAAGTCCCACACTTCATTTTTGTAACTCTTGAGCCAAGGATGCTTAGCCCGATAAGCATTTATGACTTGTTGGATTATCAACTCAGCATCTCTGAACACTTCTACCTCCTTAATTCCCATTTCTTTTGCAGCCCTCATACCTAGAACAAGAGCTTCATATTCTACCACATTATTGGTAGCTTCAAATTCTAGCTTGTATGACAATGATATGGTTTCCTACCAAGGGGACACAAGAATCACTCCAGCGCCAACGCCTTCGCTAGAAGAAGCTCCGTCGAATAACATTTTCCAAAAAAATGTGGTTGGAGAAGGTATCTCGTGATTAAATATGGGTTTCTTTCTGATTTGAAAAGGGGCTTCAGGAGTCTTAGTGATCTGCAATAAACTAGAACCCAAATCAGTGTCAAGTGCAAAGATGGGGTGATTAGTGGGGTCTTCTTCGTCACTGACAATGTAGGCCAACTGAGATTTTCTATACAACCTTCTATGTTCCCCTCCAAATACTGGAATGGTGGCATATATGAGATCCATCTGTAATATTCCTCCAAGTTTTTTAATCCAAGATCTTGACAACAACATGCCGAACTTGGGGGGAACATCAACTACTACAATGTCCATGACCACACTCTTCATTGGCAGCTGAAATAAAGAGACCACCAAGTCTTTGATGACTCCAAGGCATTGCACCCTCCTTGAATCAAAAGAGTACAAATCGTGATAAGCCTTTGTCACTTCCAGTCCCAATTCTTCCATGACTATTTTGGGCATAAGGTTGTGGGAAGCTCCTGAATCCATGAGGCAATTATGCAACACCTTATCATGTACGTTCAGGGATGTGTAGAAGGGAGGGGATGAATCATCTTTGTATTCTACCATGGGACCTAAGATGACTGTTGGCTTTTCATCTTGAAGATTTACTAAGTTTGTAGAAGGCTGGGGGGAGTCAGATTGTAGCATCTTGGAGAGGGACCTTTTGAAATCTTCATTTTTAACTAGCTCTGAGAGGGGTACGAGAATTCTAATATTTTGAATTTCGTGCTCAAAACTAAAGGACGAAAGAGACTTAGGATCTTCCCTTACCTCAGAGATAGGTTCTTTGGCTTTTGGTGAAGTATTCTGAGTTTTCTTTTCTTTAGTAGTGATTGTTGCAGGCTTAACAGGTCTTTCCGCTATGAGGGGTTGATCATGGCTATCACAATTTCCTTCTTTCTTCTTTGAATTGAGATGATATCTGTTAGGAGTGTTGTTGGCCTTTTCCCCTTTACCCAACTCATTGACTTGAATGTTCATCAGGGATCCTTCATATGCGGATTGAATCAAATGGGGAAAAGGGGAAGTGTCTTCAATACAGTGGATTTCGGGGTCGAGCTCATCTATCTCCTCTCCTTCCTCATGAGAAACTAGGCTATTTTGGAGAAGGGTTTTTATCCTATGATCATATTTGTCTTTTCTCCTTTGTTCCCTTGGCAAAGCCTATGGCACATTGTTGCTAGGCCTCCTGAAGCCTCTGTTATCAGTATTTTGGGGATTTTTGTACATGGGCTTCCCTTCTAACTCCCACCTTTCCATTCTAGCTGAAAGCAATTTTAGCATTTTAGTTACCTCATCCGTCTGAAGAGGAAGGGGAGAGGAATTGGATGGGGAGGCTTCAGGTATCTTCCTGGATATGTCTCTATCAGTGTTATTCCTAAGTCGGTCAACAACCAATATGTTTGATTCTACTTCCACGGCTGCATCCTGCATGTGAGCCAGAGTAGTGGCTCTCATTTCCCTCAATAGACGACAAAAATCAGGATCAAAAGCACTAGCATAAGTGATTTTTATTTTTTTTGTAAGTAAGTAATTTTGTATAAAAGGCCTTCAAAGAACCGAACCAAAAGTACAAAACTGTGTGTCTTCCTGGTTGTAGTTACTGAACTGCTCCAAAGGGAGAAACCAGTTCAACCAACCTGGTAATTCTAACACCTGAGTTCTTATCAGTCTTAACAAAAAACACAAAGATGAGCTAACATAGAAGCTACTAGAGTAAGAACTATTAAAAGGAACAACCCCCAAGGGGTTAGACAATTGACGTATAGTCTGGCACATACTCTGGAAGATATCCTGGCCATAGCTCCTCTTCAACAAGTGTCACGTCGGTTGCCCATTGCATGTCATCGTCCCCGATGCACGCGTCTTTGTTGGCATCTGTCTCGGCGTCTTCCGACAGGATATGCTCTTGCAGACCGATGGCCACGACCTCCTCCTTGACCTCCTGTCGAATTGGCTCCTCCACGACCTCGACGTCGCCCGATGAAGTTTGCACTTGCGTACCCATGGCCATGACCGCTTCCATGACCTCCTGCCGAGCCGGTTCCTCGCCATCCTCTGATGCACCCTTCTTCCTGAAACTCTCATTGTCACTTGCGGTGGGAGGCGCTTCTTCTGGAGCCGCGGGGTGGGCTTCTTGATAAGTGGAAAGAAGATGGAGAAGGGTTGAGAGCCTCCCATCTACGAGCTGTAACCGGAAATGAAGGTCCTCCACTCCCTAATGGAGTTCGAAGACCAGGTCGTAAAGGATGGTGAAGTTTTATGTCCACTGCAAGTCTGGCTCTGAGTGAGAGGCCATCAATGCCTTGTTACGGGCGGCTCGACCGTGAGAAGGCGTCCCCGTGGCCGATTTCAAGAAATCAAAATCCAACGCAGGGGGAGGAATAGAGCGCCTGGAGGTTGAAGGAGCTGTGAAGTGGTGGCGTGAAGGGCTCGGCCTAGTGTCAATTAAGGCTAGGCATTCAAAGCGTGGGAACGGTGCTGTGGAGGGATTATGAATGGCGGTCTCAGGCAATAGGGGCAACGAGGAGAGAGTTGAAGGTGAAACAGGAGGAGAGGCCGAAGCGCGAGGCCATCGAGGATGCCAGGGAGAGCCCCTGCGTGGTCTTCCTTGCTGCCTCGACATAGTTTGACCTGGTGTGTGGGAGTGGCCTGCCAGACCAAGAGGGAGGACCTGGGGCGGATGGGGGATCATACACACCATGAGCCAACAATCAGAACCAGGACAGGGAATCATGAACACCTTGAGCCAACAATCAGAACCAAGCCAGAGCTGCGGGATGGTAGTGCAATCAAGTGGAGGCATTGCACTCACAGTGGAAGGAGCCCGAGTAAATTCCCCAACGAATGACGTAAATGCAATTTAATGCAGGAGGGAGTCGACAGCTATTGGCATGAGCCGGGAACATGGTCCACTGCTTTGTTGGCTCCTCCATACTTCCTCTGTGCGCCAGGTGGCTGGCCCTAGCACCCTATCTGTGTGCTAGCATAAGTGATCTTAGCAGAGGCTTCTAAGGGCTTTATTTTAGTGGGGATCTTATTGTACATTTTATTGAATCTCTTGGAGAAATCAGAGACAGACTCTCCTTCCTTTCTCTTCAAAGACCCAAACTCTATCATGTAATACATGAAGTCCTTTTTGTCTCCCCACTATCTCAAAAATTCATTATCCAAAGCCTCAATCCCATCGATAGATCCAGGAGGCAGGGCCCTAAACCACTTTCTAGCCTCGCCTTCAAGGTAATGGACAAAAATCCTCATCCATACGCCTGCATGCATGATAACATGATCATCTGTAAAACTGTAAAATGCTTCAAGGTGTTCTTCTGTAGCTATGTCCCCTTCGCCTGTAAACTTGGGCAGCTGCTTAAGGTACCCATCTGCTGGAAGGGCGTTGAGAGGCTAAGGTAACAAAAGAGGAGCATATCGGGAAGCTATTATAGCCTCCATTCTGGTCATGGGGGGATTTTCTCCTACCATAGGAATATTAGGTGGAGGAGAACTCGGAGGAGTAGGAGCTCGAATAGGGGATACTGGAAATGAGCTTCTAGGTGGAAGGGGAAACAAGGGGGGATTCAGAGAGAAGGCTAAAGGGTTTGAGTCAGCAGATGCGTCTCTCTGTGCAATAACAACAACAGTAACAACAGGAGGAGTGGTAAAGCTAGGGGTGGGGAAATATTCTGTGGTCCAGGGTCTACGCCAAGGTACAACTTCAGGGAAGAGGGGAGTGACAAGGATTTCTCCCTCCAATCCCAGACCAGGAGGGGAAAACTCAGCAGGAACACTTCTGAAATTTAGGAAACGAGAAACTTCAGAAAAAGGTCTGCTAGGAAGATGAGAAGAAGAAAATGGAGTTTCTACAGAAGGAGATGGAAAATTACCTGGTTCAGCGGTGGAAGTTTCTCCTTCAGAGGCCTTTCCTTTTCTGAAAATCACCTCCGGATCAGCTTCAGGTGTAGCTAGAGGTAGTTGTGAATGGGACCGCATGTACCTCTGGAAGCCACAACTAAAACAGTAGGTTCTCCACAGTGGAGTCATCACAATGGAGTCGCCAAGTGCATAGTAGCAATCTTGTAGGGCTCTGATGCCTGATGCACCTTCAGAATCAGAGGCTCGATGTCGTTCAATCCCAGGGAAAATTTTCAACTTTGTCCCCGACAACGACGCCAGAAATGTTAGCGTTAGAAGTCACTCCTGGATTGCAGCAGGAGTAAGCCTGAGGCCCATCAGTTTCAATGTCACGATTTGTTGATAAAGGGTGATGAATGGAAGTAAACTTAGAACAATATCGTTCTAACTCAGAACCTAGGCCAGGCATGCACAAGTGGATGAGGTCTTGGTTCAATTTCGTGCAGTAAGTTGTAATAAGGGTGAGTAGGAGGAAGACTTCTATGAGGAGATGTGAAGGGATGCTGTAGGCATCAGGCTTCCAACAACCTGCAGAAGAAAAATTTGAACACAAGAACCTCTTATATTCAAAAGCGAAAACACTAAAAGAACATAACAGAATTATAATAAATCCTTTATCATAATACAATCATGACGATTCATGTGAATCATTCAATCATGAACCCCTTTAGTATGAGATCGAAACAAGATGAAAAAGAGAGTTGTCTTACATTAAACAAGGAAATTTCATTTACAGATACATAGCCAGGAAAACCAGTGCTTCATTAAAACATTACAGTCGGGAGCTATGCTCTACCATCCATCCTTACAGAAATACAAAAACTGAGTATATATACTCAGGGAAATTTTCCACCTTCGTAGCAGGAAGGTAGCTGAGACATTAAAGTCCAAATTAGCATGTGCAGGCTCCTCAGTCAAACCTGGACGAAACTCCTTCATCAGACGCAATCTTAACTCAACATGGCTCTTGCAGGGGGACCTGCATACAAGGGTACCACGGGATGATTACTCCAGGCCTTTTCCATGCCTTCAATTTATGAGTTGAGCTGAGGTCTCAACCACTTGCTCAATATTCATTAATTTCTTCTTCCATGGAGGGTGGCCGAGACTAAAAACATAAAAATAAACCCTTTGTCCTTTGAAGTCTTGGTAGTCGAAATGTCGAAATGGCTCCTGGGCACTTTTCTCATTTCTTGTTTTGGGGTTTCGAAATGCAGTGAACGAGAGAGACCCCATGTCCTTTGAAGTACCGGTAGCTGAAATGCTGAAATGGCTCTTGGGCGCTTTTTTGCATTTTGCGTTTCAGGGTTTTGAAATGCAGTGGAAGAGCAACCTCTTGTCCTTTGAAGTCCCGGTAGCCGAAATGCCGAAATGGCTCCTAGGCGCTTTTCGCATTTCGCATTTCGGGGTTTCGAAATGCAGTGGACGAGAGAGACCCCGTGTCCTTTGAAGTCCCGGTAGCCGAAATGCCTCCTGGGCACTTTTTCGCATTTCGCATTTTGGGGTTTCGAAATGCAGTGGAAGAGAGAGACCCCGTGTCCTTTGAAGTCCCGATAGCCGAAATGTCGAAATGGCTCCTAGGCGCTTTTTTGCGTTTTCGTTTCGGGGTTTCGAAATGCAGTGGAAGAGAAACTTCTTGTCCTTTGAAGTCCCGGTAGTCGAAATGCCGAAATGGCCCCTGGGCGCTTTTTCGGGTTTTGCGTTTCAGGGTTTCGAAATGCAGTGGACGAGAGAGACCCCGTGTCCTTTGAAGTCCTGGTAGCCGAAATGGCTCCTCATTTCGTGATTTTGGTCATAAGAGATGAGCTCATGCGCCAGACCTCGTGCAACTCTGCGACTCAAACTTACCCAATGACTGTCGATCTGCTCCATCTGTGGATCCTCGCCATTGAAAACAAAATCCCCACTCACTTGATTTTAAGCCTGAAATGGACTTCTTCTATGTGTTGCGCTCGACGCTCATGAATTGCAAGAATTGGCGCTAACAGAGAGGATCCTGGAACTAAAAAATTCATTCAACATCATCAGATTTTCTCACATCTATAGGGAAGAAAATGGAGAGGCAGATACTTTATCAAAAAAAGTGTTACAGATGCCTGAAGGGAAGATCCATTACAACAAATGGATTGATGGTCACGAGGGTCCCTCCCTTTTCTTGCACCTTTTTGTGTGACTGGTTTTTCTCTATTATTTTGGTGGTTATGCTATTTAGCTAGACTTAGTTGTCTACTTTACATCAGAGTTAAATGTATCTAATATGTTTTTTTAGAGGTTCTTTTTTGTGGTGAGCTGTCAATACTAAAAAGCACTTGAAGGTCTGCTTAGAAAGAATTTTTCGAAATGACTAAAAGAT
This sequence comes from Picea engelmannii, assembly GCA_009831015.1. Classification (NCBI taxonomy): domain Eukaryota; kingdom Viridiplantae; phylum Streptophyta; class Pinopsida; order Pinales; family Pinaceae; genus Picea; species Picea engelmannii. Next base: position 241,115 of record ML787117.1, read on the forward strand.
GGATGTAACTACCAATTATATGTACTTTTTTGTGAACAACATATATTAAATATATTATATGTACTTTTTTGTGAACAACATATATTAAATATATTGAAAACTTTTATGTTGGAAAAAAAAACAATAGATTAATCATCAATATTTATAACATAGGAAAGTGATAAATTTGAATCATTACTAAAATATTAAAGTATTTTACCAACCATTTTTTTTTTTAATTTACTTAATTTACTATTATGAACAAAACTAAATGTGTCCTCCCTATATTCATGTGATGTGACTTTCAATTATTTATAATGTGACTTTCAATTATTTATAACCCAATGTCCTCCCTATATTCAATTTCCTCTCTCAATTTATATCAACAATGGATTAATGATCAATATTTATAACATAGTAAAGTGATGAATTTGAAGTGATCATTACTGAAATATTAAAGCGATGAGTGTGAAGTGATTAATATTTATAACATAGGACAGTGATGAATTTGAAGTGATCATTACTGAAATATTAAAGTGATGAGTGTGAAGTGATTATTAATGGAAAAAAAGTAATTCTTGATTTAGAGCGATAGGGTCGATTCTTAATCTCTTAATAGAATTTTCCTACCTTAAAGAGTATAAGGTAGTATTAAAATATTTCCTTAAACAATATTTTAAGAAATGGATTATGTAGTTGGAAATATTTTTGGGATGAAGGTACTTAATTGTAGAAGACTTATATAATTTCTTAATAGAGTTTTTTTATTTTAAAAAGTAAAAGGTAGTATTAAAATATTTTTTTAAACATTATTTTAAGAAATAGATTATGTAGTTGGAGATATTTTTAGGATGAAGGTACTTACATATTGTAGAAGATCTGGTATAAGATTTTAATAGAATTTTCATATTTTAACGAATATAAAGTAGTATTAAAATATTTTCTTAAACAATTTTTTAAGAAATGGATTATATAATTGGAGATATCTTTGGGATGAAGGTACATACATATTGTAGAAGACTAGGTATTATCTTTTAATAAAATTTGTCTATTTTAAAGAGTATAAAATAACATTAAAATATTTTCTTAAATAATTTTTTAAGAAATGGATTATGTAGTTGGAGATATTTTTGAGATGAAGTTATTTACATATTGTAGAATCCCTAGTATAATATCTTAATAGAATTTTCCTATTTTAAAGAGTATGAGGTAGCATTAAAATATTTCTTACATAATTTTTTAAGAAATGGATTATGTAGTTGGAGATATCATTGGGATGAAGATACTTACATATCGGAGAAGATTTAGTATAATATCTTAATAGAATTTTCCTATTTTAAAGAGTATGAGGTAGCATTAAAATATTTTCTTACACAATTTTTTAAGAAATGGATTATGTAGTTGGAGATATCTTTGGGATGAAGATACTTACATATAGGAGAAGATTTAGTATAATATCTTAATAGAATTTGTCTATGTTTGATATAATCATTTTTGTAACAATGAATTTTATTAAATTATAAATACAAATTTAATATGTATGACTCAAGTCTAACTTTGTGAGATTGGATGTAGAAATAGGAT
>ML787117.1:245538-258346 GCA_009831015.1 Picea engelmannii
TATTTGGTTTGCGGCGAGGCGAGGGAGAGGAGGAATGCAAGTCGGACGGGGAGCGCCAAGCCTGAGGCCAAGGGGAAACAAATAAAGCTGCACAGCGTGAACCTGAGGAGGGCGAACCGGGAGGCGGAGAGGAGGATCGGGGGTGTCTCGGGTGCCAAGGGGCACCCCTACGAGGGCGCATTCGAAGACGAAGTCACGGCATATCCAAACTCGGCGTCTGCAGAAGAGCTGCAGAGCCAAGGCAAAGCATAAAAATCGACTGTAGAACCATGAAAATCGCCGGACCAGAGCCTAAGTCCTCCACCCGAGCGAGAGTGCCGGAAGAAGTGTGCATGGTTCGGTGCATAGAGGAGATCGAGGGGAGTGGGATTAATGTCCCTCCCATCAGCCTTGAATGCCTTTTAATGCGCTGGGTTGGCAGCTGCTGCGGGCACGAGCCGAGCACATGGCTCCGTGCTCCGCTGGCCTCCTCCCACGCTCGCAGGTCGCCAAGTGGACCGCATTACCACCCCGATCGGGGACGAAACTTTTTTAAATAAACTTTTAAATAAAGAACAAAAATATATTAACATTTTAAATTAAATATAAAAAATATAATCATAAATATATTTTAAAAAATAATAATATTTTGAAACTACAATATTGAGCCACTTTAATTAATTTATTTTTCTTTTTTATATCTTCTCTTACTTCTTTAACAGAAACCCTTGTTATCATCATTTTTTTTTCATTTTTATGTCTTCTTTTATTTCTTTAACAAAAATCCATAGTTCTAGTCACTTTTTTTATTACTATGACTTTTCATACCCTTTTATTACTTCTTTAAAAAAAAAACTTATTATTTTTCCATTATTAATTTTTTCATTATCGAATATCTCATCTCAACAGTCATTTCTATTAATTTATTAATTTTTCTATTATTTACCATTTTTTTCAATGAATATTTCTATTAATTTATTAATTTTTTCATTTTTATTGGTTTACATTTCTCTTTCCCTTAATAATTACTTAGCATTCTTCTTCTATAAATACAAGTATTATCACTCTTTTCTAATCATAATAACTTGTTATGTTCTTCATAATGAACGAAATGTCCACTTAAAAAATTGAACTTTTCAAAATAAATTTATAAATAAAAAAGAAAAATATATTAACCTTTTAAATTAAATATACAAAATATGATTATAAATATATTTAAAAAAAAATTAATATTTGGAAACATTTAAATTGTTTCTGGGCTTTTCACTTCAAGGATTTGTATTTTTTACTAGTAATATTTTTTTATTTCGCTTTCTCTCTCGTTTGCCTTATGGATCATACGAATAGTTTTATTTATTTCGTTTTCTATCCTCATTGCCTTGTGGATCACGCCTCGCCAGAATCTCTCCCGGACTAAAATATCAAAACCCAAATTTACGTTACTTATTTTCAAACACCATATCAAAATGATGTATTAATGTGTATTTGAAAAAACATAAAACTTTAAAAAGTTTTGTTGGTCTTTTTAGTAAGAGAAATATTAAAAAAAAATATTATATATCTAAATGATATTAAAAAAAACTTATTTATATAACATATTTTTAAAATTCATAATAATGTAAAATTAAAAAAAATAAATTTTTAATTTTTAAAATTATTTTATACAATTTTAATAAAGAAATAAAAAGTTAATAATATATAATAATAATAATTTAATTTTAAGGTCATCATCAAATTGGTGTGTGACAGCTTTAAGTGTAAGGAGATGTACATACCTTACCTTCTTTTCTGTTTTCTTAGGAGGAAACACATGTTTTTAATCATTAGACTCACTCAAATATGTAATTATTATGTGTAGAGCTGTTTTTTACAATTTATTATAAGGGAAATGTATAATTCCTTCCATATTCAATATGAAATTGACATGTAGCAATTTAACAAAGTATTATTAATAAAAAAAAATCAGTATTGGTCATAAAAAAAATTCAATGTTTACATTGAATAAATTATTTTTATATCAACTTTGTATATAAAAATGTTTTTTATAATAATAATAATAATATAATTTTAAGGTTATGGCTAAGAGGGATAAATTAGTTTTGAATTGAAAAAACTTAAAAAAAGATTTGTACTGGATGGATTTGATTCCTCTAGACACATTATACATTTTGAGTTAAGATGAATTTAAGCTAGTAATATATTTTATTGTAAAATTTTAAAATAAAATGAAAAAAAAACAAGACATAAATCTTAAATTGAATTAATCAACTTAATCAAGTTTTTCTTTTATATGCTGGTTTTAATTTTAACATATATAATAATAATAGTGGTCTTTTTTGAAAGAAATAAAAATTTAATAATATATTTATAATGATATGATTCATTGAGATCAAATTTGGTTTATTGAATCTTAAAAAAGGTAAGAAAATACTTGGCTTTCTTTAATATTTTATTCTTATGGTCAAAAAGCTTTAGAAGAGTCATTTATATAACACCATAGTTTTAATGAGTATTGTAACAAATATTTTGAAATTCCAATTTAATGTAGGTATAGAGACATTTTAAGAAAAAATGTTTTTCATTTTCAACCTCCTTAGTGTCACAAAGATAACAAATTCTTTCAACCCAATGTTTTAGGAATTGTCCAATGTTTTCTATGTGATTTTGTTCTTTACACTACTTAAAATACACAAGAGCTCATGAAAATTTGTTTTTATTTTAACAATGTTGATTTTATTATTTATGCTAGTTAAACTAAAGAGATAGTTTGATCTTCTAATAGTATCCTAATTTTTTTAATCCTTTAATTCTTTTTTTTTTTTTTTGTTAATTTGTGCAGGACCTGCGATTAACCTGTGGCTTGAGAAACCGCGACTCATGGGCATCTAAGCCGTCAAAATCACCCGGGGATCGCACCCGGACATCACGGAGTGGCTTAACAACACACTCCGTCACCGACTGTCATACACCTCGAGGACTTAATCCTTTAATTCTTTGTAACATCACAATTTCTAGTTAAATTTAGATGTAATAATATTTTTAATATTATTGTTATTTTTAAAGACGGCATCCAATCTTATTTAAAAAAAAAAGTGATTTTGAGTAAAACAATATCTTTTTTTCCAAAATAAAATTTGGCTTGTTTTTATAAATATAAAAGTTGTCTATACAATACAAAGTAGAGGCATTTCAGCCTTTTCAATCCTCCATGAATTGGAAACTGACTAGATGGAGTATATTACTGGAAAAAAACAACAAAAGAGAACAGATCCATCACCTTAGATTTTGAATAAAAGTAAAACAATATCTAAAAGTCTCTTGTTTTCCATGTTATATATCTTTTTATAAAAATAATAAAATAAAATATTTTAAAAACAAAATTTTAAAATAAGATCTCTCAAATTGATAATAAAAACATTAATAATGGCCAGCAATAAACATCAATAATGACGAACAATATCCAGCTGGCTAAGCCCAACAAATGGATTATAAACAATCAGATCTGAATTGCTTTAAGATGACGCTATAATCTATCTACCCAAAATTCAATACTGTCTAACATACTGTATATTGACTGCCTTAATAATATGTTCTAAATCCGCTTTCCCTTTTTAAGTATTTTTCTGCCACCTAAGTCTTAATGGATAAGATCTGGGTTTGGACATGGAGGACAATATTTTATTAGCAACAGTTGTTTGTTGTTTCCCAAATATTCTATTCAAATAATCAGAGTAGCATCAGAAATTGCAGTAAGCAGCCTTAATATCAGTGTCCTCACCTCCACAGCGTACTTGTTTACAATTTTTTTGTAACAAAAGCTTAAGGAGTTATTTGTAGTTGTTATATAGTCTGAGTAGGCCTAATGGTTAAGAACATGTGTTTCCTCTTAAAAGCTTACAGGTTAAAATCCAGAGGGGGGTAGGGTATGTATACTTTCGTAGACTTTACCAGTCAAATAACTAGGCGAAGAGGGGTCCCTTGTCCTACAAACAAGGGAGTCTCATACACCAATTTGGTGTGCTGGCTTGGCTGTGACCTTAAAACAAAAAAAATAGATAGATAGAATTAGTACAAAATATCTTTGCATTAAACTAAACCAAATTGAACTCTCCGGATCCCCTCTCATAAAAAAAAAATAAACATTAATAAGAGAGACTTTTAACGTTTTAATTGATAAGTAGCTCACAAACTGTGTAAATGAAAAAAAAATTGGTGATTGGTGAGCCAGTTTTTCATTCGGGTCAGTGGTTAAATTTGACGGTTACTCTCTTTTTTTAAACCGTCATATATGGGCAGTTTCAAAAATTCCACTTAATTCCCGGTAATTTGAAAATAACCGTAACATTAATATTACATTAATTTACCCGTGCGTAAATGTTGGTTGTATAAAAAAAAATTCCATAAATTTTAATGGTTAGTTGTGTCAAAGCAAAGCTTGTGAGATTAAAAATTTTCCATAAATTTCAATAAAAACTATTTTTTAAAATGGCAAAAATTTAAAATTACGGACAATTTTTACTAATAACGAAAACACTATTGGTTTTCCATTCATTTGGTTTTACATTCAGTTGTCCCACATGAATTTGAACTATTTTTTTTCGTTTCCTATAAATGTAGCTATGTTGGCATCATTGTATGTATTTTATTTAATATTTTGCAAATTGTTTATGTACAATGATTGGATCTAGTGGAATTGAGACATGGAAAGAAGTTGGGATTTAGGCTGAATTAAGGTACAGAAAGAAATTTGAATTGTGAACTATTTTTTTTCGTTTCCTATAAATGTAGCTATGTTGGCATCATTGTATGTATTTTATTTAATATTTTGCAAATTGTTTATGTACAATGATTGGATCTAGTGGAATTGAGACATGGAAAGAAGTCGGGATTTAGGCTGAATTAAGGTACAGAGAAATTTGAACCTCTTGTTTGATGCTTTTCAAAATTCAAACCATGTGCAAACTATTATGTCTCAATATTTTTTGTAGTGCAATCTTATTGTTTCTCTTTGGAAAAACACTTTTTTATTATTTTTTGAAGTCGACAAATTAATATTTGAATCACATTTTACAAAAACTGAGAGAAATATATGTCAATGGATAGAGATTCAATGACAAATCTGCATGCACCAAGTCTATCACCTTCCATGGAAGAGATGAAGGATTTCACCTACTAGAAGTTGTAGCTCCACAAAAATATGCAAAAATGGAGAAGGATTATGGAATTTCAAGCCCTCTATCGAGGTTTATAACTTGATCAAGGGTTTTAGAATACCTCAATGGAGGGTTTTAAAATACCTCTATCGAGAGATTTAAAATCCCTCAATCAAGGTATTTTACAATCCATCAATTGAGGCATTTTGAAATCTTCATAGAGGTATTTTTGATATAAATAGTTCACTTTTGGTTTCAAGCTCTCAATTAAATTTTAAACCTCAATCAAGGGCTTAAATTCTCGATAAAATAAAACCTTGGTCAAGAGTTTTCATAAACCATTTTCATGTGTCTAGCTTGCCAAAAAGTGAGACCAAGATTCATAGATTCACCCATCTACTATGGCTCTTATTATTATGTCATAGTTGGTGCTAGTGGAATCTTCTTCTGCCTCCTAATCCACACGGATTATTAAGATTAACAATGGATAAATTTTAAATAGAATAAGCATAATCACATAATTTATGCATGCTTAATCTTCATGGGTGAATCCATGAAGTTGGGTAACACTTTTTGGCAAGAAAGAGGGTGAAATAATATATTTTTTAACCTCAATCAAGCTGATTTAAAACACTCAAGAGAGGTATTTATAGCTCAATCAAGAAATTAAATAATCCCTCAACCAAGGGTTATTGATGGATAGAACAAACCCTCAATTGAGGTGCTTCTATGGGTTAATAAAACCATCGATCGAGCTATAGAGCTCAATTAAGAGTTAGGACCTTTATTGAACTATAGAACTCAATCAAGCTCTATAGCTCAATTGAGATATATACCTCAATCAAGCTCTATATCTCTATCGAGGTCTCTTTTATTATAAAACAACCTAAAATTGGTCGTAAGGCCCCTATTTCTATTTGAAACAACAATGCATAGGAATGTTCATTGAGATATTATCTCAATCAATCTATTTTTCTTAACCCACAAAGACCTCGATTGAGGATTTAATTAACCCTTGTTCAAGGTATTTCAAAAGACCAAAATTTATACACCATTGAATAGAGGATCCAGCTCCCTTGCTGTAGGATTTTCTACAGCTGCAACTTCCAAGGGGTGAAACCCCTTCATCTATTTCATCTTAGTTAACATATTTCATGCTAAGGTGAGTGCAAGCTAATGATGGTCTCTCATAACAAGTTAGTGGCAACGTAAACATGAAAAAACAACAATCTATTAAATTGTAGGGATGATTTGAGGTACTTTCACAATGAATTTGAACATGGTGTAAAAAGATGAAATGTAGGAAATTGAATTATCTTTCCAAATATATAATTTTCATTTATATAATTTGTGTTTGGCTATGTCAAATTTGAGTTTTTATAATAGTGGTATGTTATTTTTCAAGCAAAATATAATGCATCTATTCTTGTTAGTGTATGTATTGAGTACCTAAATGATGGAATTTTCTTTTAAAAAAATGTACAATTGTAGAGAACACATTTTTCTTATGCATGACTATTTTTTCAAAATTTTATCATGTGAATTTTGTATTTTTTTTTATATATTATGAAAGTCATTGGATCCTTGAAACTATGAGGCCATGCGTTAGTGCAGGGTATGAGGGACTTAACATAATAAAAAATATATATATATTATTTTTTAGATTGTAGATCTTCGTCTATACTAGTGCAATGTACAACTTTTTTCTAAAAATGGGTAAAGCGATAAAAATTTATATCAGGAATAAAATATGTATGTATTTTAAGATTATGATATATTTTAAGGAAAAAATAAATTAAAAATGGTACAAACAATATTAAAAATAAATAAATTATATATTTGGAATCTACATAGACGACTCTATATGTGTGTGTAGTTCCATTGATGTTAGATTTGTGTATATTATACAAAAATAACATGAAAAATAGAGCTTTTGAGAGTTATTTAGAAAATGGAGGTTTTGATGTATTTGTAGCCCAAACCACTAAATTTTCCATTACGCACCTAAATCCAAAGCAACCAAGTCATCAAACATGTATTTTAAATTTTGAAATCCTGCCCAAAAATATTTCAATGGAAGGAACATGAAAACGTTAAAGTGTGTGCATGTTCTATAAAGAATGTGCGTTATATGGTGTGTGTGTGTGTGTGTTCTAGAGAGCGCACACATTCTAGAGAGTGCGCACATGTGCGTTCCTATAATGCACATGTGCTATTGTGACTATTTTTTCCCCAGTCTATACCATTCAATTCCCAGGGATATCGATGACATTAGGAGGATTTGAACATTAAGTATGGGTATCGAGTTCCTTAACATGGTAAGGGAAGGAAACTTAGGCCTTAGGTCGTAAAGGTTTATTCTAGGCATATAGGTCCCATACCAACACCTCAAACCACCATGCTTGACCTCTCAATGATATCCTTGACCTATGAATGGAGATATTAGTGACATCAGGAAAATTTCAACACTAGGTATTAGTATTAGGGCCTTAGACATGGTTTGTGGAGGAATTTGAAGACCTAGGCCCTAAAGAAATATTCTAAACATATAAGAAAAGAACAATGACTCAAACTACCACATAGGATATCCCGAGGGCTTCCTTATCTTCCAAGTAGGGATAAGGGAATCATTAGAATAGTTTGAGCACTATTTATGAGTCCTGAGGCCCTTGACATGGTCATTGGGAGGAAATGTAGTGATTGGACCCTAAAGTAATATTTTTTGAATACTTGGCTATGAAAAACACCTCGAACCACCACACAAGTATTGATGTTTTTAGCATCGGATAGGTACTTCCACATAGGTCTAAGTGTCTAGACGTGTGGAAGTTGCCCAAATATTTCTACCTTAGTAATTTACTTTAATTAAAGGAATTATTAAAGTAAAGTTATTTTTATTAATTAGTTGAGTATAATTTAATGAAATGTTAAAGTTATTAACATTAGTGAATTAAATCTTATCCATTGAGCTCAAGTGAGGTAAGATCTAATATCAAACATTAATCATTTTGGAGATTAGGGTTAGGTCATAAATCAATATTATAAAAGTAATGGGAAGGAGAAAGATGCTTTTGGAGAGCAAAGAAGGAATTTTGCTCAAGATTGAATCATGAACGACTGTATTCAAGGAGATATTGGATAGGTGAAGAAGGAGTTTCATCTATAGATCATTATAGGTATGGGAGAAGAGATAACATGGGCAGTCACAAGAAGATCTGATAGATCGAAGCCACAACTACAAGAACAAAGTTGCACACATTGTACAGGTTATTCAGGGTGCATATGTACGTGGGATACAATGCATTAAAGTGTGTACATATGCGAGCTACAACGTAGGAAGGTGCATACAAGTATGAGAAAGTGATTTTATAGGAACAACCAATAATATGTAAATAAGAGGCTTAAAGTCTACTTGTATCACCAACACAGAGTCCTCTTTGAAACAAATATACTCATGGTGCTCTTCAACTTATAAAAACTCAACTAACAAACCAAAGTCAAGTCAACCAGGAAACAAAACCAATCGACTTCCCTGAGTCAAATAAACGATGTGATGAGGAATTTGAACTTCCAAAAGTTGAGTCGGAAATAATGCAAGTCGACCAAGTCGAGTCGGATGGAAGAAAAGTTGAATAAGTCGAGACATATGCTAGTTTGTTCGACCAAGTGAAACAAATTGACTAAATGGAAGCCTAAATGATCATAGGGCGGATCTTGTTGATTATTAATTTCTTTTGACCAAATGGGGAAAGGGAAAAATGACTCTTGGTGAAGCCGAATCGCTCAGGGGAGAGTTAGGTTGAACAACAACGGAGAGCACAAGTATAGAGGACAAATTTGACAAAAAACAATTGGGAAGAATGTTTAGAGGGATAATTTGACACCCAGCTATGTGGGAAAATGTTTGTAAGACCATTTTTGTAACCCACAACACATAGAAATGCCCAGGGGATAATTGGGTAACCTATGGAAACAAAAATCTGTTTGGAAGTTGAATATGATATTCCATAGAAAATAAAAGTGTATGGGGTTAAATTGATATCCGAATGAATGAAAAAAATGTGTATTTTATTCGTAGGTGGTTAATCAATGCCCAAAAAACCACAAAATTTGAAGTATGATTCCTATGTGAATTATGGGAAAGAAAAATCCCATGACAAAGTTGAGAGTGTGTAACATGACTTATGAACCAAGAACAAACATCGACTAATAGAAAAATTGATCTGAATTATTTTGAGAACAAAATGAAGGTGGAAATATAATAAGTAAATACATAGATATATTTACAAAAACACAGAGATACAGTAATGCACAATTTTTATTAATGACAGAAATGTACAGAAACTGTAAAAATATAGAGTGAATGAACTCGCTAGAATGGTGACAACTTATCTCTGAGAAGAGATGTGATGGCTATGCTCATTTGCAAGAAGATGATGTTTTACAATGAGGCTCCAAAGACATTTTTAACATTAAGAAAATCCAAAACACTAACCCCGGAAGATGAAACCCCAAAAGTTTTGTGGGCCCAGATGGAGGTAGTTGATACATCGACTTCCCAAGGGCGTAATTTTTTCATACAATCCCTATTTGGGGTGCACGATAGCTTGTTGGAAAAGCCCATCTGAGGAATACAAATGTTGTTGTCACAATGTGGCTAAATCTTGTAATGTGATTGTGCCATGCCAAAAAAAATGTTGTTTAGGGCCTCAAAACAACCCCGAAAGTTTAGGACCTGAAAAAAATGTAAAAAAACCGCCAAGGTGGAAACCCCTCTTTTGAGCCAATGGAATAGGTGGGCGGCCACCAATTTTTTCCTGGATCATTCTTCCCTCCTTAGAAGTAATGGTATCCATTGCGTCAAGTTCCCGTGGAATATGGGGAAGCTTTTGTCGAATATGAACCTTGGTGAATTTCTTGCCTTGTTGAAGAAGTTGCCATGCTTAGCTTGTTGAAGGTTGTTATGAACCTGTTGCTAGAGGGGTTGGATCCATTCAACTAATTTAGTTGAATGATCTTCCCAAGTGTGTGAGGAATCTGTCGATGAAGATGTGATATGAGGAGTATGAAGGGATTTGTTGTAACTTTACTAGATTGGATAGTGTGGAGGCATCCCCGTAGGTGGCGCAACAATATTTTTGTGTTCTTCTACAATCTACTTCTATTGGATAAAAGGGTCTTGGGCCGAGGCTATAGTGGTTGCAGCGTCCTTCCGTTCACCTTTTTCCTAGATTGTGAAGAGGATAAAATTTGCGGTATGGGATATTACTTTGTGGTACTGTTTTGTCGGGACAGTAGTCAGGACTACCTCGGGTATCCTATAGAGCCGCCCCCCAAAGTAACAATTATGATACGGGGTCGAGACTCATAAACAACATGATGCTTCCACATATATGTCTGGCCTAACAGAACATCAAAGACTCCCAGTGGGGAAACATCACACAATACCTCATCCTTGAAGGGATTGATGTCATAGGACAGGCGACACTGATGGTTGATACGAAGATATTGAGCTTGGAGAAAACACTCAATGTTGTATGGATTCAGGTGTGTGTTATTGTAAAATCCAATTGCTTGATGACCTATGTTGAGATTAGGTTCTTCTGGACTTCTCTATCAATAATAAAATGCATTGGGGTCCCCTTCACCCACATCTATGAATGGAAAAGGTGCTCCCTCTCCTCAGGATCCTCTGGTTCTTCTGGTTGGATTATTGTAGTTGCAATAATAGCAGTAGGTTCTGAATTAGAGTTAGGGCTACCTTTACCATACTTTGGTTGTTGCGGATTTGCAGAACCAAACTCCTGCTTGTTCTGCTGCTTAAATTTCTACTTGATTTTGACATCATATCGATAAGCGACTCCCAGTGATTGTTTTAAGCGAAGTGTGTGAGGACTCTGTCGGTGAATTTATTTTATCTCATCCACCAATGATTGTTTTAAGTGACATTCATTGGTGTTGTTCCAAGGGATTTTGTGGAACTCGCACCACTTACCAGTGTCATTGTTTGTCTTCCCGTTACCCTTCTTTTCCTATAGTTTGAACTAGTGGTCTTGAGGTTGGTTGTTCTATGAGTTAGGGCTACCTTTACCATACTTTGGTTGTTGCGGATTTGCAGAACCAAACTCCTGCTTGTTCCACTACTTAAATTTCTACTTGATTTTGACATCATATCGATAAGCGACTCCTAGTGATGAAATGTCCAAAAATTCCATTTCGGTTTGGATGTACCTTTGTAGAGCCCCACAATATTTTAGAACCAGATGCCACTCGAAGTCTTTGATACCCATCTTGGTGCGTAAGGTATGGAAGGTATTTGTGAACTCTGACATTGATTGGCCCCTCTCTTGATGCAACATGGTCCATCTCATGTATTGGTCGTCATAGTTTCCCGCAGGGTGATATTTCTCCTTGACTGCATCCATAAAAAAATCCCAAGTGGGCTCAGCCCCAAATATTCCAGACTCCTCTGTGGAATTTTTCTCGCAGTAATTTTCCCACCAATGTTTGACATGGGGGAGAGTAGCGCAAAGGTGACATTTTCTATGTCAGAAAAATTGTGAATAGAGAAATAACCTTCTAGCAAATTTAACCACTTTTCCAAAGCATCTGCATCGATCTAACATTTAAATACGGGAACATCAAAATTAACTTGTACCAATAATGGGGCAGTGTCTCCAAGGTGACTTCTTGACGAATGCGCACCTCCTATTGTTGGTATTCATTGAAGGATTTGGGAAAAAATCTCCAACATCTCATTCCTTTGTTGCGCGAGGGATTCCATGAGAAACAACTTGATGGTATATTTTTCTCCCTCATCTCTCTTTTATTCTACCATGGGAGGCCTCTTGGGCTAGTGAGAGCGTTTTTCCTCAAGAGAAACTAGCTCAAGACCCAACTCTCTATACCTTGACCTCGTCGGGAACATCCACTAAGAAATGAAAAGGAGTAGTCTACTATGATACCATTGATCCAGATTATTTTGAGAATGAAATGAAGGTGGAAATATAATAAATAAATAAACAAATATATTTCCAAAAACACAGAGATACAATAATGCACAATTTTTATTAATGACACAAATGTACAGAAACTGTAAAAATACAGAGTGGATGAACTTGCTAGAATGGTGGTATATTATCTCCGAGAAGAGATGTGTTGGCTATTATCATTCGCAAAAAGATGATGTCTTAGAATGAGGCTCCAAAGGCCATTTTAACATAAGAAAATCCAAAAACCTAACCCCGGAAGATGAAATGCCAAAAAGTTTTTGGGCCCCGATGGGGGTAGTTGATACATCGAATTCCCAAGGGTGTAACGTTTGCATATGATCTCTATTTGGGGAACACGATATCTCATTGCAAAGGTCTATTCTAGGACTACACATGTTTTCCTCACATTGTGGATAAATCCTATAGTGTGACTATGCCACAGCCAAAAAAACATTTTTTAGGGCCTCAAAACGACCCCAGAAGTTTAGGACTTGAAAAATTGTAAAACAAGCGCCAAGGTGGAAACCATTGTTTTGAGCCAGTATGTTGGAAGATTGGTTGTTGTCATTGATGTCAACCCTAGTCATGGGTTTTGGACCGCAATATTGATAAAGGTATTTGGACATGAAGGACAATGCACATGCATATACAACACCCATGAATGGATAGTATACATCATGTTGT
>ML787117.1:267977-285464 GCA_009831015.1 Picea engelmannii
GATAAAAGAATGTACACATGGATTTTTAGGAAATAATATTAAAATATTATTCCAGGCCTAAGCCCCCTAGGCTTAGCCCCTAGGCTCATTACTCATCCCCTTTCCCACCTTTCAGCCCCTGATCCCTTGCCCAATCTGTGGACACTCAGTCCCCCATCACTCTTTCATCGTGGTCGGTCTACACTGGCGGTATGTACATTTTATTAATTGACCTGCATACATACAAGTATATCACAGGCTCCTAGCCTTCAACACTTAGGCTCCCCTGGCCTAACAAAACTCATAAGCCTACAACTTATTCAAAACTTGGCTCACCAGCCTATAGAACATATTTACAGTTCTTTTGCATATAACATGATCTGTAACGGGGCTCGGCCTTGGGGACACTACAGAACTACAAGAAGCAGTGTAGATCCAAAGTTGAGAAAAAGAAGGGATCTGAAGAATCTTCTTCTATAGAAGAAAAGACCTCCAAGGAAGAAGGAGGGGATGTGTACTTGGCCTCTTCAATAACACATGCAAATCATGAGGCATGGTTGGTTGACTCTTGTGCATCCTTTCACATGACTCCCCATAGAGAGTGGTTCTGCGAATATAAAAGGTATGATGAAGGTAATTTGTTTTAGGTAATGATTCGATAACCAAAATCATAGGAAGAGGAAGGGTCAAGTTGATGCTCATAGATGGAAGGATTAGAACACTACCTAGTGTTTTGCACATCCCAAGTTTGTCCAGAAATTTGATTTTTGTAAGCAAAATGGATGATGCAGGGGTAAAAAAAATATTTGAAAAGGAAACCTGCAGGATGGTTCGAGGAGCAATGGCGTTGCTGAGGGGAGTTCAGTTTGGAACTCTGTATAATATGCAAGGAATCACTATTAGTGATGGGTGTAATAGTTCCATTGTTCATGATATTGGATTTGAAGAAGAAAGAACTCCTACAATATTTGGAGAAAAGGTTATAATGTGGCATCAAAGACTAGGGCATATCAGAGAGAAGAGTCTTCGACTACTGCACGGTAAAGGTATGGTTGAAGGTATGTCTAACTGGTCTCTGGATTTTGATTTCTGTGAACATTTTCGATATGGGAAGCATAATCAGGTAAGATTCCAATTTGGTGCAACGAGGGTAGAAGGAATTTTAAAGCTAGTTCACAATGATGTTTTTGGACCTGTGTCGGTCCCATCATTGGGAAAATCTGTGTACTATGTCTCATTTATAGATGACTTCTCAAGGAAGACTTGGATATATTTCCTCAAGAAGAAATATGAAGTCTTTGAAAGTTTTAAAGAGTTTAAGTCTCTTGTTGAGAATCAAACAGAGAAAATAATTAAGGTGTTGAGGACAGATAATGATAGAGAGTTCTGCGGAAATGAATATGAAGAATTATGTAAGAAGTGCGGTATAGAAAGGAAAAAGAATACTCCATATACACCTCAACAAAATGGAGTTGCATAAAGGATGAACCAGACGTTGATGGAAAAAACAAGGTGCATGCTCAGTGGTGCCAGGTTAGGGAAAGAATTCTGGGCAGAGGTAGTGGATACTGCATGTTGCCTGGTCAACATGTCACCCTCATCAGCGTTGGATGACAAGACTCCACAAGAGGTATGGACTAGTAAGGAACCTTCTCTCACACATCTCAAGGTATTTGGCTGTGATGCATATGTTCATGTTCCAAAGGAAAATAAGAGTAAGCTAGATAAGAAGGCTGAAAAGTGTATCTTTATTGGATATAAAGATGGTCTAAAAGGTTATAAGCTTTGGAACCTAGAAACTAAGAAGGTAGTGTATAGACAAGATGTGGTATTTATAGAAATGAAGGATGTTGTTAAACAGGAAGCCCTACCAAGTAAGGAAGAACCATAAAAGATAGAGTTTGATTTAAAGGATTATGAATCAGACTCTACAGAATAACATGAATCAAAAGAATAATATCTTCATACTCCAGTATTGAGGAGATTGGATAGAGAAAGAAGGCTACCAGAAAGGTATAGTCCATCTGATTTTCGTTCAAATTTTTCTTTGTCTATTACTGATGATGATCCTAGAACTGTCAGGGAGGCAGTGGATTCAGAGGATGATAATCTCTGGAAAAGGTCCATGGACGAAGAAATGACATATTTGGATAAGAATGAGGCTTGGGATCTAGTGGAGTTGCCAACTAGAAGAAATCCCATTGGCAACAAATGGGTATTTAAAAAGAAGTTGAATGCAGAAGGAAAATTGGAGAAATACAAAGCTCAATTAGTAGAAAAGGGTTATTCCCAGGTCGAGGGAATTGATTTTGGTGAGATTTTTTCTCCTATTTCCAAGTTAACCTCCATAAGATTTATGTTATCTGTTGCTGTTGCATATGATTTTGAAATAGAACAAATGGATGTGAAGACAACATTACTACATGGGGATCTGGAAGAAGAAATCTATATGAAGCAACCAGAAGGTTATGTTGTGAAGGGAAAGAAGGAGCTGGTATGAAAGATGAAAAAGTCCTTGTATGGTTTAAAACAATTACCAAGAATGTGGTATCAAAAATTTGATACTTATATGCTGGGACTTGGCTTCACAAGAAGCAAAGAAGGTCACTGTGTGTATTTTAAATTAATTAGTGATCATTTGATTTATTTGGTCTTATATGTGGATGACATGTTGTTGATAGGAAACAACAAGGAGATTATCCAGGATGTGAAAACTCAGTTGTCCTCTAAATTGGACATGAAGGATCTCGGTGCTTCAAATTTCATTTTGGGCATGAAAATTAAAAGAGATCGAAAAAGGAGGAAACTCTGGTTAAATCAGAGAAAATATGTCGAGACAATATTGCAGAGGTTTAATATGCAGGAATGTAAACCGGTCAAGGTTCCTATTCTTGTTGGTGTAAGGTTATCCACGAATTAGTGTCCCAAGACACATGAAGAAGAGGAGGACATGTCTCATGTTCCATATGCGAGTGAAGTTGGCAGTTTGATGTATGCAATTTTCTTTAATAGACCAAACATTGCACATGCAGTGGGAGTTTTGAGCAGGTATATGTCAAAACCAGGGAAGGAGCATTGGACAGTAGTAAAAAGGGTTTTCAGGTATTTGCGTGGAACTGCTAGCTATGGATTGTGCTATGAAGGAAGACCGGGATTGGATAGAGTGTTGGATATACATGGCTTTGTGGATGCAAATTGGGCTGGGGATTTGGATCATAGGATATCTACAAGTAGGTATGTGTTTAACCTGTTTGGAGGAGCAATAATTACGATGAGCAAAAGACAGACTGTAATGGCACTTTCAACTACAGGAGCTGAATATATGGCATCCACTCATGCAAGTAAGGAAGAAATATGGTTACAAAGATTGTGTTCAGGTATTGGGTTGATACAATGAGCTTTAAGGATAGAGTGTGATAGTCAGAGTGCAATTTTTCTGGCGAATAACCCTACTTATCATTCAAAAACAAAGCACATTAATGTTCAATATCACTTTGTGAGAGACATGATTGAAGAAAAGAAAGTATCACCGATGAAGGTGGACACTTTGAAGAATGTTGCAGACTCATTAAAAAAATCTATGAGCACTGAGAATTTCTCTTGGTGTAGAGGATCCATGGGCATTGCTGCTCTGGATTGTTGACTATGTAGCCCTGTAACCCCCTGTAACCCTCGGGACCACATGAGTTTTAGTTGGTTTTTCGACACATGGTTTCTTTGCCGATGGTTTTCTATTTCTGGTTAAGGAATTAGGGATTTGGACTAATCCAGGTCATTGGTTTAGGGTTTTGGATGTCATTGGCTCCTATATGTATTTTTTATTGTAAACATTGTAACATGATGAATAATATAGAATATGTTGGTTTTCTTGGTTTGGGTTTCCAAGGGAAAAATCTCTGTGTAATGTTTGTATTTGCCATTGTATCTTTTCTGTTCCTTTACTAAATATCTATTTGAAGTAGATATTGTACAAGTTTAAAATATACAAAATGATTCGTCTTCCCCTTTATGGTTCTAGCTCAGAGTCAGAACCCACATCTGATTCAGAGGCTTTCACTTTGGCCATCAGCGACTGCTTTGAGAGGTAGTCAACAGTGTTATGCCAAGGGCTTTTATGGAAGTCGCACCACTTCCCGGTATCTTTCTTTGTATTTTTGGTGTCCTTCTTTGCTTGGACTGGTTGTCCTGATACTTCCCATATTTTCTCTATCCTTTGTTCTATGGGTTGGGGCAGCCTTTTCCTGGATTTTGTTGTGAGGGGTTCCTAGGCCCAAATTGCCACGTCTTTTGTTTGATATTTTTCTTGATTTTGACAGCATATCGGTAGGCCACGCCCAAGGATGAGATGTCCAGAAATTTCATTTAGGTCTGGATGTATCTATGTAGAGCACCACGATACTTGAGCACAAGATGTCGCTCTGAATCTTTGATACCCATCTTGGTGTGCAAGGTATGGAATATTTTTGTGAAATCTGGCATCGCTTAGTCTCTTTCTTGCCGTAGTGTGGTCCATTTGGTACACAAGTCGTCATAACCTATGACAGGGTAGTATTGTTCCTGAATAGCATCCCTGAAGGATTCCTAGGTGGTCGTGACTGTAAATAATGAGGGTTCATCTATTTCCTTTTTCTCACGAAAAGTTTCCCACCAATCTTTGACATGGAGAATGGCTTTGAGGAGCGCAAAAGTAATCTTTTCTCTATTCAAAAAGTTATAGACAGAAAAATACTCTTCTAGTAGATTCAACCACTTGTCTACAACATCTGCATCTATCTGACCTTAAAATATAGGAATATCGAATTTTGTATGTACCTTGAAGGTGGCGGTGCCTCCACTCGAAGAAGATGCATCGCCTGTTGGTAGCCGCTGAAGGATTTGCACGAAACTATGCATCATCTCGTTCCTTTGTTGCGTGAGGGATTCCTCAATAAACAGTTTGAAAGGATCTCCTGTCCCATTATCTTTATTTTCTCCTGCCATGAGAGGTCGCTTGGGCGTGCGAGATATTTTCTCCTCAAGAGAAACAAGCTCGAGACCCAACTCTTTGTACTCCGACCTCATTGGGGACATGCATTAAGACGACAAGGAGTAGATCGATCTGATACCACTGATCCAGATTTTTATGAGTGGAACGTAATGACTACAGATTATTAACAAGTTCTTAACACAAAATAACAGAGATACAACAAAACTGGTTTTCTATTAAATAAGGAAATAAGATGAAACTGTAAAATGCAGCGGAAACAATCTTGTTGGAATGGTGGCGGCTTATCTCTGAGAAGAGATGTGACGACTGCGCTCATTCGCAAGAAGATGATTAAAATGAGGCTCTGAAGGCCTTTTTACAATAAAAAGGAATTCCAAAAACCATAGACATCCAAAAACCTAACCCTAGGAGATTAAGCGCCAAAAGTCATATGGGCCCCGTTTGGGTAATTTAGTACATCAACTTCCCGGGGTCGTAGCTTTTGTATACGATCTCCATTTTAGGCATATGATAGCCCGTTGGAAAGGTATTGTCGAGGAGATTCATTATGGAGGAAATATGGAAGGAAATTATATATTTCTCCATGTTTTCCCCAAAAAACATCGTTTAGGGCCTCAAAACGGCTTTGGAAGTGAAAAACTGCTAAAAATAGTAAATTACCAAAATTGTCAGAAAACTATTTTGAGCCAGTTGGAAAAGGTGGGTGGCCACCGATATCCACCTAGATCACCAGACTATCCTTGGAAGCATCAACTTTCCTAGACAAAAATGGGAGCATTGAAAGTATGGAACACTATAGTGTTGTTAGAATCTATTGTTCTCCTGAAAGGCCTCTTTATGTCATGTACTATGTTCGTGATAAAATGTTTGTTATAGAGGTTTCCATACAATACAAATTTTGGGTGTATTTGTTTCATGATAAAATAAAGAAACAATCCATTCCTTTACCATGGAAAATTTGGGAAATTCAGTTGAGAGGTATTTCAAAAATTGATAAATTTGTAGTACATCTTGACCAATATAGTTTAAAGTTCGCAAACAAAATCATGGGGTTCAAACCCAAACACTTTTTCATGGACCATATGACATATGTTGGTTTTAGTATTTCACTTGTTAATAAAATTTTATTTGGAGAAGAGGAGGGCGATAATCAAGACCTACAAGCAATAATTGTTGAAAAGAAACCAGAGGATATTGAGACTGTCATTAGTACTACAGGTTAGCATAAACAAAGGGGGAGAGTGGTTAATGAAGAAAATAATCATTCTCCCAATGTTTCACAAATAAGTGGCTCACAAAAGAATTTTTTTCAGTCAGTGGCACAAGAGAAAAGGAATTGGTTGGCCAATAATTATGATTATGGAGGTGACCAAAACCCTCCTAAGGGAAAGTTGGAGTGATCCCATAAGCTTCAGGTTAAAATAAAAAGAAAAAGCAGTCAGAAAGAGATAGAGGATATCCCACCTGAAGATGAGGTTGTCCTTGAAGACATGGATCTGGATGTTGATATTGAAAATATAGAATTTCCTGATGATGAGAAGAGACTTAAAGAAAGAAGGGAAGTTGAAGCTGAACTGGAAACTCAAGAACAAGACTTTTCAGAAGAGGAATCTTTCATAGTACATAATGCTTTGTTCGATACAAATACTAAAAAAATAATTTTTGAAAGACTCCCTTCAAAAACCAAAAGGATTCAAGGAAAATCCAACTCGGAGTTATATCTCAATGGTGTACCACCTTCCATAATTGCTCGCATCCACAAGGTTATAGGAAAACAAAAAAACACCAATTTGAAAGAAAGAATCAAAGAATTGGAAGTTGCATTGATTCCACCTCCAATATTTGCAAGTCCAATCACCACTATGAAGTCATGGAAGACTTTAGATGGCACACCAGAGTCTAGTTCGAAAATGAAAGGAACATAAATGTTACTTGTTATTGTCAGACAATATATTGGAAAGAATATTCGGAACAAAATGTCTCTAATTCTTGAGACATGGGAGTTAACAAACAATTTTATTGCTTTGTCATTGAAAATGGCAACTTTGAAACAGTACCTGGAAGTTGATCTAGAAAACATTGAAGGGTTTTATAAAGAGGAAATCACTACTTTTGTGATTAAAATTTCAAATATGACTGAGCATAAAATAAAGGAAGAAGACTTACCCTCCCTGACTCACATTAAACAATTAAAAACTTGTTGGATTAAAATAATTAAATGCTTAAAATAAATATTGAATGATCTTGATATTTTAGGTGTCAAAAGGGGTGAATATTATTTAAAATTAATTGATTTGGACTTGGATGGAACTACAGGAGAAGTTGATGACACAAAAATCATTTTAAATTCTTTGTTTATGACTAAGGAACAGTCTGAGGAAAAATTGGAATCATTAAAATCTGCATCAACAAAAAGGTTCAATGGTTTAACAAAATACTTGGAATTTGAGGTAGAAAGTTGGTTAGTCAATTATGTAAACAAGAATGAGGATATAGAAGATATATTACATAAAGTTTCAATTGACTAATGAGACATATAAGATTCATTGTTTTATATAAGAGTGAGACACAAGGAAATTGTCACTCCCGTGAGGGATTATGTTGAAAATAGGTTAAAGAAATATTTAATCAAAATAGCTGAAGAAAATCAAGAAGTGGCAGTTACAACCGGTCCAAGAACCGCAACTCAGGAGACTAAAAAATGAACACTGGTAGGAAAATAGGCAGAGAGATAACACCATCACAGTGAGTAAAACTGATCACATCCTTCTCAATTCTTTTCCCTTCCCTTTCAGAAGTCATCCAGTTGTGTGTTATCGGTCCCAATAAAAACATAACTGAAATTTGATCGCTTCTTTGTGTCTTATTTTTAGGTCCAAACCTTTTTCGTTCTTTCATTTTATGGTCCACGGGATCCCAATACCAGTCAAATTTTGGATGAATGAATTTATTTTTAAGACTATCAAGGACTATATTTATTTTTTGAAAACATCCCAGAGAACTATTTTGGG
Source organism: Picea engelmannii (assembly GCA_009831015.1). NCBI lineage: Eukaryota > Viridiplantae > Streptophyta > Pinopsida > Pinales > Pinaceae > Picea > Picea engelmannii. Next base: position 275,955 of record ML787117.1, read on the forward strand.
GATGAACTTTAATAATATCTTTGAACTCTAAGTTTTGAGCATAAGATATTTAAAGTTTTCCTACCATATTCTATCATGTTTTTAATGAAAAGACTCTTTTAAATTCTCTCATTAGTGGGCCTTTGTCTTTCTTTCCTTGAATGTGATAAAAAAATTATGAATATTGTGATGGATGTGAGAATCTTTTTATTTTTCCTGTATTTATTCATGTATAATACTTTTGAAAATATTGTATTTTTATGAGTGAATATTCCTGGTCCTCTTCTCATGAATTCTTTGGTGTATGAATATTATTTTCAATCAACAATATTTTTACATTTTTATTGAGTGATAAATATCTGGAGTTTGTTATTAAGCACTCTCTCATTTTCATGTTAGTTCCAAGATATTCAATATTTATCTTTAAGAAATTACAGAGGAGTACCACCTCTAAAAAATGCAAGGGGGTATTTATATCCTCATGAGGTTGTTGTTTGGACTTTAACAGATCTAGACATGAACACCTTCCTAATCTTTTAACTCAACAAAACTATGGTGATCTTAGGAAACTTCTCTTAATGTTTTTCAAGCATAGAAATAAAATTCTAAAGAATTGCAAGTAATAATTTACCTTCTTAAGGTCCGATAGACCAATTTGGTATCAGTGGACGTTAATCATCATCATCATGTTAACATAACATAAAATATTATATAAAAATAAAAAAAATTGTTTTAACCAAAGTATGAATAAGTGTTGAATTGTTTATGATAATATATATATATATATATATATAGAGAGAGAGAGAGAGAGAGAGAGAGAGAGAGAGTTAAAATTTTAAATATCCTGAAATATATATTCAAACTTAAATATCTATTTGAAAAAGTTACAATAAGAAGCTTACAACAAATTAAGAAGTAAATATCCCAGGTTGGTTTGTATGTGGCTTGTTTCATAAAAAATACCTAATAGACACATAATACATAAATACATGAAGTTGACCATAAACATGAATATTGTCTACTTCTTCCTATCTATTTTCATCAATTTGAAGAAAGCTCTGCTTCTTGATTTCCATCAGGTCTCTCAACTCGTGGACTATCTCTTCCTCTTTAAGCTCAACTTGGGGCTAAATTATGAATCCCTATTGTTTGATGCCATTGATAAAGTTTCCTTGTGAAGATTAAGTGTCGGATTACGAAGCATGTTGCACACTCTGCATCAATGATGTCAATTCTTTTCCTCTATTGGACTTAGAGATTTATAGTGTTTACTTGCTAGATAATGAATAGATTCTCATTTTCAATGAATTTTGAGGACACCAAAAACAATGTTCTTATGATGGATTGAATGAGGTCCTCATGTCTTCTCATAAATATTCGAAACTACTACATGTCCTAATTCTCCATGTTGGACAAACCAACATAGTGAAGTTGATGAAGAAAGGATAAACTAACACTAAAATTTATATTCAAAGAGAAACAAACAATGATACTAGAACTTATGTGATCTCAGAATTCAGATCCTAGAATATCAACATGGGAAGCACTTCCTCTAAGAAATAAAGTCATTAATCTAGAAACCAAGGAAGATAAGTAAATTCCATCCTTGTAACCAGGGTCTAGAATCGTCTCCTCTGTAACAATTTTCTTCCAACCTTCACTCCAATTCCAAACCTTGGCATTCACCAAATTGTCATTGAAGTTTTTTTTAGGACCTGAACCAAGATAAGGGTTGGAAAGGAAAATATCGTGACCAAAGCAAGCCCAATAACCAAAACTAATATTTCTAAACAAAGAACCAGATTTCCCCAATGCCCAACTTCCAAATTAAACCACCATCAACTTGCACACTTGCCAAATTGAAACACAAAAACCAATACACAAATTCATGACTTCAAACGATACCCACTCCTCCCTAAAATTATTCAAAGGGAATGAACAAAAGAGGAAAATAATATAGCACCAATGCAGAGACAATCGTAATGGCTAGAGAATAAAATTTTGAAAGAAATAGGCTGGGATTTCCCTTACACCCTATCTACAAACTTGGCCATTTGGCCATTGTTAAAATACAAACATTCCAATTCAAAATGTAGAGGCCGAAAAATTTCTCGGGATTGAGTTAATCACTCACAAAATGGCCATGAGAACCTATAGACGAGTCAAAATTTCACTCATATCTAGACCTCGACCAAGCCATTATCCCATAGAGCATGTACCAAGGACAAACCAAGAATTCAATTACCAGGAATAAGAATACCTTCCACATGTTCCAAGGAGTGAAATCTGTCCTCAATTCACCCATGCCAATGCCACTACGATGCATTGTAAATGTTTGGCTAATTTGTAAATAAATTGAATTAACCACTTAATGAAAAAACTTGGGGGATAGGCATGGATTCATAACCCCCATTTATAACAAGGTAACGAGACTTAAATCAATGGCTTGTTTAGCCCATTGACCAACTTCTTCGTTTAAGTCTCTTTTGATGCGATAATAAGAGACTTTGGTGAAAGATATGGCTTCCTTCTTAATCCAAGCAATAACATTTTTTAGTATGTGTCCCTCTAGTGTGTAACTTTAATTATTGAAAAAAGAGGAATTTAAAATAATTGGATTTCACATGGATCTATGTTAATCAATATTTTAAAAAATATATGCTTATGTAGAGAATTTATTTATTGTATTATGTACAAGTAAAATATGGGTAAGATAGTCATCATGGGAATTAGTGTGAAGTCCTATGGTTTCGTAATATTATATGATGTATTTAAGTGATCCCTGCAATTCATAGGTGAATGTGTTAATGTTGCACTATATTGTACACAATTTTTGTGACTTTACAAATGATATTAAAAAATGGATTAAAAAAGGAGAATTGAAGAAGAAGATTTGTACTACTACAAAAGAGGGTAATAGAGAAGTAGTGGTAAGGGAATATATCAACATGAAATTCATTAGATGGTTATTTACACTAAATAACAATACTCCGAGAGAAGAGAAAATCTCTAAGAGATGGAGAAATATACACAAAAAATAATATCCATACTTATTTTGCAAATAAAGAAAAAATGAGGAGAAAGACACATAATTCAACATAAAGATTTGAGTAACTTACATAGTGTGTTGAGTTTTCCAACAAAAAAATATGCAATTGTATTCATGATGTTATAAAATACCACCAAAATATGAGTACATTGTAAGTTGAGACATCTTTAAGATAAAGGACATACAAAATTGTAATTGTAAAATTTTGTAATTCTTAGTCTAATAAATGTTGTATGTAAATAAAATTAATATATTCTATTCTATTTATCTTCACTTGTATATCATAAACTCAATCAAACATTTATAATAATGATTACAATTTACAAAGTTTGTTTAATTTTCCCATTAAACAAACAACCACCATTTATGTTAAAAATCTTTTAAAACATTGAAAATGAACACTTATATTATGCCTATAATAAATGTTGTATGTAAATAAAATTAATATATTCTATTCTATTTATCTTCACTTGTATATCATAAACTCAATCAAACATTTATAATAATGATTACAATTTACAAAGTTTGTTTAATTTTCCCATTAAACAAGCAACCACCATTTATGTTAAAAATCTTTTAAAACATTGAAAATGAACACTTATATTATGCCTATAAGGAAACAATTTTCAAATAAATGGAAAGTAAGTAACATAAATAAAAAAAATTAGCAATTTCTTTAATGTTGTAAAGGATGTTGTGATAATTTTAAAATCTTTTAAAACATAGAAAATGAACACTTATATTATGCCTATAAGGAAACAATTTTCAAATAAATGGAAAGTAAGGCACATAAACAAAAAGAATTAGCAATTTCTTTAATGTTGTAAAGGGATGTTGTGATAATTTGTAAAATTAAAATGTATTACAAACTTAGAACTTGTGTGATAAGTAATATTAAAACATCCATATCATTTAAATATTTTTGTATAATTCTTTAATGATGTAAAGGGATGTTGTGATAATTTGTAAAATTAAAATGTATTACAAACTTAGAACTTGTGTGATAAGTAATATTAAAAACATCCATATCATTTAAATATTTTTGTATAATTTTATAACATTTACATATGTATATTGTTCCAAGCTATATGTTGTTTGATTGTTTGGAATTAAAGTTCTTATCTATATATCAACTCTATCTTTGGCTTACACCATGTTCCCTTTCTTGTAGAGGCTACCAAGCCTATGTCCCATACAAGGAACTTTTTTCTTTTCATGATGAGAAAGGCCTTCATTCAATGTAGCCTGCACACATCGAATAGCTAGCATGGAAATGACCATCGAGACAATAAAAATAAAATCTTTGCAACACTTTGTCGCTAAGATCTTAGTATAGTTTATTTCTCAATATGCCTTAGAGGTTTCTAAGTTTTTATTTTAGTGCTTAATACATTTCTGACTGCAACTAGTCTCTAGTTTCTAGATTGATTAACTAGCTCATTATTTTGGTTTGTAAAACAAGAAATGATAGCCTATTAAGAGACATTAGTCTCATACACTAAGACAACCTAATTTCCCATTGCTTGACATTCTCTCGCCTCCGATATCAACCATTTAATGAAAAACCCTAAAGTCCCCTCTAGTACACAATATTTATCTAGAAATATATTTTCTTCATGGCATACATAGATTTTTCCACCCATATATTCTTTTTAACAACTGCCACACCATGTTAGTTATGTTGAGTGTGACTGAATCTGTTGTGAAAAGGAATTACCATACTATCTCACATAGGATTCAACGTCCAATTCGATAGTGAGGTATGTGGAAATATAGGATATCTATTGGCAATTCCGGTGGACACTCAAGGAAAGGTCTAGACCACGAGAAAGTGAATGTTGGAGTATGAGTAACATAACCAACCAAGGGATGAAAAGTGGAATGACTAGACAATATACAAATGTTCCTTGGATACCCTAGTGCTAGGTTTTGTGCGTATGAGTGTTTAGACAAGAAGAACCATGTTTTGGGGTGTACACTCAAAAGGTAGGGTTAGCAGATAAAATTGTAACTAGCAAAGAGCGATGAATGGGTTCTCTTGAATGCTATGGTTTTGTTTGTGTAACACACCCGACCCCTAAGTACTATTTTCTGGGATGGGGCATCATAATTTGTTTTTCCTTAATCATCTAAAATCCTCTTTCCGAGGCCTCCGTCCTCTTCTACTCAACCATAGCTTTCAAACGACTGCCACTAGGATCAAATCTAGACTTTGGATTTCAATTTAGGGCCTCCCAAATCTCTTCAAGCATTATTAGTCAAGGGCCACATGGCGCCCATGTGGGTTCATATCATTCATACCATCCCTAAGTTCCATGAAGTCCCGAATATTCCCTAGTGTTCCTACATCGACGGTGGAATTCCATCCACTGTCCAATCCAACAACGAGTCTTGATCCTCATTTAACACCTGGGAAAAATGGGAATTCAACATTCGACTATTCGGCACTGAATTCCCCTTTTCCTTCCTCCGCGTAAATCTTCCGGAGTCCCAAAATATTAAACTCTCGAAGGAGCCCTAAATCTCGCCACGTGGCTCTAGCCTTCAGTTCTTTGGGCTTATATGCGACACTACTCCCCAAACCTCCAGAGTTTTGAATTCTCGAACCCCTGAAGGGTCCATCCTTACACATGGTGGCATATTAAACGCAGAGGTAAGGACTAGTGGGCCCCGAGTACTCCATCTTCCAAATGCACCAAGAGAATATGAACCAGGGGGTGACACGTGACAAAGTAGATATGACACGTGGTCCTGTCAGTGGGTGACATGTGTCATGTTCTAATGGGCACATAGGGTCTGCGAAAAGTACAAATCAAGGTGGCACGTGGCACGTCAAATGTGGGTCTACGTCACCCTGGGTGACACCATCATGCCACGTCACTCCAAAATGACATTCTTCCGAAGCGCTTAGATCTCACAGTCGATATGTGTCCACGTAGATCCATTGATCTATGGCCTCCGTTACTTCGTAACTTCGGCGTTTATGGGATCCGCTATGTGACTTCCTCCTTTCTTCCCATAGTGGTCAGCGACGGGACAACCATGGTCTATATCTAACGTTTGTGGGAGATCCTGAAACATCTTCAGAGCTACGGCTCTTATCACTTCGTGAATTCGGTGTTTGGGTGTTTAGATCGCTTACCACCCCCTTTCTCCCAGAGTGGTCAACGCCAGAATGACCTTGGCATAGATTTAACGGCCAGGGAATATCCCAAAGAGTACCTATATCTATGGTTCTCATTAACTCGTAGCTCTGACATTCAAGGGTTTTGGCGTTATGACACCAAAGTTCTCCCAAATTAGTCAATGTCGGACTGACCTCAGCATAGATCCAATGGCCAGGGAGACCCTCGATTTCCCTTGGATCTGCAGCTCGTGTTACTTCACTATTGGTATGTGGGTCAGGGTTTAATGGTGGGACAGGTCCATCTGTCATAGTTAAGGACACTACCACATGTCAATCGACCCAGTAGGTAAACATAGCAACACGTTTTCTTCAAAAGGTTTGAAAGTGGTAAGGCCATAACACCCCATAGCTTTGAATTCCTGGAGTTATGAAGCCAGAAAAGCTTATCTGCTTTTGGGCCTAGCATAGGGTTTCCAGACCTTGGTGATATGGAATCATGGACACACTCAAAAATTAGCCACGATTTGATTATAACTATGGAAATGAGCCATTGGTCACAAAGTTCGAACTTAGTGACCCGTGAAGGGTGAGTTAAGAGGTTGATATGACCGAGGTGTTCCAACAAAGTCTACCCAGAATCCTATATCACAAAATCATTCCTTGGGAAGAATTTCCTTAGGAAATTTCCAGCCAGTGCAGAGACCATAACTTATCCTTAGACTCACTTATAGACCCACATCCCATAATTATCTAGCTTCTAAGCTGAGGCAAATAGGAGACCATTAAAAAACATGGGTTCATAGAAAATAATAAGCATTTCTAATGATTTGTTAAACACTGTAAAATTTAACCATAAATTTAGGCATTCAACAATCATTTTTGTTTCAGTACACAGAGTATGAAAATACTTATCAGAAACCAGAAATCGTGAAGAGACTGCTGAAAGGGGTGTTTGTTTCCACCCAACCATAGGTACATCTACTCCTGAGCAGATTTACCATTGGCCACCCCCTAGCTAGATCATGATGCTCTGAGGGAGGCTCTTTCTTCTTACTCATCGACAGTCAGGGACGAAGGTTACTCTCCTCCTCCCACATGAACTTAGCAAATGGTTTTCTCTGTATCAATCAAGGGGGCCTACAACGAGTACTTTCACAGTCACTCGTCTTCTTTGCAACCTATTTTATTAGCTTGGAATGAAAATGTTGCTAACAACTTCTTGTGCCCATAACAAACTTGTTTCTCAGTTCTCCTTCAAACCCGAGAGCTACAAGCGCTCTTCCCTTTTCTGGAGATTGGTCTCTCGACTCTCCTCTCTTGTAAATGTCCTCTGCCCACCAAATTACCTTCTTTTCTTTCCTTCCTCAACAAGATTGTGTCGGTATGAATCCCCAACTCGTGGTCACGTCTGGAATCTTTGCAGGTGGGTACTCTACCCCATCTCCTCATCAATTCTCAAGGAGGGATTTTCCAACTACCAACCTAACTGGAAATTCATTTCTGGGTCAGATGACTGTTTTGGGTCTGAGCAATTAAATCCAGTAAGGTATTGGTTTGGTGGGGTTCATCTCAACCATTTCTAGTTCCCCTCACTATCTCTCTCATAACATCATGATCTATCTGGGCAAACCCCCCCTTTCAACAATTATTAAACACTATCCATTTTTAATTAATAACATAAATACATAAATTACCTTTTATAACAAAAAGGTTCATCAAATCGAACATTCACACATATTCAGTTCTCCATAGTATTTTGGCAAGTTATAGTTGTTTTTACAAGCTCAGGGAAATAGGGGTATTAGAATCTCCCCCCCCCCCCCCNACATCGTCCTCGATGTTCTACCTGTTGATGTGTTTTTTATGTACATAAGTAAACAAAAATGGGTATGCATGTTTCATGTAATCCTCCATTTCCAATGTAGCTTCATCTAGACGAAAGTGTTTCCACTGGACCTTGAGTTGTGCAATGGTTCTATTCCTGAGTGGGATTTCCTTCCTGTCTATTATCCATTTTGGTTCTGGAAGGAATTCTCCCTCTGGTTCCACCTTAATCACAGACCAAACAATTATATGATTAGAATCATGTACATATTTCTTCAGTAAAGAGACATGGAAAATATTATGTGCCTTCAGTGTGGGAGGGAGTACTAGTCTATATGCTATAGGTCCCACTCTATCCAAAATTTCAAAGGTTCCACAATACTGAGGTGCCATCTTGGCACATTCTCCCATTCTCAAGTAGCTTTTTCTGGGTCTAACTCGGAGATACACATAATACCCTTCTTTGAACTCTCCAAGAGTCCTTTTTTTGTCTGCATATCTTTTCTGTTTGCATATCTTTTCTGTCTATCCTGAGCTATTTTCATATTAAGTTTTATCTGAACTACTTGTTGTTCCATTTCTTTCAGCATATCTAGCCCAATTGTAATTCTTTCTATTGGGTTATCCCAAATGATTAGAATCTTGCATTGTCTACCATAGAGGGCCTAAAAAGGGCTCATCTTCAATGGCTCTTGATAGCCATTGTTGTAGCACTAACATATTTGGGTCATTTTGCGATGGTTGTTTCGACGCTCTTGCGACGTTATGTCATTGACATTGCGACGAATCTGGAGTCTTTGAAACGTCATTTTATGTCACATGGAAATTTGCCATGAACTTGAACAAACGTCACAAGAGAGACAACATAGGTAATTTCGACAAAAAAAGAAATATCATCGCCAATACGACAATATAGACAAACTATGTGAAACCAACATTTCATCTCAATTACGATGCCCATTGCGACAACAACTTTCATGGTTTATATAGCAAAACTATCACAATAATTTAATCGATTGTCGCACTAGCAACGACAAATTTTCGACAACCTTTCGTTGTTTACATATCAAAACTGTCACATCAATTGAAGTTGTCATCGCGTATGTGACGACAACTTTTCGGTGTTTATATAACAAAATTGTTGCATCAATTGAAGTTGTTGTCGCACGTGCGACGACAACTTTTCATTTTTATATAGAAAAACTGTTGCAAAAATTGAAGCTGTCGTCGCACGTGTGACAAGAAATTTTCATTTTTATACAGCAAAATTGTCACAACAATTGAAGTTTTCATCGCATGTGCGACGACAAATTTTTGTTTTTATATAGCAAAACTGTCGCAACAACTGAAGCTGTCGTCGCATAGGTGACGACAACTTTTCGTTTTTATATAGCACAACTATCACAACAATTGAATTTGTCGTCGCACATGCGACGACATATTTTCGTTGTTTATACAGCAAAACTGTTGCAACAATTAAGGTTTGTGTCGCAATTGCGACGACCAATATTTATTTAAAATATATATATAT
>ML787117.1:356821-377126 GCA_009831015.1 Picea engelmannii
GGTCGCGTTGGCTGGGGCCGTGGATGTTTCCCCGTAGGGGTTTTACCACGTGAAAACATCGGTGTGTTGATCTTTGATCTGGTTATGTGAGTGGTTACTAAAGGTGTTCATCCTCTGTTGGAATACCTGTGTTGTCGAACATGATGTTTAGAAAGGAGGGCTTGGAGGTCTTGGGGCACGGGGTGTCTCTGTGGCTTGTATGGCATGGAGTTGGGAAATGACACCAGAATGACCTTTTTTGAGCAGTTTTTCCATGCGATGGGAACTGATGACCTCAAGTGAACCAACAGTGATGCCTTGGAATTTATATTGGTGGCCTTCTTGGTCGAATTGCATGGTTAAGTTCTGAAAATCCATGAGAATGGGACCCAAAGTTGTTAGCCAATCTGCACCCAACACAATGTCGCAACCGCCCATGTCAATAGCAAACATATGGGGTTTTAGGTGGTAGTCACCGATTTGGAGACACACATTTTCACAGTTCCCTCCACATTTCATAGAACCACCATTGGCAATCATGATTTGGAAATTGTTGACAACATGGATGTAGCAATGGGTTTCTTGGGCAATGCGGCGATGAATAAAGTTGTGGGTGCTGCCACTATCAACCAGAATGATGACCTTTCGGTGCTTGATGTAACTGGTTAACTTGAGGGTTTGGGGGGAAAAGAAGTTGGTGAGAGCATGGAGGGAAATGATCGATTCCACTTCGGGAGGGTCGGAGGGAGGGTTTATGTCTGTGATTTCTAGTGACTCAGGCACAAGGGGAGTTGAAACATCATCTTCTGGAATATCCTCAAATATGGCCATAAAAAGATTTTGTTCCTTACATTTGTGACTCGGGAAATATTTGTCATCACAATTATAATAGAGGCCTTTGAGTTGGCATTCAACCATTTCAACCCTGGTCATTTTTTGGATCTTTAATGGGGTAGAGGGAGTAGTGGGGTTTACTGGTTTAGGGCGAGGGATAAAGGAAGGATTACGGTTTTGAGAGGAAACAATTTGTTGTGCTTCTTTAGGTTTTTTAGTAGCCTCCACCCAACTCCCAGGTCGAACCATGAGGACATGGGCCCGAATCTCCTCCTTAAGGCCACTGATAAAACACTCTCGAAATAAAGCATCAGTCATGCCCTCTGTTCAAAAGGCCAAGCGCTCAAATGCAGCTATGAAGTCTTCTACTGTTCCTGATTGTTTCAATTTTTTCAAACGGCCCAAATGGTTGGTGTTAGTGTCAAAGCGTTCATAAAGCTCAGTCACAAATTGGGTCCAAGCAATGTACCCTTGACAGGAAGTTTTTCTCCATTGCCACCATTGCCATCGTTCTTGATCTAGATGGAGAACACCATATCGGAGTTTGGCCAAGTCATCTGTAATGTTGTAGAGAGAGAAATAATGTTCCATTTGGGTGACCTAACCAGTGGGGTCCGAGCCATCAAATTTGGTTACATCCACCCGCGGAAGGCGTATGTCCCGTTGAAAGTGATGGGGCTGAAAGGTATGGGAATGGGAATAAGTTTCACCTTCAGCCTTTGTATGTGCGTCAGAAAAAGGGTCATCGGTAGGGATCTTGAGTTTGGTGCAGAGTGATACAAAGACAAATTCAAGCTGAGTGGTCAGTTCTTGTTTGACTTCTGCCATTGCGGACTGCACAGATGCATTTATGGTGGTATTGATGGATGTATAACGAGAGGCAATAGTAGCACTAAGTTGTTGCACTTCTTTTTGGGTCTCGAGGAAACTAGATTGCAAGGTATTGAAGCGAGACTCCAGTTCTTGGCTATGGGTATGGGCCATGAGGATGGGTGAACTGAAAAGGGAGCGGGCAGGGTCAAAATATTTTGTATAAAAATGATATGGATGAATGTGATCAGGGAGAAGAGATGAATCTAATGGAATAGGTCTCAAATAATGGTGAAAAAATTTCCAGACTTTTTTTTTTACAGCTGCGAGGTTATACTTCGATCTGAAGAATGCTGCAGTGCTGAAATCCCCAAATTCTTAACCAGAAAGAAATGTGTATTTACTTGGCAACCCAAACATAGTTGCACGGCAATAGATCTGGCCGGTTTAATTTGTTTATGTTTATGTTCCCCAAGGGTTAGGTATTCAAGGGTTCTACAGACAAGAGTTTGCCTTGTTCTATAGCTCTTTGATATACGTGCGGGGTCAAATAGTAGTACTCGGCCCAATATCTTAGGGCACTAACTAAGGAGGATAGACCATACCCTTAGCCTACTACCCGACTAACCAGGTACTAGAGAGTATCTTCCCGAGTGTTGTTCTCGGTGACACTATAGTAGTCCAGCGGCCGATAGGTTTATCTAAAGAGGGCTTCAGGAAATCTAGGACGATCCGTACACAGGTGTTGTCTAATGCGCTACCACTCGAAGGGGTACCAACTGGGGTTACAAGGGTGGACAACAGATGTGCGCTTAAGAACCACTTGTATTTCCTGCGTGTATGAATCCCTCAACTGTGGGTTTATGCGTGTAACGACAGATCTCTGTAGCTTAAAGACGTCGGAATATGTCTCTACCCTGGAAAAAAAAATACCCACAATTTCTGCCAAGGAAAGTGCTTTGATACCACTTGCAAGATACCAGATATAATAAAAACGCAGAACATAAATAAAATGCTAGAAATGGCAGAATAACAGTAATATAACCAGCATAATCTCCACAATAACACAGAAATAATATGAGAACAACAACTGAAATAGCACTTTGATTCAGAAAGCAATGTTCACAGGCCTCTTCGAGGGGGCAACCTCCAGTCGAGCAACGCTCTGTTACAATAATATCTGAGCTAGGGTTTTCATACCCTTGACCCTTATTTATACTAAATATGTCTATTAAGAGAAGCATTTAGAGGAAGATCCTTCTAGAAGCGGAAGCTTCTATTAGGTCTTCTTACATCCACCATATTCTATTGTATTGAAAGGCCTTATTAATATTGACCTTTATTACATCCGAATACATTGATCTACCTATGTGCGGGTTAGGACCTTAACATAATTGGGGGAACCAGAGGGCTCATAGTGATAATAGTGGAGGCTTTTCAATGTAAGGTGGACTAGGTTCACTATATTATTAAATAAATCCCACTATGATAGTTAGATATAATAAATTGGTAGTTAAATATAATAAATGTAAGAGGACTTCTTAGAAGGTTCTACTTCTAGAAGATTCCTCCTCTAGAATGTTCTTAGGTGATGGTAACACTATATAAAGGGGTTCAAGCAATGTAACGAGACATGAAAAGAGTATTGTATTTAGAGCGGTAGCTAAATAGGAGGATTCCTCCTCGAAGAGGCAAGTGAACATGAGAGGATCCCTTCCATAATATGATTCATTGTATGGTGTTGCCCTACCTCAAGGGTTTGATAGTATTAAAAGAGATTTTGCATATTGTTCTTTTATATTTCTCTGTGGATCTATTGTGTATTCAGTATTTTTGGTGATTATATTTGTATATCTACTCAGGTACTTAACAAGTGGTATCAGAGAACTTTCCTTGGCAGACATTGTGGGCAAATATTTTTTATTTTTTCATATTTTTTTTTCAAAGAAAAAAAAAAGAGGGCCGTGACATTCTAGAATTTTTCAGTATACTTCTGTAAAAAAAATTGCAAAAAAAAGTTGTAGATCTGAGTTCCTCTCAGAAAAAAAACCCAAGTTGAAAAAAAAAATCATCTGAAACGGAGTCCGGGAAGTCAAGATATTGAAGTTTTAAAATCTGCAAATTTTCAGGGTTTTTTCAGTGGACGGCAGCACAATTTTTATTTTATTTTTGTAGCAGTTGGAGGCCGGCTTTTCCCAAAAAAATTACAGATGTAAGTTTCTCTCATAATTTCACCCAATTTAAAAAAAAAACATCAACTGAAACAGAGTCTGAGAAGTGAAGTTATGAGCATTTTAAATTCAACAGTTTTTCAGGGTTTTTCGAGAAAAAGCCACGATTTTCTGTCGTAACTTATTGTTCTATCTTTTGGGTTTTTTCATGACGGTTGTGGGATTGAAGAGTTCATAGGGTGCTCAGATGGATATTTCCTCTCAAACCCTCAAAGAAATTCTACAGATTACTGAAGCATTCAAACCCTAACTGTTTGACACATTGAATGACAGATTGGATGGCTTTGTAGATGGTTTCAATGATAGTTTTTGTAGTATTCAATATTCTTTGGATAACATACAGGAGATGTTTCTTATCGCGGACCTCAGGGATGAATATAATCAAGAAATGTATGCTTGGTATGATTTTGAGGCCGATTGTAATGATTGGTATATGGATAGTTGTCATTTCTGGGATGACAACCACTTCCATATTTTATTTGATGACTCTACTCCACCTTCTGTAGAGAACATCAATGTCTCACATCAGGAGCTAGTTACCAGCATCCAACCTGCATATTATACAATGGTATTGTTCCTTCTAGATTCATCTTTGATCATCTCTCACTATGTGGATGGATATTCTTATTTGGATCCACATGATAGGTGTCGGTATTAGGAGCATCATTTTCAATTGGTTATTGGGTGCCGATATCTTCCATGTGGGGTTCACATGAGAAATTGGACATGAGACCCTGGTTTACAATGGCGGTTGGACTACTTCAGCATGGTGGCTTTCATTTCTCAATGGGACCCTGGTTCTCTATTCTACTTCAGCACTATGGTCCACACTTATCCATGGGACCCTGGTATATGGTTGTACATCAAGCGTTGAGGACAATGCTTTCATAAGGGGGATGGAATGTAAGGTAGTTAGAGAGGTAATTGGGGGGCCCAGAGGACCCATAGTGATAATAGTGGAGGCCATTCAATGTAAGGTGGACTAGGTCCACTATATTATTAAATAAAGCCCACTATTGTAGTTAAATATAATAAATTGGTAGTTAGATATAATAAATGTAAGAGGACTTCTTAAAAGGTTCTACTTCTAGAAGATTCATCCTCTATAATGTTCTTAGGTGATGATATCACTATATAAAGGGGTTCAAGCAATGTAACGAGACATGAAGATAATATTGTATTTGGAGCGGTAGCTCAATAGGAGGATGCCCCCTCGAAGAGGCAAGTGAACAGGAGAGGATCCCTTCCATAATAGGATCCATTGTATGGCGTTTCCCTACCTCAAGGGTTTGATAGTATTAAAAGAGATTTTGCATATTGTTCTTTTATATTGCTATGTGGATCTATTGTGTATTCAGTATTTGTGGTGATTATATTTGTATATCTACTCAGGTACTTAACAAATTTGTTATCTTTGTGACACTAAGGGAGTTGAAAATGAAAAACATTTTTTCTTAAAATGTAAGTAGACCTACATTAAATTGGAATTTCAAAATATTTGTTACAATACTCATTAAAACTATGGTGATATATGAATTTTTCTCTTAAATCTTTTCTAGCATAGAAATAAAATATTGAAGAAAGCCATGTATTTTCTTACCTTTCTTAGGGTTCAATAAACCAGATTTGATCTCAGTGAATCATCATCATTATAAATATATTATTAAATTTTTATTTCTTTCAAAAAAGACCATTATTATTATATATGTTAAAATTAAAACCAACATATAAACGAAAAACTTGATTATTTCAATTTGAGATTTATGTTGTGTTTTTTTCATTTTATTTTAAAATTTTACAATAAAATATATTACTAGCTTAAATTCATCTTAAATCAAAATGTATATTGTGTTGAGAGGAATCAAATCCATCTAGGTACAAATCTTTTCTCAAGTTTTTTCAATTCAAAACTAGTTTATCCCTCTTAGCCAGAACCTTAAAATTATATTATTATTATTTAAAAAACATTTATATACATAAAGTTGATACAAAAATAATTTACTCAATCCAAACATTAATTTTTTTATTACCAACATTGATTTTTTTATTATTATTAATATTTTTTTAAATTGTTACATGTCAACTTCATATTAAATATGGAAGGAATTACACATTTCTGTCATATTAAATGGTAAAAAACAACGCTATACATAATAATTATATACTTGAGTGATAAGAGTACACCTCCTTAAACTTAACTATGTCACACACCAATTTGATTATGACCTTAAAATTAATTTTTTATTATTATAATATCTAAATTATTAACTTTTTATTTCTTTGTTAAAATTATATAAAGTAATTTAAAAAAATTATAAATTTATTTTTAAAATTTTTATATTATAACATTTTATTAAGAATTTCAAAAATATGTTATATTATAATACTTCTCTGCTGTTTCGAAATTAAGTTTCTCTATGTTTCTATTAAAGTAAAGAGATTTAAATATATTTTATTTATTTATTATTTTAAGTTTCATAAGTAAAAGTTGATTTAAGAGATAATCATCAATATCATTATTATCAATTAAAAAAAATTATTTTACATTTTTAAAGTCAATCCAAAATAATAATTGTTTTATTTATTTTCTCTTCTTTTCAATATGAACACTCCACCACCTATTCCAAAAACTCAGCCTAACAAGGGGAGGCCCCCCAAAATCACCCTAGAGACCCTTTAGGATTATATAGAATCACTAGAAAAAAGGAGAGAAGAGAGAGATGCCAAAATCCAAATAGAGTCAGAATCATTAGAAAAAAGGAGTGAAGAAAGTGACGTAAAACTCCAAATAGAGCTAGAGGCAATGATTGATAAAAAAATTTAAGATACCATTCAAACTCAAATAGAGGATAGATTCTTAGGGTTCAAGAGTAAATTGCACACAATGAAGGATAGGATTCAAGAAATGGAAAAACATAAATAATCAACCCAAGAAGGAGGGGTAGAAAAAAATCTCAACTTGAGAGATAGGATTAAAGATCTAGAAGAAAAACTAACCAACAATTTGACCCTCAGTAATATGGAAAACAAATTGGATATCAAACCCATCAAAGAGGAAATGAATAAGCTAATCAAACTAGACCATGAGCGTAACAAAAGAGCCTTGAACCTCATAATTTTTGGTATAAAAGAACAACAAGAGGAGAAATAGTAAAAGAATAATTAAATAATAAATCACAAATTGATACAACTTACCTCATAGAAGGAAAGAGGCTAGGAAAAATAATTGATCACAAAGATAGGTTGATCTATGTCAAAGTAAGTTGTAATGACCATAAATATAGCATACTTAGTATATCTCTGAGCTTAAAAGGGTCAGGAATATTTATAAATGAAGACCTCATTCCCGAAGATGAAGCTGAATTAAGGAAGGAAATCCAAAAGGTAAAAGAAGCCAGGAAAGAAGGAAAATGGGCAATAATTAGAAATAAAAAATATATTGTTAGGGATAGAGACCAGAAGGATAATAATAAATAGGAATTTGGGACACTCGATATCCTTTTTTGGAAATGTTGTGGTTTTCCATGGCGCAAAGGTCCTATTGTAATTTGGATCCCGAGTGATATTGATAGTATCTGTCTAGTTGAAACTTGGGAGCATGAGGAGTCTAAGGTCCCTAACATAGAAGGATTTGTCTTGTGGTTGGCATGGAACAAAAAATCCCACCATAGAGGGATAGGAGGCATAGCTTGTTATATTAGAAAGAGAATTTCTCCTCAGATTCAACTTCATAAGATTGACCCTCTCAATCAATACATTTGGATAAAAAATTCAGACATCGATGCTAAGAAGATGTATATAGTAATTTGCTAGTTTGCACCTATTAATTCTACTTTTTATAAGAAAAATAATCTAGATAACAATTGTCCCTATAATAATTTAGAACAAGATATTTATAGTTTGAAAAATGAAGGTAATATCCTCCTGCTAGGAGACTTTAATGTTAGGACTGCAACTAAACAAGCTATTCTTTTAAGTAATTATTCCAACCATAATCCTTTATGGCTAGATGAGGACGTTTTATCTAATAACTACAAAAGAAGCTTCGAAGACCTAATTGAGAATTTGTTTGGTAGTGAGTTGGTCAAGCTCTGCAACTGTCAAGACCTAATAATTTGCAATGGAGTATTGAAGTGGCCAAACTCCAACCAAATGACTTGTATTCATGGGCTAGGTAGTAGTGTTGTAGATTATGTGATATCTGATATCCTCGTTTCCAACCAAAAAGAAACTTTTGACCTTTTAAATGACCATGAGCCTGAATCTGATCATAAACCTTTAACCCTAACTCTAAACTTTTCCATGCATACGAGCGCCATTGAAGAGAATTTTGATAATCAAAGGAATTTGCGCTTTGACAAAAGTAAAGTTGACATTTTCTTAAAGGATTTAAATAGTAAATCAAATCTCCTAACTTATAACTGGACAACATTGAAGAGATCTATCATAATTTTACAACTAACCTTTCCACTTCTATTAACAAGTTATCTTTCGAGGTGTCCTATAAAAAGAATAATAGAACGACCAACCCTTGGTATGATAAAGAATGTAAAATTGCTAGGAAATCCATTAGGGATGTTTCTAATGAGACCTTAAAACTCGATAAGATAAATACGTACAAAGCCCTAATTAAAAGGGAAAAAAGGCACTATATCAATAAAAGGCAAGATAAACTTTCACAACTATATAAGTTGGATCCTAAGAAGTTTTGGATCCAAATTCTAAACCGCAATACTAAAGAAAATAATAGGATTCCCTTAAGGGACTGGAATTCCTACCTTAAAATTATTTGCGAGTTCCCTAATTCCATGGACACCATTCTTATTGCCCCTACAAAGGAATAAGTTTTTTCTTTAGATGACATAGAGTTTGGGGTTAAGCAACTTGCAAATGGGAAAGCTAAGGACATTGAAGGCTACCAAGCTGAAATTTTTAAAATTGGAGGGCCAATCCTTATCCCTCACATACACAAGCTCTTCAATTTAGCAGTCAAGCAAGACTTCCCTAAACCCTGTATGCAAAGCCTCATTGTTCCTATTTTTAAAAATGGGGATATAAACATTCCCTCTAATTATAGGACCATTATGATTAGCCCGATTTTAGCCAAGCTTTATGGAATTATTTTGGAAAAGAATATTAGCCTTTGGATAGAAAGTCATGGTAAAAGAGCTAAAGGATAGGTCAGGCTTAGGAGATATCATTCAATTGTGGACCATATTGTTACCTTTAGGATCATTTCAAAGGAGTTCTGCAATACTAAAACCAATCTTTTTTGTATTTTTGTTGACTTTAGAAAAGCATTTGACATGGTTCCTAGGAAAAACCTTTGGAATAGGTTGGAAGAGATAAAATTTCCTCTCAAGTTAAGGGTTGTTTAAATAAGGACGTATGAGAACATTATTGCTAAGTTTAAAAACACTGAGGGCTGGTCAAAAGAGATTAACTGCATTATCAGAGTCAAATAAGGTTGTCCCTTGTCCCCTACCCTTTTTGGCATATACATTGACAAGTTAGAAGATTGCTTGGAAAAAACAGGCCGTGTTGGCCCTACTCTCACTGGTATAGTCATCAATCTTCTTCTTTATGTCGATGATATCGTTCTTATGGAAATGAGTCCCCATGATATTGAAAACCAATTAAGAATCCTAAAGTATTTTTGCTCCAATATGGATATGACTGTTAATACTGATAAGACTAAGGTCATGATTATTAAATCCAATAAGATCTCTTATGATACCTTCGTATATGACAAAAACAACTTAGAGGAAATGACTTCATACACATATCTTTGAATCGATATTCACCACAAGCTCAATTGGAATTATAGTATTGAGAAAAGGATTATTGGGGGATGGAAAGCCTATTATGGGCTTGAAAACAATTGTAAATCGGTTGATCTTTGTGGTTGGGATAAGAAGAAACTCCTCTTTGAGAATCTTGTTACACATGTTATTCTTTATGGATGTGAAGTTTGGTGTTGCAGTATCTCTCGTGAATCCTGGAGAAAGATAGAGAAAATACAAAATAATTTTATAACCTATAATCTCAAAATTAAAGGAAATACTCCCTATCCCATCCTCCTCTTAGAAACAAGACTCTCCCCCATTGAGAGCATGGTTATGACTAGATACTAACGTATAAGAACAAGTTAAACAACATGGAAGACAAGAGGCTTCCTAAAATTGCTTCAAAATTGAGACATAACCACCATCGACTCAAGCGAGGATGGCATAAATATGCCCAGTCTTGGATAAACTATTGGGGAATTATGGAAGGCAACATTTTGTAGAATAAAGATACTATTAAAAAAAACGTAAAATCAAAATTTAAGGAGAAAATGTGGTGTGATAAAAAGTTAGAGGAAAAAAGAAAATTAATGTATTATAAGGATGTAATCAACCCTAATCTAGAAGATCAAAATTATATATCTGTTTTTCCAAGTGTAAAGAAAAAAATAAGCATTGCTAAGATAAGAACAAATTCTCACTGGCTCCATAGTGAAACTGGGTGTTGGTCAATTATTGAAATGCCATGGGATGAAAGTGTGTGTCACCTTTGTGACACTAAGAAGGTTGAAGATGAAGAACAATTTCTCTTAGATTGTCCAGCCTATACCCATATTATATCTCATTTTCAAAATATTTGTCACACTTCCAACCTTCCTAACCTCTTAACTCAACAAAAGTATGGTGATCTTGGAAAACTTCTCTTAATGTTTTTCGAACACAGAAACAAAATTTTAAAGAATCAAAAGTAATCACGTACCCTCTTAAGGTATGATAGACCAATTTGGTCTTAGTGGACGTTAATCATCATCATCATCATCATCAATATATTATAAAATAAAAATAAATTTAAATATTTAATATTTTTAAAAATAAATGTTATAAAAATAATATATTATAAGTAAGATAGATTATGATAGGTGTGTAATATATCTTATAGTCTTATAATAATTTTTTTATACAACATCACCGATGTCTAAAATTATACAAAGAAATGGATGGATAGCCGTGAGAATCCAGTTTTTCATCCAGTGACATTGATTTTGTTAAACTTCAGTGAGAATAGGGCATGTGTTGACTCGGTAGGAAACCAATTTATCTTTTAGTCATCTACTTGCTTCATGTCGCCTTCCTTCATGAATATCGTTTCCCAACTGTCAGATACAACGTTGACTCTTGTGATGGTGAGATTTATTTGGAGTTGCAGCAACGAAAAGTGTGCTTGGAGTTGCAACAACAACGAGTGCACTTAGAGTTGCGGCGACTGATTTGTTCCCAAAATCAAAATAACTTGGAGTTGCAACATAGAGGTGTTGTAGCCACTTTGAGGAGTTGTAGCTACTATATTACTCATGTGTATCAGTATTAGTACATGAATGTAGCAAGTTCCTTTAAGAAATATACAATAATGGTGTAATAATGGAATATGGAAAAAGATTTGTACGTTGATGATAAATGAGGAAAAACTAGATAAGGAGAGTATCAAAAGGAAGTGATTAATGGAAAATGGTAAGAAAAAATGTATTAGATGAGTGTTGAAATTATGCCAATATGTCCTAGGTACTCAACTTCAGAGGATACAAAAGAACATTTAGACTCCTTAAGAAAATGTTTTTGATGAGATGGTAGTTATAGAACTTGATCCACATGGGTAAGATGGGCTTGCTAAGTTTTTCTATAGATGAGAATATCATCAAAGAAAACCAAGACAAAATGACGGAGGAGAGGATGGAAGACACGATTCATGAGACTTTGAAAAGTGGAGTGTAACGTCCCCAACCACCCAACAAGCTAGGCAACGCCACAGTCGGGACATATAAATCTACTCTGATACCATTTTGTAATGTCCCCAACCATCAATCAGGTCGGGCAACGTCACATCTTGGACATCTCTCCTTGCTCTGATACCATTTATATTCATATACATATCTATCTAATGCAATATAAAACCTATAACATTTTGTTCATGCCACTATTTATGCAAAAATAACATTAAAACATACACGCATTATACACAGACAATTATAACAACATTATAACTTGATTTCAAGATACACATCATACAGAGAACAAAGATTTGGTACTTATATTTTAATAGATGACCACCAACTGCGTTTAAACCTCCCACGAACCTCTCAGCCTTAGACCACGTTGCTCATCATGCTCAACAGCGGGTCACCCCCAAGTTGGGACTAAAATCCACTTGGCAAGGGATTCCTAGGCTTGGTAATGACAACAGGAAAGTTGCATAGGTCAACAGGAAGGATTATCCCAAGAGCCAGCTCACACTGACAACCTATAGCCTCTCATTCCCCACATGCTTGTCCCACCCCAGGAAGTGTGCCCCTTCTCTGCTCAACAATCCTTCGGCTTCCCCACTTCCCTTCTAGGGCTTCAGCAATAGGACAGACGATAATTATTAGAGCACCATAGCTATCATTAGACTCCCCATGGAAAAATTGCTTCCCCAACAACCTCTCTCACCTAGAGAGAGTTGCTTACAGGCCTGACAACCTTCTTCTTCAGTCCACAGGCTTGACAACCCGCATCTTCAAACCCATGGGCCTGACAACCTACTTCTTAAATCAATATCCTAAGTCAATTCAAGTAAGGGTGATGGAAACAACAAAGCTCGGTATAGATCAGATGATGGCAGGAAGCCACACTTGATCAAGGAACCTCATTGGCAGCAACAACAAACCATTAAGGCACAGTACAGGCTCAAGCAAAGTACATGTGTGTTGTTCTTCACAGGAAAGGTATGGCGTAGCTCAAAGTGCCTGCAGGTTCCAGGGTGCATGAATGTTGCAGGGGTCGATGATGAAGGCCATGGCTCAGTGCGTGAATCAGTGAGAAGTATCACAGACTTGTGAGAATGGCCAGAGAATGGTGAGGATGGCAAGGGAACGGTCAGAATGGCGAGGGAACCCCCAACGAGTTGGATTTCCCAACTATAAACTACATGCACCCAGGTTGACACATGTCTTCCTGCAGCTGCATGAGCTCCACTTAACACTCATTCCCTTTTCCCAGGAACTTAGGACAACACAGATTATGTCAACCTTGGCCTTTTAGAAATAATAATATAATATTATCCCTTTAGAGTTAATCCCTCTAGCTTAGCCCCTATTACTAGACACTTAGCCCCTTCACTTACTCTATCTAGTGGAGCTTAGTCCCCCATAACATTTTTTTCGTGGTCAATCTACACGCGGTGATGTAATTTTATTAATGATATGAGTGTTTACATATACAAAAATAGGCTCACTGGCCTTAAACATCTAGGATCTACGGACTAATAACATATAAGCAGCTTATAAACACTTGGATCACCAGCCTATAAACATAATTACAATTCAACAGGGGCTCAACCTTGGGGTGTTACAATCCCCTCCCCTTATTTTTTCACTGTCCTCAATGCAACTTATTTACACCACAAAAGAAAGATTTCCAAAATCTTAAAAAAGATGTGGGTTCTTTGCCCGCATAGCATCTTCATGCTCTTGTGTTGCATCCTCAGGACTGTACCAGGTCCACTGGAATTTTACAAGATATATGGCTCGATTCCAGAGCTGCTTTCTTTTCCGATCTAGTATGCACACCAGATGCACCTGAAAAGTGCTTTCTTGCTCCACTTGAATCACATTCCAATCAACAACATGATTAGCATCAGGTATATATTTCTTAAGCAATGACATATGAAATACAGTATGTATAGGCATAGATGTAGGCAATGCAAGCATATAAGCTACTAGACCAATCCTCTATAGGATTTCAAACGACCCACAATATATGGCTGCCAACTTGGAATAGTTTCCCAACCTTAGGGAGCTTCTATTGGCTCTCCTTTTTATGCCATTTCCACCATTGCCAACGTTCAGTATCCAAATGGAGAACACCATAACGAATTTTGGCCAACTCATAGGTAATGTCATGCAAAGAGAAGTAGTGTTCCATTTGCGTGACCTAGCCCGTGGGATCTAAGCCATCAATTTTTTTCACATCCACTCTAGGAAGGCGTAGGTCACGCTGATAGTGATTGGACGGAAAATTATGGGAAGTGGAGGAAGTATCACCTTCGGGGTGCAAAGGTTGGTCAGTTGAGGGAAGGTCTCCAGGAATATTCAATGTGTCAAAGAGATGGACAACAAAGGATTCAAGTTGGCTTTCCATGTGGGTAGAGAGGTCCTTTGTCATGTCTTGTTAAAGGAATTCCATTTTGGCGCCTATGGTGGAATGGATGGAGGAATTTATGGTCATGGGAATATTGGCATTGATTTTCCACAATTCCTTTTGGGTCATGGAGAGATCAGATGAGAAGGTATTGAAGCATGATTAAAGGTCTTGGTTGCGGGTGTGGGCCATGCTGAAAAGGGGGAACAGGAAGGGGGCAGGTGGGTCCTCATAGAAAAGGGGTTATGGGTGAAGGGTATCACGACAATCAGGGTGAAAAGGGGAATCCAATGGGATAGGTCCCAAATAAGGGGGCTGAGAAGGGGGTCAAGACCACAGGAAAACAAAGGGCTGAAAAATGATAGGTATCACTACAATCAGGATGAAAAGAGGAATCCAATGGGGAGGTCTAAAATAAGGGTGCGGGTCGGCCCTAGAATATTTTTTAACTTCTGCAGAGTTATACTCCAATCTGAATAATACTACAGTGGCGAAATGCCCAAATTCTTAACAGGAAGAAATGTGTAGTAATTTTGCAACCAGAATGCAAGAGGGAAGGTTGCACGTCAATATATATTATCCGTTCATTTTCTATTTTGTTTCCTTCCCAAGGGTTTGGATGTTCAGGGTTCCTACATACAAGAGTTTTCCCTATGCTATAGCTCTTTGATACACATGTGAGGTAAAATAATATTACTTGACCCAATATCTCAGGGCACCAACTAAGGAGGCTAGACCGTACCCTTATTTGTACTACCCGTTTACCTAGGTACTAGAGAGTATATTCCCAAGTGTTGTTCTCAATGGCAATATAACAGTGAGGCAATTGATCGTTTGATCTATAACATGGTTCAATATACCTAGGCAAGTCCATATATAGGTGTTTTCTAATGCGCTACCACTAGAAGGGGTACCAACAGGGGTTACAAGGGTGTCCAACAATGTGTTCTTAAAAACCTCTTGTATTTCCTGCGTGTATGCTTCCCCAACCGTGGATTTATGTGTTGAATAATAGATCATTGTAGTTTAAAGACATCAGAACACGTCTCTACCTTGAAAAAAAATTAACCCGCAATTCCTGCCCAGGAAAGTGCTCTGATACCACTTATTATGCACCTGGTTATGTTATATTGAGAAAAAATAGGAATGTCACATAAATTACCAACAAAACAACATAATATAGAGAATAACACGCCAACATGATACCTTTATTGAAATGAGAGCAATTTTCACTTGCCTCTTCGAGGGGCCAACCTCCAACAGAGCAGTGCTCTATTACAATAATTCTCAATAAAATACTTCTCATGCCCTCGACTCTTATTTATACTAAATCTATATACCAAAGAATAATCTAGAGGAATATCTTTCTAGAAGCAGAAGCTTTTATTCGGTCTTCTTACATTTGACTTGTTCACCTTATTACTAGGCCTTATTTATTAATATCGGCCTTTATTTCATGGAAAATACATTATTCTATCTATATGAGGGGTTAGGGAGCTTAGGTCCCTAACAACCACTACTTTTTGAATTGGAATATTTATCTTTTAACAATGGCAAAGTTTGTAGATAGGGTGTTGGAGAAATCCAGGCCTCTATCTTTCAATATTTTATTCTCTGGTCATTGGTATTGTCTCTATATTTGCACTCTATATATTTCTTTCCTCTTTGGTTCAGTCTCTCTAAAGAATTTTAGGGAGGAGAGGGTGTTGTTTGAAGTCAAGAATTTGTGTATTGGTTTTTATGTTTCAATTTGGCAAGTATGCAAGTTGATAATGGTTGAGTTTGGAGGTTGGGCATTGGGGAAAACTCATTCTTTGCTTAGAAATATCAGTTTTGGTTATTGGGATTTTTTTGGTCACGATATTATGATTTCCAACCCTTGTCTTGGTTCAGGCCCTTCAAAAAACTTCAATGACAATTTGGTGAATGGTAAGGCTTGGAACTATAGTGAAGGTTGCAATAAAATTGTTACAGAGGAGACGAGTCTACACCCTCGTTTCAGGGATGAAATTTACTTATCTTCCTTGGTTTCTAGATTAGAGACTTTGTTTCTTGGAGGCAATGCTTCCCTTGTTGATATTTTGGGCTCTAAATTCTGGTTTCACATAAGTTCTAGTATCCTCCTCTGTGTCTCTTTGAATAAAAAATTTAGTGTTAGTTTAGCCTTTCTTCATCAACTTCACTGTGTCAGTTTGGCTAACATGGAGAACAAAGACATGTAGGAGTTTCAAAAAATTATGAGAAGACGCAAGGAGTTTCAAAAATTTATGAAAAGATGAAAGGACCTCATTTAATCCATCATAAACACATTGCTTTCAGTATCCTCTAAAGTTGATGAAAACAAGCATCTATTCATTAGTTAGCAAGAAAAACTATGAATTTGTTAGTCCAACAAAAGAAAATAATTGAAATCCTTGAAGTAAAGTGCAAAATACTTCATAATTTGACACTTAATTAATCTTTGCAAAAAAACTTTATAATGTCATCAAACAATAGATATTCAGAAATTATCCTAAATTAAACTCAAAAAAGAACATACAATCCACCATTTTTGAGAGACCTAATGGAAATCCAAAAAAAAACTATGATCATATATAGGAAGAAACATACAATTTTCATGTTTATCATGTATTTATGTGTTTTGAGATATTTGTGCTTCGTATTGTAACTTCTTCAAAGAAATATATGTATATATAAACGAAATTATGAATAAGTGTTGAATTGTTTATTATATAATATGTCAATAAAATATATATAAACAATTCAACATTTATTCATAATTTAGTTAAAATAATTTTCTTATTATCTTATTTTTATTTTTATATAATATTTTATGTTATGTGAATATAAATTGATGTATTTATTTTATATTATATCGATAATAATGATAATGAGGGGTGAGATGTAACTTACCATCTATACAATAATAATATTTAAAAAATAAAAATTATTTAAATATATCTTTATTCTGTTATATTTAAAATTCTTTTATATGTTTTAATAATAAATGATATGACATGTTACCCATCAAGAAAACGATTCTTGATTCGTAATCTTGTGATCCGTGTGCGTTTAAATCTGTTTAAACTCACTATCGCGGATTCAAGCCGCCCATTCTAAAGTTCTACGTCAATCCTTTCTCTTAAATTAACCGACCTTTCATTTTCGGTAATACTAGRAAACAAACTTGTGATAGTTTTGAAGATATATATGAATTGGGCTCATGGACATGGACATTGAAGAAAACAAAGCAATCTATGTAGGGGAAGAAGTTGTGGATCAACAAATAAATTGGATAAGAAAAGGTTGACCTGTCAAATCCCTAATATAAAATAATTAGGGATTTGATATAAACAATTCAAAATTGAAAATAAATATTATTTAAATATATTTTATTATAAATATATTATCAACTTAAATTTATTTTAATTTAAAATATATTATGTATTGAGAGGGATTAAATTCATCTTAACTCCAAATGTATTATGTGTTGAGAGGGATTAAATTCATGGAGGTATAAACTTTTTGTCTATTTTTTTCAATTTAGAAAATGTTTTCATGTGAGATCCATCTTTATAGATCCAAAGTTACTCCTACAAAAAATAGAAATCTAATAGGTGTTAAATTAGTAACTAGGGAAAATATCTCACCAAAGTTTATCCCCTCAACTTGGGAATATCCATTTGCAACCAACCTTGCTTTTTGCTTTTCAATATTTTCATCTAAACTATTTTTCTTTTTGAACACCCATTTACATCCAATGGGTTTCCATGCATCGAGCAATGGTACCAAGTCCTATGTATCAATATTTCTAAATGCAAATATTTCATCATCCATGGCGAATCTCCAAGACTTCTTATCTTCCATCTACACTTCCTCTTTCATACTTCTAGGCTCATCATTGTTAGCAAATAAAATAAATATACATATAAAATAAGACATAATATAATTACCCGTGTCTACTTGCCTTTGTTTAAGGCGTGGACCTCCTTAGAGTTTGAGGTGGAGTTTCTTCCTCATCTTTTGAACTCTTTGAACCCTCCTCCTCATCAAGTCCATCATAAACTTCTTGTTCATTTCAACTTTCTCTGTCCTGGGTGGTAGCTAAACTATTGACTTGTTCTCTCTCTCTATTCTAGCTACACCACTATAGGAGAAGGTTTAACTTCTTTGAAAATAGCATTCCTTATATACAAAAAATTTCCAGCCACATGATTCCAAACCTTGTACCCTTTCACACCAATGTCATAGCCAATGAAGATACATTTCATAGCCTTGTTATCCAACTTCAATTGTTTCTCCTTAGGCACACGAGCACATGCCTCATAACAAAAAACATGAAGATGTTGATGTGAGTACTTCATTTCTATCCATATCTCCATAGGCGTGTTATTCAGAAGAGATGATGTGGAAGACATATTAATCAAGTAACTTGCAATAGAAATTACTTCTTCCCATAATTTATTCTCTAATCTAGCTCCACTAATCATACTCCTATCTCTCTCCAACAATGTTTTATTCATTTGTTCTGAAACTCCTTTTTTTTTAGGGGTATATGGATTTGTCTTATGTCTTTCAATGCCATTCTCCTAACAAAACTTATCAAACTCTGTAGAGAAAAAACATTTTCCATTATCAGTCCTCAAAACCTTCAACTTCCTACCAATTTTATTTTCCAGGAGAGCTTTAACTCCTTAAATCAACTAAAAACCTCAAATTCAGATCTAAGAAAATATACTCATGTCCTTCTCAAATAATCATAAAAGAATGACACATAATATAAATCCTAAGAAATTGAAGAAGCTTTAATTGGACCAAATACATAATTTAGAATGAATTAAGTCCAACAACCTAAAAGATTTGTGAGAATTAGAATAAAATTGAACACAAGTTTGTTTTCCGTATATGTAGTTCTCACAAAAATAAAATTCAATAGCAGAATCATTCAATCATCAACAATATTTTTTTGTTTTTCAAGACTCATAGGCCTTTCTCACCTATATGGCCCAATATTTGGTGCCATAGCATTGTCTTCTATATAGGTAACTTTCTTTTTGAAGCAAATATTGTTTAGGTACCTAGAAAGTATGACCATCAGGGGTAGATATAGGTTCTGATTGTGAAGGTGTAGATCCTAAATATCTCTCCATTACATAAATTGAAGAACCATTACACTGAATAGTGCACACATCAAGTTGGAACAAAGTTCCCACACAAACACCCTCAGTGAGAACCACATCTCCGTGGGAAATCTTACATCCTTTGTCAGTGAAAAAAACCTACACACCCACATCATTAAGTGTGCTTACTAATATTAGGTTTCATACGAGACCTGGAATGTGAAAAACTCCATTCAACCCCTTTACTCTACCATCAAGGAATATGATCAATACTCTACCATAAATAAGTAATATGTTGAGAGGAGAGTCATAAAAAATGTATACCATCCCACCATTGTATTTTTCATACATGGAAAACCAATGTTGATGGAAGGTCATATGGAAGGAAGCTCTAGAGTCTAGATTCAACCATGCACTTTGGCCTACATGTGTTTCCAAAGCTACAACAAAGGCATCTCCACATTCCTCGTTGAGTATTTTTCAAACTTATCATCATAACCATTATTTTCCTTCTTATTTTTCTTTTTATCTTCCTCGTAGTCTCTTATCAAATGCCCAACCTTGCTGTAATTCCAAAAATTTTCCTTGGACTTTCTAGGAGACTTATGTCTCCAATGGGATTTGGATTTTCCCTTTTAGCTCTTTTTTCCTCTCCTTCTATCTTCCACGAACAACCAAGGCCTCATTGGTGAATTTGTAAGATTTTTGCCTTACCTCCTCTAAAAGTAAAGAAGCCATGACCTCATGAAGCACCAATTTATTTATAGTGTTTCCATTGGCCATTACCATGTTGTCCCATGAATTTGATAAGAAACATGAAATCTTCGTACAACTATCCTCATCCATCTTCACTCCAACTGAGATCAACTAGGTCACAATAGCACTAAATGCATTCATGTGCTCGACTAGTGAATCACCATCGCCCATTCTCAAGGCAAAACAACTTTTTCCACATGAAAAGTTTACTAACCAAGGATTTAACTTGATACAAATCCCCCACCTTCTTCTAAAGAGTTGTAGTTTTTTCTTCATAAATTTTCAATAATACCAAATTGACCAAACATAGCCTAATAATACTTTTTTCCTTTTTCTCCAACATCATTGACTCTTCATCTTTCATACTAGTGGGTTTTGTTCCAACAAGTGTGACCCA
>ML787117.1:439396-469247 GCA_009831015.1 Picea engelmannii
CATAGGCTGGGAGCGGAGAAATATGTACTTGGGGAAAAACTTAGGATATAAAGCATTTTTTGGGTTTTCCCAATTTTTCACATCTACACCACCAAGGGGACTTCATCTAAACTATTCTAAGGCAATGGAGACATGGTGTAGCATTTTCATCAATCTGGTTTCATGGGTGGTGAAGCAAATCGAGCAACTAACCTACCTGTTAACCTATCTTCCTAGGACTATTAACCCAGATTAAACTGTTGGGTTAAGAGATTACTCTAACTAAGGGCTATCTGACCAGGATTAGACAGTCTGGTGAGATTTATTCACTAATTTAACCTAAGGGCTATCTGACCAGGATTAGACAGTCTAGTCAGATTTATTCACTAACCTAGCAACATTAAATTTAAAAGAACTTGGCCATGCTTGAAAGGTATGGCCAAGTTACTATTATTGCATGGGGCTTTTCTTTCAATTCTTTTATGCCCTCTTTTCTTTTTCTTTTACAAATTATTTGAAGAATGAAACATCATTTGTCAACAAAATCACTAGATACAGATAATATTCAAGTCATCAATTGATTCCCATAATTTATGGGGTGATAACAGAAAACAAGCAATTGCGCACCAAAGGGGGATCAAGTTAGTTTGAAGATCGGTTGGATTAGTCAACAACACTTTCCTATTTTATAGCATAGGTTGTTAGTCAAGTTGTTAGATGAAATAAATTCTTAGAGATTTTAATGGGAAGAAGGCTAGCTCACACCTCCAGTTGTTGCCTCCCTCTTTGTTATAAATAGATAGATGAAATTCTTTAGTAGGTTCGAATGGTTGAGCAAGGCTCCCTTAGACTGTAATATTTTGATGAAGTTACTGTGAACTGGTTAAGTACTTGACTAAAGATATCTTGGTTAATATAAATCAGCTTCTCTTTCTAGCTTATTTTCTTCTGATGCTAAAGTGTTCATTTTTTTAATGATTCACATGAATGGTTGTGGTGATATTATGGTGTATGTTTGATTATTATATTAACATGATGTTTCTTTAGTGTCCTTAATTTTTGAAATCAAGAATATCTTGTATTAATAATCTTTATTCTTTAGTTTGTTTGCAGACTTGATGTTTACAACAACCCCTACATTCCTCCCACTGAAGAGTTCCCCATGTTCATACTTACTCCCAATTACTGATTGAAGTTAGCCAAGACCTTGATTGCTTGTGCATGCTAGACCTGATTTCTGAGCTAGAACGTTATCATCTTGAGTCTTATCCATTTGACCCCTCAAAACTCTTTTACATTCACATATAACCTGATGGGTACTGGGATTGCCTTCCAAGCACTCTGAAGGTGATTCCTAGTGCTAACATTGTTGGTGCCGTTTCTGGGGAATATTTGAAGATTTTTCCCTGGGATTAAATGACACAACTTACTAGTTCTAAAGGTTCATTAGACCTTAGTATCTTGAAGATTGCAACTTGCACCTGGCGACTCCATTGTTTCAACTCTGGCACCTAAAGGCAGACATACGAGATCAAATCCACAACTACCTTTGGTTCCTTCTGAGGCTGAACCAGAGAAAATAATCAAGAAGGGAAAAGCTTCCCAAAAACATTTTTCGACTGCTACTACAAGTGCTTCTGGTCAGTTGCCTGATTCCACTCTTGATACTCCAGTTGTTATATCAAGTAATCTTTCTTTACCTTCTGCTGAAGTATCTAAGAAACTTGATTTTGAAGAGTTTCTTGTAGAATACTCATCCTTTGAAACTGTTTTGACCCCAAGTTTTTACTTCTACTGAGAGAAAGAAGATCAACCTCCTTAGTTCATATGCAAGACACAACCTTGAAGGTAGAATCCAACATAGTGGCATCTGATAAACTCAGAGGGAAATCTGATAGGGATAGAAGAAAAAGAAGAACTGTAGCCTCAACTTCTGACTCCTATATTGTTCATCCTCAAGTGAAGGAGCTCACCGAATTAGTAAAATCCCTTTCTAATGAGATAGAGAAATTAAAATGGGAAGGAAAATAGACCTACAAAAATACTCAAAATATTGATAACAGAGGTAGCTTTAGGAGACCAAATAGTGCTCCCCAAATCCTTCCCAGAGATCCCAGAAACAGAGAGAGAGAGATGATCAAAGGGTACAAACTCCTTTACAGAACAACCTGGTTGTCGATGAAGAAAGAGAGGATAAAGAAGCTGACCCTGAGATTCATTGCTTAGGTGACACATCCCCATCCCCTCACTTAACTCAATTTTCTTATGAGAAATCCTTGATGGATATCTAGATAGATGAATTAATTAAGGGAGAGAAAGCAAAAGAAAGTACTAATAGATATAATCTGAGATCCAAGAAGAATGAAGAAAAAATTGATGCTCCTAATCAGCCTACCCAAAATGAAAATTCTACCAAGGCTGTGACAGTTAGCAGTAAGGAAAAAGACTCTCAAAGTCCACAAGTTCTGATCAGAAATCCTACTCCTGAAACCAAAGAAATCTCAAAGTCTTCATCTTCCTTCAGTTTTGAGAATGAGATCCAAAAAATAAAGATCCATGTACCTTTTTTGGAATTGATAAAAAATAAAGAATTTAAGAAATATCTCTCCAAAACCAGTAAATCTGCAAGATGAAAAACCAACATTGATCTTGGGTTCCTTGATAGAATATAGAGATGATTCATCCCCTCCTTTCTATACATCACTGAATATTCATGATAAGGTGTTGCATAATTGTTTGATGGATTCAGGGGCATCCCACAATCTCATGCCAAAAACTGTTATGGATGAACTTGGGTTAGAAATCACGAAGACTTACCATGAATTATATTTTTTTGACTCCAGGAAAGTGAAGTGTCTTGGAAGCATTAAGGATTTGGTTGTGACTCTATTTCAGCTGCCCATGAAAAGTATATTCATGGATATTGTAGTGGCTGATGTTCCCCCCAAGTTCGGAATGCTCTTGTCAAGGTCTTGGATAAAAGACTTGGGGGAACCTTGCAGATGGATCTCTCATATGATACTATTCTCGTTTTTGGGGGAGATCATAGAAGACTTTACAGGGAAGCTCAATTGGCTTACATCATTAGTGATGAAGCAAACCCAACAAATCATCCTATTTTTTCTTTTGATACTGATTTGGGATCTAGCATTTTGCAGCTCACTGACGCTCCTGAAACTCCTCTTGAAATTAGAAAACAATTTGCTACCTTTTGTGAGGAGTCTCCTCTAACCACCTATGTTTGGAATATGTTCTTTGATGGAGCCTCTTCTAAGGAAGGTGTTGGTTGTGGAGTGGTCTTTGTCTCACCAGCTCAAGAGACTATATCTTTGTCATACAAACTAGAATTTGAAACTACTAATAATGTGGCAGAGTATGACGCTCTTGTCTCGAGACTGAGGGCTTCTAGAGACACGGGGATATAAGAGCTATCGGTATTTGGGGATGTTGAATTAATAGTACATGAGATTAAAAAGATTAAAAATCTTTATCAAACAAAGCACCCTAGGCTTAGATCTTACAGGAATGAAGTGTTGGACTTAGTGGACAGTTTTTTCTCAACTTTTAACATTTCATTTATTCCTAGAGAAGAGAATACCATGGTTGATTCTTTGGCTATATCAACAAGCAATTTCAGAATCCCAATACCACCTAAACTCAAGTATGATGTAGAATTCAAGTACATGCCTTCTATACTGGACAATTTAAAATATTGGAAGGTGTTTGAAGATGATCTAGAACTTAAAAAATTCCTTGAGATTGTTGTTGAATTTTCTACATTACACATTGATAAGGATCATGGCTATGAAATTAATCCTCATGCTGATGTTTTCCTTAATAAAATTGTTAATCATGATATTGTGCAGCTACCTAGCAATCAAATTCCAAGAGGACTAGTTCCTTTGGAAATATTGTTTGATGAAAATGATGTGGCAGTGAAGGGAAAAGTGTATATTGATGATGCTGACATAACTAAGTGCAATTTGGGCATAGAAAAGAATACAAAATATGTCAAGTTGTCAAGTAGCCTATCAAGAGAGAAGAGGGCAGAATATACCGAATTTTTAAAGGAATTTTTTGATGTGTTCGCTTGGACTTATGCATATCTCAGAACTTATAACACCAGCATTATAGAGCACAAGATCCCATTAAAGGAAGAGACCAAACCCTTCAGGAAAAAGTTGAGGCAAATCAATCCTATGTTTCTGCCTGTCATGGAGAAAGAGGTAAAAAATATTTTAGTTGCAAAATTATCATTCCTTTGAGTTATTATGAATGGGTGGCCAATTTGGTCCCAGTGAGAAAAAAGAATGGAGAAATCAGACTTTGAGTTGATTTCTGAAATATGAATAGAAGCTCTAAAAAGGATAATTATCCTTTGCCCAAGATGGAGCACATATTACAGAGGGTGACAGGAGAAGCCAGGATGTCCATGGTTGATGGTTTTTATGGATACAATCAGGTCTCTATTTTTCCAGAAGATAGAGAGAAGATGGCCTTTACCAATCCTTGGGGTACATTCATGTATGCCAAGATGCCCTTTGGTTTGATGAACACAGGGGTGACCTTTCAACGAGCTATGGACATAGCATTTATTGGAGAGAAGGACAAGTTTGTTGTTATCTATTTATATGACATAACAATGTTCTCTCAATCTGATAAAGAACACTGTGATCATTTAAGAAAGGTTTTCTTGAAATGCAGAAAATTTGGTCTCTCTTTGAATTCGAAAAAATCATTGTTTGCTATGAAAGAGAGAAAATTATTGGGGCATATTGTGTCAGCTGAAGGGGTAAGGATTGATTCCAGTAGGATTGAAGCTATACAAACATTGCCACTTCCTAGATCCAAAAAAGAGGTTCAATCTTTTCTAGGAAAAACTAATTTTTTGAGAAGGTTTATGTCAAATTTTGCTGATTTGGTTAAGTATATCACAACCATGTTGAGGAAAGGTCGTGAAATTAAATGGATTTCTAAGTCCCATAATTATTTTTATCAGATAAATAAATATTTGATTGAAGCCCCAGTCCTTATCAGCCCAGACTACTCCAAGGATTTTCTTATTTTTTCTTTCGCTTCTTTTGATACAGTAGCAGTTGTTTTATTGTAGAAGAACGTTGAAGTCTTAGAGCAACCCATTTTCTTTTTCAGCAGGGCATTGAGAGATGTTGAATTAAAATATGACATCATGGATAAGAAAGCCTATGCATTGGTTAAATCTCTCAAGTCCTTCAGAGTTTATGTGTTGCATTCAAGAGTCATTGCTTATGTCCCATCAACTGTTGTAAAATAAATTCTTATTCATCTTGATATAGATGGAAAACAAAGCAAGCGGATTGCTAAAATCCTTGAATTTAATTTGGAAATTAATCCTACCAATTCGGTTAAAGTCCAGGGTTTAGCCAAGTTGTTGTCTGAATAAAATTGTTCAACATTGGGGGTAAATTTCATCAACTCATGTTCAAAAAATCAGCAGGCTGAATTGACTGATAAAGGCCCTCAAGTCACCCTTGCATTGGCAGATTGCAGTTGGTACAATGACATTATATTTTTTCTATAGAATTTACAACCCCTAGATGGTATGGAAAGTAACAAGGTGAGAGCCCTAAAACTCAAATCAATAAAATACTGCCTTGTTGATCAAGTTTTGTATTGGAAAGACCCATTAGGAGTGCTTTTGAGGTGCTTAGACCCACAAGAAGCCCAAAAGATTATGTCTGATTTTCATGACAGTTTATGTGGGGGGCATCATTATTGGAGAACCACGACATACAAGATCCTCAGGGCTGGGTACTTCTGGCCTAGTTTGTTCACCGATGTTTGTGCTAAGATCAGAGCCTATGTTAAATGTTAGAAATTCTCTGGAAAGCAGTAGCTCAAGTCTTTTCCATTAAATCCCGTGGCAGCTTTAGGACCCTTTCAAAAGTGGGGCCTAGATTTTATCGGGGAAATTCATCTCACTTCCAGTGGTCAACATAGATGGATCTTGACTGCTACAAATTACTTTACTAGGTGGATATAAGCTATCCCTACAAGGAATCCTTCCCACGAAGTGATCATTGGTTTACTTGAGGACATTATTGAAAATTTTGGGTGTCCAAATAGAATTGTCACTGATAATGTTGCATCTTTCAAGGCTGAACCATTGATTCAGTTTTGTGAAAATTTTGGAATCACATTGGTTCACTCTACCCCTTACTACCCTCAAGGGAATGGGCTTGCATAATCCTCAAACAAATGTCTTATAAAGATCATTAAAAATATGTTAGAGGAGAATAAAAAGGCATGGGACTCAAAACTCAAGTTTTCTTTATGGGCTGAAAGAGTGTGGACAAAGAGGTCCCTGGGAATTTCCCCTTTCCAGCTGGTGTATGGAGTTGAGGCCATTTTTCCTTCTCAGCTTGCCTTGCCTGTGGAAAAATTCTTCCAAGATTACCAAGGGGAGCCTGAACATATGATCAGAAGGATTCAACAGTTGGTTGAAGTGCAATAGACTCAGGAGAAGCTTGTAGATAAAGCACGTGATCATCAATTAAAGATAAAGTAGGCATTCGATAAGAAAGTGAACAAAGAGGATTTTCAACTGGGCGATTTGGTGCTCAAGTGGGATGCACCGAAGCAATATAAAGGCAAGCACGGTAAATTTGAATCTTTATGGATTGGTCCCTTCAAAATCTCTGAGGTATTCTCTAATAACACTTTCAAGTTGCAAAATATGGAGAATGAAGAATTTTTCGGTGGCCCTGTCAATGGGCATTTTCTGAAAAAGTACTTTGCTTGAGCCTTGAGTTACTTTTCATGCCATTGTAAATATCATCTTTATTTTATTTTTGTTTTAATAAACGACCCCATAGCCATAGGGTAAGGCACTCAATCTACTCATTCTTGGCAGCCCGCAGGGGGCATGCCATCCCCTGTGGAGCCAATGCTATCACACTAAGTTGCCTTGGGTTTTTTAGTTTGTTTCCATCTTTTCATAAGCCTTAGATTTTAATTTTTTTAATTTCACCCCTTTTAAAAATTGTGTTTGTTAGGACCCCCTTGATAAATAAAGTGTTGAGTCATGACTTATGTTTTGATCCTCATGTGAATTTGGAATTAGGACCATTTTTTTCATGACTTAACTTTGATCCCCCCTCATGATTTGTCACTAGGATCGATCCTCTCCACAAATAGATTGATTTGACAGACCATTTTCCTCATTCATTCCCTCGTAGACATGCCTTGTTGTCCTTTTCTTACCTGTCCAATCATTTTTTGAAATGGAGTGCTGCCCACTCATCAGGAGTTTCCATAGCGCCTTTCTCGTTCATCATTTTCCACCTAGAGTTATGATTACAATGCCTATGTCATCTTCCTTGTTTTCAGCGCCAAGAGTTGGTTAAAATATGCCTTCAAGATCTCGTATTTACGAGCTCTGATAACAGTTTGTGATTTTGAAAAACTTAAGATTGTTGCGCTGCACAAACTCCCAGTTCTGACCAGTCAACAACAGTGCTACCAGATCTGATGCCGAGGTAGATTTAGAGACCAGGATGTTCATGAATTTTTCCTAAAATATCGCTGAGGCTTCAAACAAATTTTTATTCCACATGTATTCCGTGTTTCCTCCTTTGCACATAATTTTCAAAGAGAGTTAGCGCTCAGAGTTTAGGATTATTGGGCTTGCATATTTGAAGGAGACCTTTCCTCATACCATTCTATCCTTATCTCCTTTCCTTTCAAACCTATAAATTTCACTACCTGTATGTCGAATTCTGATACATCCGCCCATCATAGCTACTGAGATCACAACATCTAAACAGTTCTATCTTATGCATACACAGTGCGCTACCTAGAGGCACTGCTTAACAACACTATGTCTCCCCTGCTTCCTTTGACACTTGAGTCAGGTGTTTTCTACCCAGTTCAAAGGCCAATTACAGAGTACCCTCTCATTGTCTAAGTGTTCAATACCTGCACAAATCCAACGGAGGGATTTCCACGACCAAGTTGATCTTACTAGCAATCAGTCTGGTTTAAGGGAAGTTCTTGTAAAAGTGTAGCCTTGTCTATTTGAAGCTTGACTTTAGGTCCTCCTGGTCATTACCACCCCATAGCCATAAGAATCTCTCATCTTAAGCTATGGAGACTCCTCAGATGAAGAAGTCACAAAAGGCGGGCAAGGTAGTTAGAACTCAACCTGTGGATATGCATCTTTTTGAGATAGAGCCCATGGCAAGAGAAGTTTTTGAAAGAGTGGGATGCCTCTCTTTCTGCCAGAATATGCAAAGAGGTCATCCTGAGGTGACAAGGAAGTTTGCCTTACATTTTGATGGCCGGAACACCAAGGTAGAGGATTTAGAATTCAAGGTGACCGAGGCCTCTATTTTAGCTGCAACATGAATCCCTATCATAGGTGAGAAATGGTTTAAATCCATGGCTTTGAATGCAGCCTATGCCAAAGATTTCCTTAAGCCTGAATATCAAGCTAGTGATTTGTCTAAAGGTGTGCCAAGGAATCAACTGATTCAGTAGTTTGAAAAGATATTGAGGATTATTCATAGATACTTTACATGTGAAGGGAGGTTCAACACATTATACCAGTACCATATAAGGCTTCTATTTCATTTTACTAGTAAAATTGAAATGAATATTCCTTACTATTTTCTAAGGAGCATAGGTAAGATTTCAGATAGGATTCAATCCAAGTCTAAGGATGTGGATACTAGCATCTTCCACTCTGGATTGATTAGAATGTTAGTTTTTGAAGAACTGGGTAAGAAATATATCTCATGGGAACATTTTGTTATTGCTTCTCACTTTAAGTTGGATATAGAAACCACTCCTTAATCGCAGAAAGAAAGCCCTTTATCATCCACCAGTGCTACTAAAAAAGGTACCAGCAAGAAGAGAAAGGGAAGAGTTCATGTTCAAGATTCAGAGGTCATCAAGGAGGTCACAGGAAATGAGGAGGAAGATTGTGATTCCCCACAGAGAGATTTTTCACCCCCCCCTCCACCAGAGTTAGAAGAAGTTCCTTCTACTACTAAAACTACAACAAAGAAAGGGAAGAAGATACACTTCTCCTCATCTCCTCCAACAGCTACTACCAAGGTCAAGAAGCCTTTCACAAGATCATCAGATCCTAAAGAGGTTTTTGAAGAACAGTTCCTACCAAAATCCTCTATCCTAAAAAAGAAGAAAGGTAAAGGCATTGAAAATCCTGTGGAGAAGAAAGAAGAAAACCCTGTGAAAAAGAAGAAAGATAAAGGCAAAGGTATCAAGAAGCCTGATGAGATAGACAAGGAAATTCCTATGCAACAGGTCGAGGAGACCATGAAAAAACCTGTTGAGGCTGTCCATGTCACTACTCCACCTGACAGCCAGACATTCAAAAGATTAATCAGGCAACTTAGGGATGTGTTATTGGATAAATTGGTAGGTGCAGACACTAACTGATCTCCCTAAATCCACCTAGATCTAGAAAAAAACACACCAGAACATGATGCTTTCCTTAAGTTTTAGATATTGAATTTACTAACTAAAGAGGGCTGGGTGACATACCATTTAAACGCCACTTCCTGTCGCCATCGCCATCCTAGCTCCATTCCAATGCTCATACAATGATGAACCTGCAAAAGAACGCAATCAACCAAAGTGATAGCAATAGCATAAACTCAATATAAACCTATGTATGTAATCAAGGAATCATACAATAAAACACAACGAGCTTTATAGGAAAGAATCATATCACTGTATCATATTAAATGTGAAAGAGAGATTACAACCATGGCCTTGATGTCGTAAGGTCCCTTCCAACTGTCCTTCGTTCCCCACACACTTTAACTCCAAGAATTCTGAGAGCACAGATCTGATAATATTCACAATCTATATTGACAAAGGCAAAACTCAAAACCACTCTAACCAAGCTAATAATTCCAAGCCAAATCCAACTTAGGCCTTCTCCATGAGAGCTCCTCTCCTTTTATAAGATGAAGAGGATAAGGTGAGGAGGTTAGGATGATCCCACTAAATCATGAAAGCGAGTAAGATCCAAAGCATTCGGATGCCACCTCACCATGGAAGTTTCTCCTTCTAGAATATTCGAGAAAACACTTGTTTTTCCCATGTGTAAGCATTCTCGCACCCTGCCTATAGAGCAACCTGCAATAATCAAGCATTCTCGCACCCTGCCTATATAGCAACCTGGGAACATCCTCTTTAATAGGGTTTTTACAAAGGAAAATGCGACTTCTTTTCTCAGGAAAAGTTCTTCTCCCTTCTTTCTTCAGGAACTCAGGCCACTAACCCCTCTGAAGGCAAAATATAGGTTTACATCATTAACAGTCATAGGGATGATGAAAATAATGTGTAACAGAGAGCCCCCCAAAGTATGAAGCTAGAACGGAGTGATAGCTGAAATACTTTGTCGAGTGTGTGTAGGGAACAAGGAACAGTCGACTCAAAGCATACTTCGACATGCGAAGATCCATGTCAAGTAAGATAGGCCATGGCCACCAAACATACACTGTGGATCCATGCCAATATGACACGAATTTGAACATAGCCACCAAAAATACACTGTGGATCTATGTGTTAAAGACTCAAATTTGAACATAGCCACGAGACATACAATGTGGATCTATGCAACAGTACAAACTGAATATACTCCAACGCAACCTGAATCTATTAGAAAATATCCAGGGTCTTCATCTCCACCACTCTATAGTATGAATCTAACCATGTGAATACATGTTTCGAAGTCGAACATGGTAGAAACCACTTGATTACCGGTAATTAGCGTATACCATTAACAAGTGCGAGGGAAATCACCATTAATGTCAATGAATCCCAAGGTACACTAGTACAATCCAACGAATGTGAATCAATGAGTTGAAGTCGAACACTCGACGAAACCTTCCGATCAGAGGTCAATAATGAAAACCCACTGTCGAGAGCAAGGAAACCTGCCATTGAGGCATGCAAGTTCCAAGGTACCAATTGGTTTCTAAGTCTAATTCCTGGATAATGAGTTGAAGTCGATAGGAAAAGACTCGTCACGGGAGGGCCTTAATGTATCCCACATCAATGACATGAAACAAGTAACAAGATTTGATGTAGTTCAGAGTAACAAGTAACTCAGGACTGACTCAGGGATGGCTGACACAATAGAAGTATTAAGGACTGCATAACTGGCTGACGCAACAGAAGGCTTTCCGGGTTGAATTTCTCTTTGAACATATTGATGACACAAAAATTGTCTTGGAAATACTAAATCAACAACATGGATCATAGACCAATTTGTAATCTTATAAGGAGTATGATCAAGAGACGAGTGGATTTTCCAACCTAGACACAAAGCGAGTGAAAGGGTGTCATGTTCAAAAGCGACTCTTCCATGGAATACAGGTTTAGACACATTTATTTCCCAATTTTTTCCCCCACCATTTCTGGCGAGTACCTCTTTATTTTTATGCAAGCTTGAGGAGGATAACATATGCTTGTAATGTAAGCTCATCCTTCGGACGAGTCCCTCTAAGTATGTTTAACGAACCCTAAGAAGGAGTGGTTCGATCGCATATGGGACTTTTGATGTTTGTTTTACGAGTCCAAAGAAAGAAAACTCGGGGGTTTTTCATGCTTATAGAGTCTGAAAAACACTTAAAGAGAACTCTCCCAGTTCCTTTTTCGTAAATTAGTTCAACGAGACCGAAAAAGTGATAAACTATCGCTCATCGAACATTTTCTTCAAATAATTTTACGAGCGTGAAAAGAACAAGATCGCTCAGCAATGTTTTCATGTTTAGAGAGTCTAAAAAGAGCTTAAAGGGAACTCCAAGGGGTTCCTTTTTCGTATAACCTTTACGAGTCCGAAAAAGTGATAAAAGTACACTCGGTTGCATTCTCATGTATTTACGAGCACGAGAAAGAACAAATACTAAGCTCAGTAACTTATTCTCATATATTTACGAGCATGAGAAAGAACAAAGACGAAGCTCGGGATTATTTTCATTTTTACGCAAGCTTTAAAACAAAACAAAACTTTGCTTGGACCTGGTTTCATTTTTACAAAAGATTGAACCAGAGAAAAACTATGCTTGAGGTAAGTGGTTTCATTTTTACACAAGCTTGAACCATAGAAAACTATTCTTGGACTTCCCAACGCATAACACATGGATGGTTGGTACTTAGCCCCCATCTTAAGAAACTAGCGACTCTACTTCAACATGAAGTCCAAAGGATAAAAGTATTCCCCCCCAAGCTTCATTTCATCCAACGACAAAGGCAGAGGAAATGAAGCTTCAAATACTAGACGAAGGACTTGACTCAAATAGAGAGGGGAAAAACTATTTCATTTTTTAACGATCTTGACATAGAAACAAGAACTATGCTCATAACCTAAGTTTCATTTTTTAACGAGGTTGCCACAGAGATGAAAAAACTATCCTCGTAAGTGGTTTCATTTTTTAATGAGCTTGAAATCAGAAAACTATGGTCAAAGACCTCTATTTCATTTTTTAACGAGGTTGCCTCAGAGACGTAAAAACTATCCTCAAAGTCTTCTTGATCATGGATTCCAAGAGGACATTGCTCCATAAGGAGACCATGTCAAGGGACAAAACTCGGTCATGGCTTCCAAGAGGTCTTCGCTGGAAGGAAGAAACACACTCTGGAAGGACACCATGTCGAGGGTCACAATAGAAGTAAAGATATTAGACTCTAACAACCCTATCGAAGAGATCACCATGTCAACTACTGGATCTAAGTCATCAGAAGTTTAAGCCATGGGAGACAATGCCACATAATTGACCTGTGGCGGGGGAGATACCGTCTGCATATAAGAACCATTCAGGGAGGCAATCCAGTCGGGGTCAATGAATGAAAGTTGATCAACAATCACAACTCTTCCATCATGAGGGAAATATATCACACGAAAAAGAGTAGACACAATAGCTTTCATGGCATAGACATGATCTCTCCCAAGGAGTAAAGAAAAATCCAAGGGGTCTTGGACTACCATGATGTCAATAAAGACAGTTTTTCCTCCCAAAGTTACTGGAAATTGAGGAAGGGTCCCTAAAGGTTGACTAGTTCTTCTGTTAAAAGCTAATAGATTCTGCGTAACCAACGCAAGTGGAGGACAACCCAAAGCTTTCCAAGCAAAAGAGGACAAAATACTAACGGATGCACCTTCATCTATCAGTGTCTGAGGAACGTCTCTACCACAAACCTGTATTGTAATCTGGACAGGAATGTGAGAGGGAAGACGAGGTCCAATTAGCACACCCCAATCAAAATGGATGGCCTCATAACTTGGAGGAGGTTCCATGGGAGGAGGAATATCCCCCGGTATGGTAGATTTTGTACCAACGAGAAAAAAATGGGTAGTATCAGGTTTACTCTCTAGCAGGAGAGTAGGATCGACCGATGGAGAGATTAGATCGACCACTTGGGTTTCATTCTCTAAGGGGAGAATGGGGTCAACAGGTGGAAACAGATCGACCGCTTGGGTTTCACTCTCTAACGGGAGAGTGGGATCGACCTACGATGGGATCAGATCAACCACTTTGTTAACACTCTCTAAAGAGAGAGTGG
Source organism: Picea engelmannii (assembly GCA_009831015.1). Classification (NCBI taxonomy): domain Eukaryota; kingdom Viridiplantae; phylum Streptophyta; class Pinopsida; order Pinales; family Pinaceae; genus Picea; species Picea engelmannii. Next base: position 452,954 of record ML787117.1, read on the forward strand.
GATTGATGACTTTGTCAACTGGTTCAATTAAGGATGTGACCAGATTGACCACTTGATCAACCGGACTAACCAATGGGGGAACCAGATTGATCATTCCATCAACTACAGGTGGGTCGAGAGAAAGCTTGCGATAAGCAGTTGGAAGTTGAGGCTGCGAAACAGGTATGTCTTCCAGGAATTTCGAGGCTTCTTCCATATGAGGGAAAAGGTGAGTTAGATGACTCCCTTTGCATAACATACACAGGAACTTGACTCTACTTTTCTTCTTCCCAACCGTATCATGACTGGTTGACGGGGGGTCATCAACATGTTGTTCAAAGGATGACGACATGGACTGGAAAGGATGTGTAGACCATGCTTCTATAACCTTCTACAACCTTGGATAGACTAGGGCAATCCTTAAGAAGATGGCTACCCTTACAAAGCCTGCAAGGGTACTTGGGCTTACGGGTTGTTTGGGTGATCTTGACATCATCAACACTCCCAACATGATTAATAGTAACTGGTTGTTTTCCAACATGTTTGACAGTGGTTGGAAGTTTGCATCCTTGCTTAATTTTCTTCTTCTTCTTCTTTCTTTTCTTCTTCTTCTTATTCACTGGGTTACTAGATTCAGAACTTTCACTCGACGAAGAAGATGAAATGGAAGGTGACCTTGCAAGTGAAGAAGGCGAAGAAGACCTTACTGGTGAAGAAGGTGAAGGATCAACATGAGGTTGATGTTCTTGGGGGGAAGTGCTTACGACCGAATCACTTACTGCATTCGGGATTACCTGAGTGGAAAACAACCATACCGGTAATCCAATTGTGAGACCTGGAAGGCTCAAATTAGCTATGTGAGGAGGACCAATGTTTCTGTAAGAAGGAAAAACAAGAGGTTCCCTTGGAGCAAAGGTTCCTTCATTGGTCATTTCAGGAACTGACGCCATTAAAAACAAAAATCCAATCTAGAGTCCACTAGGGAGAACAAACAACACACGCTAAGAATCTAGTAAGCAATCAAGCAAACAAAACCTTCTCACAATGAGCTCACTAGTTGGTGATGAAATCCAACATCGCGGGAGAAAAGCAAGAAGGGGTTGAGATAGAGCGGGTGGAAAATTTACGTTGACGACCTACTTAATGGACTTATGCCTTGGTGCAAGCTCCCACACATAAACGTGGGTATACCCTCCAAGGAGCCCGAGTGAGTTTGGCCAACGTCGATTCTAGGTACCGTGAAGACTTTCCCGTCCATAGTCACCTTGTGTAAAGACCCTAAAGAGATAGGCCACTAAGGTTACCAATCACTACAATGATGCCTGGGGAAACAGTCGACAGTCTGATCCACGCGCAAGGGCAGGGTATCTAGCCTGAAATCAACTTGAAAGGCTTCCACTCATCATTGTGGGTATACCTCTCAAGTGACCCCCATAATACGCGCAACCTCTACACCAAAACCAACAAAGCAGGGTGAGTAACTCTGCCAGTCTCAATGCGACCTTGTGATTGACCCTTGTGTTAGAAGGGCTTCCCAGGACAAAATGTAATAAATGGATTTAACCACTCCCTAACTCAAGATTCTATGCTTGTTTTCAACTTTGGAAAGTTATCTTTCACACCTATTCCAAATCCCTATAACTAATCTAATGTAGGTTTGCTACTAGAAAATATAAAAAATGTCTAATCAGTTTTTATAAGCGCTTTATTTTATGGCTTTTGTTACTCAATAGGGAAATGGTGTGGACAATATGGTGTTTTTACCAACTCGAAAGTTATGCAAAGAGATGAAGATGCAATCTTTTCATTTCGATGAAATCTATGCTACGAGAAGGAGAAAATATTTATCATTCCTAGATGCACAATGTCCCAAAATATTAAAACTCATCAATATCAAGATTCTCAAGAAATGAGAAAAAGGTATTGTACACCAATGCACGATTCATGGCCCCCGTCGGCCATGAGGGGGAAAATTTTTCAGAATTTAAGACCAAAAAATTCCAAGAATCATGCAATTTCACTACTCCAAATGCAAGGATGCCCCCAATCTAATATAAAGAAAAAAATTAAATCTTTTTGTTTCAAAAATTTCACTAAAAGAAATAATGAACTTTTTTAAAACAAAGAAACCCAAACTAAAAGTTTTATTTTAAAGCGAACTATTCAGAAGAAATCTGATCTTTCCCTAAACAATTCTAAAGAAAACACATGCTTTGTAATTGAAAGACACTCAAAGAAAGAGACTAATCGTTCAAAACCAAACAAATCAAAGATGGCTAAAAGAAACTCAAAGAATGTCAAGCAGACTGTAAACAGATCAATATGGTCCAAAAGCTCAATCCAGCTGATCAAAGAAAAACTTGGTCATCAAAAGATGACAAGACCCAATCCAAAAAAGTTTACAAACAAGTTCACAGCCTAGCAGTAGAGTACAGTGCGAGAATAGGTATTCTCGTAGGATAGACACTGGTAGGGTGCGAGAAGTTCGCACTGGATCTAATAGTAGGGTGCGAAAATCAATGGTTTTTGCAGGCTGTAGAGTGGTACAGTGCGAGAATGTCTATAATCAAAGAAAATTTTGAAAAAGGATAGGGAATCTAAGTGAACTTCTAGATCCAGAGAGTCTGGATGGATGTCCCACAGACTCAGAAACTAGAAAACAAGCAATCAAAGGAAGGGGAACTGGACTAACTAGGAAACAATCTGTTCCCCAGTATGGTTGCCAATTTTGTTATCGGATAAATCGGTAGGTGCGGACACTAACTGATCTCCCTAGATCCACCTAGATCTAGAACAGAACACACCAAAACATGACGCTTTCCTTAAGTTTTAGATATTGAATTTACTAACTAAAGAGGGATGAGTGACATACCATTTAAACGTCGCTTCCTCTCGCCATCGCCATCCTAGCTCCATTCCAACGCTCATACAATGATGAACCTGCAAAAGAACGCAACCAACCAAAGTGATAACAATAGCATAAACTCAATATAAACCTATGTATGTGATCAAGGAATCATACAATAAAACACAACGAGCTTTATAGGAAAGAATCATATTACTGTATCATATTAAATGTGAAAGAGAGATTACAACCATGGCATTCATGTCGCAAGGTCCCTTCCAACTGTCCTTCATTCACCACACACTTTCACTCCAAGAATTCTGAGAGCACAGATATGATAATATTCACAATCTATCTTGACAAAGGAAAAACTCAAAACCACTCTAACCAAGCTAATAATTCCAAGCCAAATCCAACTTAGCCCTTCTCCATGAGAGCTCCTCTCCTTTTATAAGATGAAGAGGATAAGGTGAGGAGGTTAGGTTGATTCCACTAAATCATGAAAGTGAGTAAGATCCAAACCATTTGGATGCCACCTCACCATGGAAGTTTCTCTTTCTAGAAGATTCGAGAAAATGCCCATTTTTCCCACGTGTAAGCATTCTCGCACCCTGCCTATAGAGAAACCTGTGAACCTCTCGCAACCCATCTATGGTTCAACCTGCGAGAATCAGGCTTTCTCGCACCCTACCTATATAGCAACCTGCGAACATCCTCTTTAATAGGGTTTTTACAAAGGAAAATGCGACTTCTTTTCTCAGGAAAAGTTCTTCTCCCTTCTTTCTTCAGGAACTCAGGCCACTGACCCCTTTGAAGGCAAAATATAGGTTTACATCATTAATGGTCATAGGGATGATGAAAATAATGTATAACAGGATGCTAGGAAGGAGGTGGCTCAGTTGAAAACAGAAGCCATGTCTGACAGGGTTAAGATGAAAGAAATCATGGATGGCTACAACCACACTCTCGACCTGGCAAGGTTTGCAACAAGAAAATCCCAGCCTCTCCATAGGCAACTGAAAAACCTTTACAGGTAGAACATAGGTTTTCAATCTCAGAACAGGAAGATCAAAGCATAATTGCATCATTTTCAAGATGAAGTGGCTCAAAGGAACTTGCAGGTATTGGTTGAAGCTACTATTGAAAAGGAGAGACCATCAGCCAAGGAGAGCATAGCTCCACTGAAGAAGCCTATCACTACTAAAAGGAAGAAGCTTATTGTGCCAAATAAAGATCCTTCTTCCCCAAGGAAGAGTGTCAGGTTATGTGTCAGGGTAACGAAGTAGTTGGTGAAAGGTGAGCCCCATTTTTGAAGATGGTTCCTTTTTGTGAGGATAAACTATTGTTGAAACACTACCTCTTCCACCTATATAGGATTATAAGTGCTTACTATTCAGAGTTTTGGAATTTTTATGAATAATTAAATCCTTCGACAGTAATAGTGTAGACATTCCGTAGCGCTATGGCGCTACATAATAGTCTATTTTTGGTGCTCCACTGGTTTTCTACCTACAATATTGTCGAAACACCTAAAGCTAATGGTGCTACTACTACTCAAGGTTACTACTCATTCTCCACATGTCCAAGTGGAGGTGTTGTGTATTTTGATGGCTCTATGTAAAATTTGCATAGAGACACACATCGAGCGCTACCTAAATTTGCTACTGAATTTCTGGCAGAGACAGATTTTGCACAGAGACGCACTAGAGTGGCACTACCGAAATTCGCTAGCTAAATTTCTGCAGAGACTGAAGTCTGCACAGAGGATAGAAAGATTTAGTGCTTCCTATTTTGCTACCTGTCTTGTTTTGAGGTTGCGCTACAGAGTTTCATGAAATTTGGTGAAGACATTATGAAGTGCGCTACTCAGAATGCTACCCAAAGATGATACCAACAGATACCAGGAATCCAGGAGGGTTGAGCTAACAATTTTTGGATAGTTGATGTTTGCACCCAATTTGTCACTTGGTGAGAAAATAAAGGGTGCTTACATGCTCAGTTGGGTCTTGCTGGGCATGACAGCTGTAGAGGAAAGAGTTAGAAAAAGAACAACTAAACTATAAGAAAGAATTAAATTAAAACAAACTAAAACTATGAGCATATGGAAAAATAAATAACAAAGACAACAAGACCAATATCACCAATGTTTTTAGGCTGATCAATTGATGAAATCAAAGCAAAATGAAGAAAGGGAACTGTGGTTCCTTCTTCCTCCAAAGGAAGGCTCTTGAGGCCCTCACTAATATGATTCGATCAACTCTTTTTAGGCAAACTTGTAATTGGAAATCTATGGAGAATCAGGTTGGATCCGGTCAAACTTATGAAAGACTTATCTACAAAGTAGGAAAGGATTTTATACAAAATACACTTAGAAGGAATTCTCCCCTGAATCATCTATCTACCAAAAAGGAATTATGGAAGAAAAGGTTTTGTTATTTGTCCGAATGGTATTTAGAACCTTCGATTGCCGAAACAACTATCACAAACTTGCTCTCCTTACAATGAGAAAATGGGAATGATGGTGAAAGAACTCCAAGCACATCCACTCAATGTAGAGGTGGATAGCTCAATGAAATGGTGCTAATGTGTTATTTCCAAGGAGTGAGTCCTTAAAACAATCTAAGCATCATAACATTACACGAAATTCCTTGAGAAAATGATGTTTCTTCATGGATTTTTATAGCATAGCATTGGGTGATTATATAACTCCTTTGAGGTGTGAAAAGGGGCTCTTTAGGGCTCAATTAGGTCTTTGACCAGCCTACCATGCGGATTCAGCTCAGATTTGATGGTCAAATCAGGTTGGGAGCTGGTCCATAAGTGGTTGGGAGGCCGACCAATTCAATAAATGTGCCGTTTAGCAGGTGCGTGGGTTTGTTCGCTAACAGTCGCGCATCGTGCGCGCATGCGTGCCTTGTACGTTCCTGTTCCGCGCATATGCGCGCACACCCATCTTTTGTAAAGCTCCCTTCAATTTTTGGTTACTTTGTATAATTGTTGACCCTTTTGCAATGCTGTGAAATTAATCCAGTGCCATGAATGACTTCATTACTGTTTGATGATGTTGAGTTCTTGTTGCCATGTGTGGACGAAATTTCAGTGATAACAGATGCCCCCTGATGGATGAGGTTAGGAGAAAACATATAGCTGAAATCCATCAATGTTTCTTTTACTGAGAATGGTGTTGTAAGAGACAGCAATAGTGAGACCGTGTAGAGCCATCCGTTGGAGAAGAAAGGACCCGGTAGAACCCGACCTTCCATAAGGTGCGTAACAATATACAACTGTGTACAAATGAGGCGGGCATGCCCCATGCTCGTGTCATGTAACTCTGAAAAAAGATGACTGAAGTGTTGGTGTAGACAACTGCACTGCCCTCGGGGGCGGCGATGATAAAGGCAGAAGACAATTCTGCAAAGGAATATACTCTTAACAATAGGCAATGATCGTGGTGATAAGCATCGACGATGATGGGGACATTGATGGCCCTACCAAGTTTAGAGGTCTTCAGAAAATGATACAAAGAACTGCAATAGTCGCAAAGTAAGACCCACCATAACATGAGAAAGTGTTGGCGTTGAATGTTGTGGGGGTCAACGACAGCAGGGAGCAATGGTGTTTCACCCTGTGCCGTCCAAGATCTCTCATTAAATGGAGAATGAGAATCAAGATACTGTCACCCTTATGGAAAATGTGTGCTGCTGTCGACAAAAGGGGGACGCGACTCCCAGAAGCAAAGGGCTTCATAGAATCTACTGAGGTGAGGAAGTGGCAGAGGTATATGGACGAAGTCAAAAAGTGGGAAGACTCAAGACTGCCCTTGGTTGGAGGGTGTATGATATAATGAGTGGCCGCAACCGTGTGACAAGGTCGAGTGTCAGGGGGACGCCAAGACCGAGGATAAGTTGTGCTAGAGGCGGGACAAGGTGAACAAATTCAGAGGGTAGAGGCAAGTGACCTATGAAGTACTCTGAAGATATGGACGATGCCAGCAAGGGTAAATGAGAAGCAATGCTCCAACCAAGGGTGACATGGGTTGCGTGTGGCCAAAAAAGGAAGCAAGTCGCCAATGGTGACGACAAAATAAAATGTAACGACTAGAAATAAAGGCGTTTGTACAATAAATCATGAATAATGTTGGGAAAAATGTACCAATACAGAAACGGGTGCCCCAATGTGAAATGAGTGCCCCAAGGAGGGCAGAAACTTCTTGGAAAACTGATGAAGGGTGGGGGCCCCATTGGTGAGTTTCTGTATGAGGCAGGTGAAATGAAGATAGGTTCGCAGATGGGCAAACTGATGGTGGATGAAATGGAGGGTTCATGATCCTGCAGAGGTGCAGGTAAAAAGAATAGAACCATAAAGCGATGATCTGGGAGTCCATATGGGAAGCTAGCAAAATGAGGAGAATAAGTATGTGGTTGATTCGCAACATGATGAAAGACTACTGGGACTCCCATCCCTAAAGGGTAATGAAGAACAACATGAGTGTCAAAAGTGCCAAAAGGTGCTATGAATGGGACAACTCATGTGGGTGAGAATGATACTGGGTTACAGTACCGATGATGCAAAATGGAGGGGTGGGTACTGCAGAGCCAGGAATGAGGGTCCTAAAGGCCAATGTCAGTGGGTGTGACTGGAAATGTAAATGCAATACACCGGGAGAGACTACATGCCGGTGTTGAATATATACCTGAAGGAATGTTGTTGAGGGATGATGACCAAGTACCTGCACACAGAACAACCAAATACCCAAAGTGAACAATATCTGAAGAGAATCTAAGATATGAGCATATAGGAGATAAAGGTGACAATGCGCGTGCGTACCTGGCCATGATATGAAAAAAAGGCGCCCCGAGGGCTCAGGATGAAAAGTGACCCAGGGACAGCTATGATGTAGGTGGCGGGACGTTGATCCCGTGGATGAAGACGGTTTGCATGGGGGTTGACGCTACATGCGCGGATGATCGCGCAGTTGGATCGATGTCGATCCACAGGGACAGGAGAGTTCATGTTCGGATCGATCCTGGTAGCCTGGTTTTTGGAGAGGGTGCCGATGCTGTGCCCGCGGGTTCTTCTAGGGGCGTCTGGGGCACGAGAGCCACGTTTGAGGTGGTGGTATGCAGTTTTGGTTCGCCACGGTGGTGGCGAAGGTGGCCATTATTTTACGGTGAAGGCGGTGCAGATATGGCAGCAGATGCCGCAGGTCATACTTCGGTACCCCTATGCTGGGGTGGACTTCCGGGGGGACCTGGACATGGTGCTGCCTCCTGGGGAGGTTTTTGATGATCGAGGTATGTTGAGTTTGTGTATGTTTGTTGATTTATGTTATGTTTTTGAGAGATCAGTCCATATGTATGTGATATAGATGCTGATATGATCTGATGTTGTTGTTTGTTGCATGTGTAGATGTGGCACCTCGCAGGCGCGAGGTGGAGTTGTAGAGAGCGCCGGTTCAGCGAGAGCCAGAGAGACTGCCACGTGGAGAGAGGCGTTGGCAGGATGAGGCTGCGGGGCGACTAGCAGAGCCCGAGAGGGCAGCGAGGAGGCACCGGTTCGACGATCCTGGTGCGGGGCCATCACACGCTCCTCCGGCGGTGGCCGAAGCTGATTTTGATGATATACGCCATCGTCTGGAGACGGTGTTACAGGACGTGCATGAGGGCATGTGGATACGCATCCAGGATGAGGGATTCCTGGAGCAGTGTATAGGAGTACCGCCACCATGGCGGTCTATAGTGCGACGAGCAGCTGTGCTTGCACCCATGACTAGTGGACGCCTGCCGCCGGGGTAGGAGGGTCCTGCGGGTGTGCCACCACCACCACCTGGGGCCGGTCGGGGTGGGCCACCACCTCCTCCTGAGGGAGGAGTAGGTGGGGGTGCGATAGAGGCCCCCTGATGTATGATGTACACCTTTTTGTTGATAGGCTGGTGAGCCATTTTTTGTACCGAGGTGTTGCATTAGCCTACGGATACATGTATTTTTTGTATGTAAACATGCGGATGGCCTGATGGGCCGATATGAGTATACATATTTTGAGATCCTAATGTTGTCTACATGTGTTTTGTGTTGATGATGATGATGTCTATTCTATCTATATGCTGTGACAGGATGTATGAGATGTTTATGTATGTGTAGCTTGATGTGATATATGCCAATCTAACACTGTGTTAGCTATTTCATCTGTTGTTTGATTCAATTGTCTTGGGATATGTGTAAATGTAATGGAATCAAAATGTCGAGATAACAGTCTAACCTGCAGGTATTTGCGAAAGAGGCACGGATCGTGTACACGGTAAACATTGTTGAGCTGGAGAATGACTAGTTGAGAGTCCAGGAAGATGCTAAGGTGGCGAATATGATGACGCTGGGCATCGACCAGGAGGCCAATGACCACAGTGTATTCGGCTTGATTGTTGGTTGTTGGTCCCAAACAAATGCCGCTTGAATGGAGCATTTCATGTGAGGGGGTATATAGAGCCCAAGCCGCCGAAGAGAGATTTTGTGTCCAACGGTTGGCGTTGTTGGCGTAACCAATGTGGTAGGCCGGTGGAGGAAGCATTTGTCAATAGCACAAAGGATAGTTTAGACGAGAGGGAAAAAAAAGATTAAAAAATGCTAAACAAGAAAATAACCTAAAGTAGCATGACTACGTTTAAGCATAAAATTTCTTGAGGTATAACCCATTGATGGGTTCCTTGAGTGAGAGACCTTTGGGGGAGGCCAGGATGTATGCGCCTTTGGTGAGGCAATGTTGGATGATGTAAGGGCCATGCCAAAGTGATTCGAACTTGCCATGGCCAAAGGTATCATGGGCGATATCATAGGACAGGACGAGGTCGCCTTCGCGAAATGATCGAAGGTTGACATGGTGATCAAAGGTAGCCTTGGATCATTTTTTAGCTGCCTCGTTGTTCTATAAGGAAGATCGACGATCTTCATCCAGAGACTCCAAGTTCAGCAAGCGCTGCTCCATTGGAGCAGTGTCAGGAAAAAGATCAATTGCGGAGCGTAGGGTGGGAATTTCGCACTCGATGGGAAGAGTTGCCTCGACCCCATGGACTAAATGAAATGGTGTGAAACCTGTAGTGGTATTTACGACCGTTCGATAATCCCATAGCACGGAAAATAACATATGATGCCAATTGGTCTTATGTTTATTAACCGTGCGTTGTAACATGGTCTTGAGGACTTTGTTCACTGCCTCAACCTGTCTGTTTGACTGAGGGTAATATGGTGAGGCAAACTCGTGAGAGAAGCCTAACCAAGATGAGAGTTCGACGAAGATCTCATTCTCAAAGTGTTTCCCATGATTGGAAACGAGTTGGAGTGGTACTCCAAAATGGGATATGACGTGGTTAAAGAAAAAACGCGCTGCAGTGTCAGCGGTGTTGTTGAAGGTGGGCATGGCTTCAGCCCATTTGGTGATGTAATCAACGACGAAAACAATGTATTTGTGACCATTGCTGGAGGGGGGATTACAAGTCATAAAGTCGATGCCCCATTTACAGAAGGGGCCCGCAGTAATGACAGGGTGAAGAAGAGCGGGGGGAGCTCGGGCTTTGTTGGCGTAGAGCTGACATTGCTCACATCGTTTCATGGCATGAATGCAATCGTGAAACAAGGTAGGCCAAAAGTAACCAGCTCGGATAATAATTTGAGCCGTGGATATACCCGAAATATGGCCCCCACATGCGCCGCTGTGGCAGTCGTTTAAGACTCTGTCGACCTCGTCAATAGTCAGGCAACGACGAAGAATGGTGTCGACGCCCCGCCGATATAGGATGTCTCCGATGAGGAGATAGCAGGGGGCCTGATGGCGAATACGCCGACGATCATCTTGTGATAGGTGGTTACCGAACTTTTGAGTTCGTAGGTAGACGAGAAGATCGCCATACCAAGGGTCATCATAAGATATGTAAAAGAGATGTTTGTCAGGAAAGTCGGTGTTGACGGGGGCACTGGTGGTGTCGGAGGGAAGGGCCGTGACAAGTTCGGCGAGAACGAGGGCCTTCTTACTCTTAGGTGTTGAGAACTAGAGGTCATACTCCTAAAGGATAACGATCCATCGAGCGAAATTGTCGTTAACTTGGCGACGACTGAGCAAGTATTGCATAGGGTTGGAATCCGCGACGACCTTTGTGGTGCGAAGAAGAATGTAATGGCGCAGTTTCTGGACTGCGAGGACAACTGCAAGAGAAAGTTTCTCTTCGTGTTTATACTTCAAGGGTGGTCCCGAGAGGTTCTTACTAATGTAGTAAATGACATGTTCACGATTTTCATCTCCGAGCTAGACGAGGACGCCGGCTACTGATACAGCTGATGCTGATACGTAGAGGATCTAGTCGCGATTATAGTCAGGTGCACTAATTAAAGGTGCATTTGAAAGCGCTGCTTTAAGATCGTCAAACGACTGTTGGGCATAGTCGTCCCAGTGAAAAGGGATGTCGTGACGTAGTAAGTGAAGGAACCCATGTGCGCAGATGGCGTAATCAGGAACAAAGCATCGCAGAAAGTTAGCTTTTCCCTGTAGACTCTGCAGTTGTCGTAAATTCCGAGGAGGTGTAATTTCGGTGATGGCTTTGACCTTGAGGGGGTCCACGGTAATACCGCTTTGGGAAACGATAAAACCGAGGAGGTGCCCGGTGGTGACACAGAACACACACTTGAGGGGGTTCAAGCGGATGTTATACTGACGACACCGTTGAAAAATGATTCGTAAATCATCGAGATGTTGGGTGCATTTCTTGGATCGAGCGGTGAGGTTGTCCAAGTAGGCGAGGATGATGGCAGTCAGATCGTGAAAGATGTATGTCATGGCCCGCTGAAAATTTGCGCCAGCGTTTTTTAAGCCGAAAGGCATGAAACGGTATGCAAAAGTACCCCATGGGGTAATGAATGTGGTTTTATATTGATGGGCTGGGTGAATTTGAATTTGATTATAGCCAGAGAATCCATCCATAAAGGAAAGAGCCTCGTGGTCGGCGCAGTCATCGATAATTTGATCGATAAAGGGCGTTGGAAAATTGTCTTTTGGACATGCATTATTGAGATCGCGAAAGTCGGTGAAAACGCGAATGGTGCCCTATTTTTTGTCGACGGGTACAGGGTTGGAAACCCATGAAGTGTAAGCGATGGGGTAAATAAACCCGCCCGTGCGTAATTTGTCAATTTCGGCTTTGATATCCGCAACCTTGGATGGGTGTAGTGGTCGCTGTTTCTGGCGAACTGGTGTGATGTCAGGCCAGGTGTCGATGTGATGCTCGACAATAGATGGGTCAAGGCCAGGCATCTCCATGTATGACCAGGCGAAAATATCCCTATATTCTTGGAAGAGGGCTTTATATGCGGGAATTTCCTGAGGAGTGCAAGCAACTCCAATGATGATTTATTCGACGATGCCATCTTTAATGGAAATGTCGATTTTGATGGTGGGGGAAATGTTGGCCAGATTACCTTCTTCAAATGCATCGGGGGCAAGAATGGGATTATTGAACCAATCGATAGGCCCGGATGGGATAAAATCTTTGGTTTCGACAGCGCATATGGGGTTTTGGTTAGGAGGCATGAGGGATTCCTGTGGAAGGAAGAGTGCACGATGATGTAGTGTGTCCCAGGGAGAGTCTGGGCGGTGTATCTCTTCCAGTATTTCCTCGTCGCATTGGAAACGACGGGAATATAAGGGGTTGTGAGGAGTGACCTCTGTGATGGAGTGGTTGCCCCCTGTTGGAGAAGCAGAGGGAGCAACGTTAGGCGAGGGGGAGGGTTCACTCGACATGAACCATATGTTGAAGTACTGAAGGGTACCCGTGGTGGTTGGATGGAGATTCTTTGTTGGGGAATGAGCGGGAGAGTTGGGGGGGTTGTAGGGTAAATCCTCAGAGACGTCATTTAAGAACCATGGAGGCGTTGGGAGTGCCTCGGGCTCTGGGGAAATGACATGAAGATCTTCGAGTGACGAAGTAATGTCAATTACTGCTGCTGCGGGTTGGTGACACAAGGCCAATTGACGTTGCCTGTATGTGAGGATCATAGGACACTGGTATGTACAGTGAGTTAATGAATCACAGAGAGAGAAAGGGCATCTCATACGTTCATTGACTGATGTGGTGACATAGCGAATGTCAGTGATAGTTGAAGAGGACGTAGCAGGGCGTGGGTTGTTCTGGAAGTTCTGGCATACGGCCGCTAGTGTCTGCCGAAAGCGCGACAGTGCTGGGAAATGGTGGGTGTAATGGCCATACTCTGAACAGATGCGCAAGAAAATTTGGTCCTCAACCCTTTACTACTGGAAGGTTGGGTGGTAGTAGTGGGACTAGCAGTAGTGACAGGTGTTGTGAGGGTTGGATTGGGGGGAATCAAATTCCGTAATTCAGGTAGGGATGGGAAATTGTTGGTTTGGTGACCCTCTTTCTCACATAATGCGCAAGGTGGTGGGATGCGTGGAGGAAGTGGAGCTGAGGGCTCCTTCTTCTTTCTCCTGCCCCCAGCTGTAGCAGGGGGGGTAGGGAGTATGGGGGTAGTGGGGGTGAGGACGAGAATCATCATGGGGAGGCCTTCCTATGGGGGAAGGGATGGGCGAGGGACCATTTCAGGTGGATGTAAATACCACATTTGGATTGATAACACCATATTGGGTAGTGTGAGCGTTGCGGCTACCTGGAAAGCTTCTATACCGGGTGGAGGGTAAAAGAAGGGAATTTGAGTGAGGGGTGGGGGAACTGTCTCCCAAACGGGATTTTGCCCCTGAGGGGTTGTGGATTCGTGGACCGTAGGGGTCGATGAGTGCGCAGGAGGCTCCTGTGGGAGTGGTTCTGTGACTATTGAGACGTCAGGAATGACGGAAGCCTCCTGAGGAGGAAGAGTATCCTCTGTGCGAGTTCCGTTAGATGAGACGACACAGACTTGATTAGGGGGAAGGAGTGGTGGTGCTCCATGGTACGTCCCTAATAAGGATGGATCTTTAAAAATCCCAGGACCCATCTCAACGAGTGGATATGCGTCTTTGTTTGTGTGAATGAGGGGAAGAATGTTATCGAGATTGGCAGATGGGTTAGGCTCATAATGTGAGACTTGGTCGATGGTCACAATATTTCCGTTGTGGGGGAACATGATTGTCCGAAAGACGGATGATGTCATTGCCTTCATAGCATACATGTAGCTACGTCCGAAAAAGATATTGTAATCGAGCGGAGCGTCGATAACTTCAATGTCAATGAGAATAGTTTTTCCCCCGAGTTCAATGGGGACATTTTGAAAGAGCCCTTCGGGAGATGATGGTCGTCCGTCATAAGCTCGTAATGTGATGGCGAAAGGTATGAGTTCTAGGGAACCAAGTTTCTGCCATACAGTCTTGGAAATGATGCATGTAGATTCACCCTCATCGATGATACACCGATGGACGGTGATGTTCCGTATTTTTACTAGTATTTGAATAGCGACCAAAGCAGGAAGACGAGGTTCACAGCTATCAAGGTCAAAGGTGATGAGTCGAGTATCAGCAGGGTCGACTGCCCCCAAGGCGGAAAGTAGTGATTTCCGCTGCGTTGGACAAGTCTGGAGGACTTCCAAGACTGACATGGAAGCCCGGGATTGTGCTAAGTCATCTACCAAGCTGTAGTTATGTGCTGTCCTAGCCTGTGGGTTATGAACATTCCTGCGCAAGGGGATGCGAGGGATGCGTAATGGTGGTTCGGAAGAAGGGCGAGGGATCACTAATGAGGGTCCCGTTGGTGTAGGGTTTGTCTCTGGAGAGATAGGAGTAGACTCAGCGGGTGTCTGATACTGACGATTGCATGTTTGCAGAAGAATTTCTTCTTCACTGGTGAGGAGAATTGTTCGTTCTGCTGGATTGTTGGGATTGTGGTATTGGCCCACCTGAGGTGGGGGATGCTGCGTGTCCTGTTGGGTGTTTATCACACCTTGATGTGGGATAGGATTTTGCAGTACGACGTGAGGGGGTTGTTGCGGGTATTGTTGTTGTGCCTACTACAGGGTAGGTTGTGCAGGGGAAGGGGGAAGGCTCCCCGAGTCTTTCAACCGTTTGAAATCAGCGATCTGGGGGCAATGGTGAGTGTAATGACCGAACTTGCCATAGAGAGCACAAGGGTGGATGGTTTTAACATTATTTCACCCTTGGTGTTTGTTGTTATTTCCCCCTTGGGGGTTTTGGTTCCCTTGGTTCTGATTGCCCCCAGTGGGTTGATGCTGTGGGGGTTGATTCCCATCTTGACCCGGGTTGTTGTTATTCATGTTCCGTCCTTTCTTCTTGGCATTGTTCGAAGGGTTGGCTGTATTCAACTGTTCAAAATTTTGGTAGTGTTGAGTAGCAGACGGTTGAACAAAATTTACCCCCGCATGTGGGTGTGGGGGAGCCATGGGTTGTGGAGGACCAGGAAACGGAAAATAAGGATTTTGTGGTGGTGCCGATCCGTAAGGTACATAGGAAGGTTGTGTGCTTTCACCAGTAGTATAAGTGGATGTTGAGGGAGTACCGCTGTTTGTGGGAACAGGTGGATGTATGGGAGGTGCCGGTGGTGGTCCGCTGATGGGTGGAGGTATAGCAACAGGATACGGCTGTTGATAAGGGGGTGGGGGGTAATAAGGAGTGCCCCCATAGGCCGGCGGGTATTGAGGTGTTCCATACATTAGTGGTGGTTGGGGTTGTGGACTATGGTGTGTGGTGGCACCTATTAGTCCGTCTGCTGAGTGAGACATCCCAGGTTTGTCTTGGCCAAATGGCACAGGTTTTGGAAGATCAGGAAGTATTGTGTATAAGTACCCTGACTGTGCATAAATAAGGTCGTACTGTTGAGCCTTACTAATAGATTCCTCTTCAGATTGTAGGAAGGTGGAAGCGACATCCTTACCAAGTAGAGAGACAAGTGATCTAAGAAACCAGTCAAGACATTGCTGCTTGGTGGTTTATGCTTTACACAAACTACGTCGCCTACGCCACTCATGAATGTGGTTAGCGATGTGGGTGGCTGAGGTCTGTTTGAAGTTAGACAGTAGTTCTAGACCGTTGTCATGGCAGATGGGTAATTGGAAAAAGGTCAAGAATGCTTTGGCCAATGACTCAAAGGTCGTATGGGACCCTGATTTTTCTTCGACATACCATTTGGCTGATGGGCTAGTAATTGTGCGTTGAAATAATCGTAGTATGATGGAATCATCCATGATGCTATTGGAAGAACACCATAGATGAAAGGTCATGACGTGGTTGGCAGGATCATCTCCTGCCTTTCCTTCAAACTTTGGTATGTCTGAAGGAAGTTTTGTTGGCATTGCAGGCCATGTGGCATCATGCAATATAGGATCATTCGTGAGCTTGGTGAGATCCGGTATGTTGAGAGAGGCCAAATATGGCATCTGTAGTGGGGTGGCAGGATTAGTTCCAGCCATAGTGTTTTGTGAACCTGACCCTTGATGGGGACTAGGTGGGTTGGTGCTCCCTCCTTGAGAGGAA
>ML787117.1:494731-508280 GCA_009831015.1 Picea engelmannii
AGTTCAGTGAATTAACTATTCATTAATTCACAATCAGTTAACTCGCATGCAACTGAAGACTTGCCACGGTTAACTACATGCATGTCATTCCAATGGACACCAGTTGAGATAACAGGTGAAAGGGACAATTGGCTATCAGTTGTAATTTGTTCACACATGCAGTGGATATGCTTATGAGCATGTGCAAATGATTCAATTTGATTCATTGTGAGAATTCGGATTGCAGATATTGTGCAGAGGAGGCAGGCTGTCTAGACACAGAAATTGGCACATGTATTTGCTAATTTGTGTATGACAGTGTGAGACGATTGTATTGTACTGAGAGCTCTTGGATTAGAGTTTTGTACGAGATTGTTTCATGATTCATGATATACATAATATATGATAGTGGGGTTTTTAGCTTTACGCTTTCCCGGTAAAACTTTTGTGTTGTGTGTTATTGATATTTCACTTTGTGCATTGTGGTTGTGATCGTGGTTTAAATTGCTTCCGCAAAAGTAATAGTAGAAGCGATTCTGTATTTAACAATAGCGAAACTTGTTAGATCAGGAGAATCGTAGGAATACATTAATTTGTGTCGAAATTTCTACACCTCTTAATTGGTCAAACAAATCATCAATCCTTGGCAAGGGATACTTATTCTTTATGGCGATCTTATTGAGTTTCCTATAGTCTATGCATATCCTAAATGCATCGTCCTTCTTTTTCAAAAACAAGGTTGGTGCTCCCCATGGAGACACACTAGGCCTAATGTATCCTTTGTCCATCATTTCCTTTAGTTGTAGCTTGAGCTCAACCAACTCTGGTATACTCATTCTATAGGGTGTTCTAGACACTGGTACCGCTCCTAGTGCAATTTCTATTGAAAAGCCAATATCTCTTCTTGGAGGTAGAACTTGTACCTCTTATGGGAACACATCTCTATCCTCTCTTAATATGGGGTGGTGCTCTAGGCTTGGTTTGTTTTCCTCAATAGATTCCAACACTTGTATTTCATAAAAAGGGAATCCTTTTCTGCAATACTTCCTCACTTGAAGGGATGATATTTTCCTTACTGAGACAAGATTTTGAATCCCTTGTAGGGTTGCCTTTCTCCCTTCTTCATTTTCACACTCCAAAGTTTTATTGTAACAATCCAACTTGGTTTTATGGGAATCCAATCAGTCCATGCCAATTAATAGGTCATAAGAATCTAAAGGGAGTATGTTTAGGGTCACTTGGGTGGGTAATCCACTCATAATGAATTGTCATGTTGGTATGACCTTGGTTACTTTTCTTTTGGTTTCAGTGGCTAGTTGTACTAGCCATGATTTAACATGTTTAATTTGTTGCAATTTACATTTCTCAATAGTTTGAGGGGCAACATAATTCAAATTAGAACCAGGATCAATTAAAATGGAAACTAGATGATTGACAATCATACCTTCCATCTCCACCACTGAAGCTTGGTGGTCGGCTTGTTTATTATACAAGGCTACATAAATTCATGGCATGCTCCTAGCCACGTCATTGAATGTGGTATCCTCTTGGATGTTGTAGACCCTCCTATTGTTCTTTTGCCTATATGGGCAGTCTCTAAGCAGATGTTCTTCTCCACAACCCCAACAGATGTTCTTCTTCCACTATGAGAGGGGAAATTTTGTTGGTATACACTTTTAGTAGGAAGGATCATCTTGGAATCTTTCCCATAGCTCTTGAATCTTGAGGGTTTAAACCCCTTCTTTTTGAATCCTAAAGTACTTCTCTTCTTCCAGTGCTCGTGAGGTTCTGTGTTATTCTTGAATTGCTCATAGAAATACCTTGCCTTTTGAATAGTGTCTTCTAAGGTCTTTGGCTCATCAAATTCAATTTTGTCTCGGAAGGACTGAGGCAGTCTACTAATAAATTGTTTCATCTCTATCTTTTCATCTTTGATGTAGGGCACATACCTTATCAGCTCAAGGAATTTATTGATATATTCCTCTATGATGAGTTGTCCCAACTTGAGGAATCAATGAAATATCAATCTTCTAATTATAGAATCTGATCAAATAGTCTCTTTTATTGGAATTGGTGAACTAATCAATCTTGAACTTTTACCTTTTCATTTCCACCATTGTTTGACCATACAACTATGTATTACATCTTTTGTTTACCTGAGTCTCATTGTTTATCTGAATTCAAATTATATTATTTTTTATCATTGTGAAAAATTACAAATAAAAATTTACATTCAATTTACATTCCATCACATTTTTCTTTGGAATTGTTTCCCAAACTAAATCTAAATGTAAATTCCACATGTAATTTGTTTTAAACTAAAATTTGATCAAAAACCTAAAAACTTTATTACATGAAACTTCTTTTTCATTCAAGGGTTTATTTTATATAATCGATACAACATTTGTATAATTTAATAATGTATCTTTTTTTTCTCACTTTTTAAGATTATATTCATTGAAACACCTACCTGTTTGTTTGATTGAGTTTCACATGGAAGAAAAAAACTAAATTTTCATTGTTAATGTATTGCTAAAAATAAAATTTTAATGGTTGATATATTGATTGCGAAAAGTAAACATAGTCTCTTTATGGAATTAGTCAAAATTTCATTAACATTTTGGACTTTGTTAAATAGTTTGAAATCTTAATATTTTGGACTTAGTTGGATGCATTGAAATTTGGATTTTGGATTTATTTAAATATGTTAAAAGAAATTTTGATTTAGATTTGAGTGAAAATACCACCAAAATTTTGATGTAAATTTGAATGAAAATACCACTCACTCAATTAATCATCCAAACTAAACCCAATTTAACATCACATATATCTACCTACCAGACAACAACATTTCATAAACAATACAGATAATTAGTTGTTTATTACAAATATCTACTTGCTACAAATATCTACTTACTACAAGTAAAAGCCAGTTCCAAAGGGGAATAACAACAGAGACAAGAGTGAGTTCTGTAACAAAATAGTTTTGTATCTGTCATTAGGCATTGACCTGCTATAAAAGCTAATTCAATTATATAAAGGCCAACTAACTCATATACTATAGAAGTATATAGTTACCTTGTTGCATGTGCAATATTGGAAAATATCTTTGCGACTCAAACACGACATAACAAAACCTTTATCCAGATAATTCCGTCACCTTGAAGTCATACAACAACAGGCCAGTAGAAAATACTACCCAACAAATGGAAATAATACCTATGGACTATGGAAGTAATCAAACAAATATTTTTTTTTACTCATTAAAATAAATAATACCTTTTATAGCATTTATATTACCAAACATTTTCGTTTTCATGGTCCATAGGTATTATTTTCATTTTCATTATCCATAGGTATTAAGGTATTAAATGTATTAATGCTTTTATTAATTATGTATTGTTAATGTATTATTTTAATAGTGTATTATTACTTTAGTAAAACGGGTCATTCACATCGTCATTGTGGATAATTGATTGCACTGATGTCAATATAGTGATTGGAAAATGGATTTTGCAATGAATTATGCTCACAAAAGTTATGTGTAATTATTCGAGAGGATAACTACATTTGTAATTATTCGAGAGGATAACTACATTTAAATTTAAATTAATGTATTATTTTAATAGTGTATTATTACTTTAGTAAAACGGGTCATTCACATCGTCATTGTGGATAATTGATTGCACTGATGTCAATATAGTGATTGGAAAATGGATTTTGCAATGAATTATGCTCACAAAAGTTATGTGTAATTATTCGAGAGGATAACTACATTTGTAATTATTCGAGAGGATAACTACATTTAAATTTAAATTAATGTATTATTTTAATAGTGTATTATTACTTTAGTAAAACGGGTCATTCACATCGTCATTGTGGATAATTGATTGCACTGATGTCAATATAGTGATTGGAAAATGGATTTTGCAATGAATTATGCTCACAAAAGTTATGTGTAATTATTCGAGAGGATAACTACATTTAAATTTAAATTGTTTGTTAATAAATTTAAATTGTTTGTTTATTAACATGGATTTATCTTTATTTGAATTGTTTGTTAATAAATTTAAATTGTTTGTTTATTAACATGGATTTATCTCTCTTTTTTTCAAAAAGAAAAATGTCTTATATTAGTGAATATCAAAGTTTAAAGTTTTGTTCTAATAGTCAATACATCTTGTACAGGATTGTAATGTCCTTGTCTCGGGCTCAAGGCTGTATCTCCACAACATACCTACACTAATACATATATGATCATCCATATAATACTACTTTCCCCCAAAAGGTTAAAACCTTTGTTACATGTTAGATCAAAAAACAAAAAACTAGACTGTAACCGTGAACAACAACAGAAAATCCAGGCAGTCTTTTTCTCCTTTGAACAAGTAGTCTTTAACTAGATGAAACTCTTTCAAAAATCGTTGGGTTCCCATCTGATTCCTTTGAGTAAAAAACACCCTCCTCATCCAACTATAAAACTTCATTGGACATCTGATCCACTTCCTTGTTAAAATTTCTGTAAATATGTTGAGCTTTGAGTTGAAGAAATCTTCCACTCAACCTTCTAATTTTTTACATCCATGACTGTAATGAGAGCACCTATAAGTTATTGAAATTATTAAACTAGTCAATAATGATCTTAGAATCTCCAACCAATAATAATATTGATACCTTCATAACATTTGCAAAATATAAAATGCACCACAAAGCTAAAATTTCTCCTTTAGTGTTGGCCCCGCTCCCACAGTTCATTTTGATTTTGTATGTGCCCAGAACTAGGCATTTTAGTACAACCCTTGCCCCACACTTTTCCCATTTCTTGTGAGGCTCCATCAAAGAACCCCACTGCTAAATCCCAGCCCAGAATGGGAGGCCTATCAATCCTTAAATTCTTAAACTCCCGGACAACTTTAAATTCTCCCAAGTCCTGTAAGATGCAAGTATAGACTCTGCCCAAACTAGGAATAACATTTTCAAAGATAATTAGGTTCCTATGTTTCCATACCTCTCAACAAATGAAGCATGGATTTTCTACCCTATTTTCCTTTTTCAATATCCATCTGTTTAAACAATCCTCAATTTGTCCTCCAACCCATACACTATGAATCTTTAATTCATTTGATATCGTGCCCCAAATATATTTAATAAATCTACACTCAACAAAAAGGTGGTTCACAGTTCCCACACAAGACACACTTACTCAGACCATTAAAACCTCTTTTCTTCAAATTTTCCCAAGTAAGGATCTTTTGTTCTAACATCAACTAGACAAACAGTTGAACCTTTAGGGGTAACTACCATTTCCAAAGTTTAGTGTACCAGAACATAGGTACTTCTACTCTCTCCTCCATCAGTAGTGCATTATAATCTAGTTTTTCACTTACCTGGCCCCTTTTTGTATCCCAAGACCACAATAATAATATTTTTCATCATTCAAATCTATACCCACTCCAATTAAACCCTTGATATAGTTTGACCATTCTTGTTTTAGTTCCCCTTCCAGCCCTAGATTCTCAAATTTTAACCATCTAGTATGAACTGCATCCTCCAAATTGCTAACTCCAACCTATGCCAAGAAATTTAAACCTTGAGCCTTCAGTGCCATTATAATATTATTTTATAGTTTATAGAAATTATATGAACCCACCATAGGATCTGCCCCTAATCAGATTGCCTTCTCATTCCTAGGCTTCCAAACCAGCCAAGCAAATATAATAGGTAAGGATGATGTTAAATCTCTCTAGAAATTTGAGGATCCAGCTCCTGGTTTCTTTTCTTGCCTAAGCCATGCTTCCACAAATTTATTATGTAAGTATTTTTTAATAATAACCTCATGCCAAAGACCAAGTAACATAAGACATCTCCAAAGACTCTTTGCCGCCAAAGCTTTGCCAAAAGTAAAAATATTTTTTATACCCCACCCACCATTCTTTTTGGGTTTTGAAATCCTTTTCCAACTAATCAAATGCATCCCTTCCTTATCTTTTTTACCTGTCCACAAAAATCTAAACATCCTCCTCCTTATACTATTCAAGACACTTTTCAGTATCTTGGCCAAGGATAACCAATATAAATAAATAATTTCAAGCACTGCCTTTACCAAAGTGACCCTTCCTCCTAAATACAACCACCTATGAGTCCAATGCACAATTATTTTCTCAAATTTCTTCTCCAACCAAGTCCAATCATCACGATTGTAACAATTTGGCTTTATGTAAAAACCCAAGTACTTAAACCCTGCATCCACTGATCTTGCTTCAAATGGTAGCAGATGTTTTAGCAAAACAAGTTCTTCATATCCCCACCCTGCTTATAAAAATACATACTTTTGAGGGCTAAAATCCATTCTCGATGCCTTACAAAAGAGATCTAAAACCTATTTTAAAGTTTCCCACTTAGTCATACTGCCATTCCCAAACATAATTACATCATCCACAAACATCATGTGTGTTATTCTAAGCCCTATCGCTATAGGAATTCCAACAATATTATTCACTCCAACCTGTTCCTGTAAGGTTGTGCTTAGACCTTCCACAATAAGAAGAAAAAGTAAAGGTGATAACGAAAAACCCTGCCTTAACCCCCTGAAACTCTTGAAGAATATTTTTGGTTTATCATTGATCAGTACTGCAAAATTTATAGTTGTCACACATCCCATAATCCAATCTGTTGCCCCCAAGATCAAACCAACTTGTAATAATACTAGTCTGAGGAACCCCTAGTCCACCCTATCATATGCCTTTATTAAATCCAATTTTAGTATCAGCGCTTTAATATTTTTGACCTTAATTCTATGTAGAGATTCTTGTACAATTTCAATGGCATCAATGATTTGTCTGCCTTCTAGGAACCAAAACTGTTCCTTTGAGATATTGACAGAAAGTTAGTTCTTGATTCTGGCTGAAATAATCTTAGTTATAATCTTGTAAACCAAATTGCATTGCGCAATTGGTCTAAAACCTCCAAAATAATCAGGTTTATCACTCTTAGGAATAAGCATTATAAAAGTATCATTTAAATCCCCTGAAACTTTACCCTTCCTCTTGGACTCTTCCACCAATCCTAAGATGTCTTCTCCCAAAAGATAAAAAAAAAAATCCAGGAAGAATTCCATGGACCAACCATCCAGGCCAAGGATTTTTTAAGCCTTAAAACCTTTTAGGGTAGCTAATATTTCTGCAAGTGTAATAGGCTCAACCACTTTTATCCCTTCTTCCACAGAGAATAATCTCGGATAGTTCTTTAATACTGCAAGTTGATCAGAAATTGCAATATTTTCTTGTGCCTTATAAACATTCTGAAAATAAGAAACAAATTCCTTTTGTAATTCTATTGACTTGTTAATAACAATGCCATCCTCTTTAGAGATATCCCAGATAATATTAATCTGCTTTCTAGAATTTGCGAAGGCATGAAATTTTTTTGTATTCGTATCACCTACTGTCGGCTAGTTCACCCTACTCTTTTGCCTCCAAGTCTCCTCCTCCTGCTTTAACAAGTAGAATTTTATTTTTTCTTTTTCTAAAACCGTGGCCTTTAAATCATCTTGCATAAAATCCCCAAGGAAATCTGAATAAAAAGTCTCTAGGTCCAATTCTAATTGTACTAGTTCATCCTTTTCTTCAACGTTTTTCTTCCTTTCCCATTGAGACACCAAAGACTTAAGTAATTTTCTCTTTTTCACCGAAGAATCCATAGGATTTAGTATCTCTAATCCCAAAAGATCATTCCAATTTGTTTTTTATAATTCAACAAACTCTGGATCCTCAAGCTAAACAAAATTAAATTTAAAAGGATAGTTGGTATTCCCTTTATCTTGTTCCAAGTGAAGGATCACTGGCATGTGATCCAACATCTTATAATTACAAACCCAAGGTCTATATCTTAGCCCAACTGAAACCATCCTCTCGTCCAATAAAAACCTATCCAATCTCTTAGCAATGTAGTCCTTGCCACATCTACCATTCCTCCAGGCAGGGAGTAATTTTGTAGGCTCAACATCAACCATACCCCCTTCTTGTATCATCTGACTGAATTTTTTTTGCAGGGGATCCTCTCTAGAATAATCACCCCATACCTCCCGACTTGAGGTGGTGAAGTTTAAGTCACCACCTAATATAAGGTTAGGTTCATTAAATAAGCCCTCATTTTTCAAGCCCCCCCAAAAAGCCTCTCTATCAACACAAGGGCCATAACAATTCAACAACTTCAAACTATTATTGATATAACATCTTTTATTGTCCCTTCCAACAAGATTCCTATAGGGGTCAAGTAGGCAGTAAAGTCAGCTACGTGTAGGTTATAGGCTGATAATAACCCTCATGACAGTCCAAAAGAGTCCACCCCACACATATACTAGCTTGGAAGTAATTTAGCAAACAATTATCTCACTTTTACCTCGCTCACCATAGTTTCTTTTAAAAACAGAACATCGGGTTTAACAGTATTAAGGAATCACTTGAGGGCTAATTTCTTAGCAGGGCCCCCCACCCCCCTAACATTTAGGGTAGCTAAGATCATATTTTAACTCTCGCTAGGGATTTTTGACCTCTAAGCACCCGTGCACCTTCCAATACCAAGAATTTATCCTCCACTACAATCTCCTTATCCTTCTCGATTTTCCTTGCAAGCCTAGTTTTTAGAGGGGAAAATTCCTTTTCCAGCCCACCGAGAACTTCCCCTTTTATCATAGACTCCTTACCCCCTGGGATTGAAAGATTACCCCCCTTAGACATCCCCTCCTTCCCAATCAAACCAACTATCTTTAAAATAGGTTACCCCCCTTCAAAGATTGGTAGTGGTTTTTGGGTGAGGACATACTTGTAGGAGGGAATGAAATTCATAAGTGAGTCCTCAACTTCCTCCAACACCTTCAATTCCTATAAAGGACCCTCACAACGGATATCCCCAAAACCTAATGTAATTCTACACTCAATCAAATTTTTGTCCTAAGAGGTATTGCCCCTACCTTCCAGATCAGCCAACACCCTGTCCACATCTGCTATCACTCCAGGCAAGTTCCAAATACTAGCCATCCTGTGATCGAGACACAACCATCCTGTGATCGAGACATACTATTGATGTGTACAGTGATATCTCCCCCTCCCATTACATCCTCCCTCTCCATATGACCAGAAAAGGAGCCACTCCTTACCACACTAGAGTCATACTTCCCCAAAATTGAAAGAACTCCCCCCCTCATTCCCTTCACCTCACCCGACACCCAAGAAATCAGACAAGGTTCCAAAGCCTCACATGAGGCCTCTAGCTTCCCTCCCACAGACGCATCCCTGCACACCCCTTCTGCTACCCTCCCTAAATAGACCTATTCACCTGTCATCCCCAAAGTCCCCCTCCTGCTACAACCCCTAACATCCTTTCCCAAAACAGACACACGTAAATCACAATTAAGCCCCCTTAACCCTGTATAGCATATAGGTTTAGGATTTAACCCCACGTCTCCCCTAGTTCGCCCATTAAAAATACCATTAGATGTAATAGAAGGAAAAAGAGGGGGAACAAGACCCTTACCACAACCGTTATCTCAGTCCATGGGAGAAGGTTCCAATCTTCCCAAATCACTCAAACAAGAAGTGCTCAAATTCTTTAATGACTGGGGATCTACCACTTGAAATGCATCAACTTTAATCAAGCCTGCCTGAAGACAATGATGTCATAGGTGTCCCATAACTTTGCAAATCACACATCTGAATGAGACCCCCGCATAATCAAGCCTTTGTTTGAACATAGATTCACGCCAGGGAATATCAATTAGATCAAGTAACCCCTCGTTTAAATCAATTTCCACTAAAATGCACCCTATCCTTCTATCTGAGCCATTCAATAGCTTTGGGTCCACATGTATAAAATTCCTTATGGCATTTCCAATATCAGTAAAAGCCTCGATGTTCCAGAAAACCAGTGGGTACTGGGGTAAGAGGACCCATAAAGGTCTAAATCTTAAATGTTCCTTTTGAGGGTTGAAGGCGATATGCCACCTTTTCAACATTAATCTGCCTGACTTAACCACCCAAACCATGCTCAAAACACATTCTGCATCCTCCACCGATCGAAACAGAAAACAATACCTTTAATAGTATCAGAATATACAGTTTATAACCCACCACCGCGCCCTAATTGGTATCAACCCACTCATCAATGTCCCTGGCCGCAACCGCCCCATACCCGAACTTACCCACTAGGCCCTTTTCCAAATAACTCCCCACAATCTCCATCCCTATATCCCTCCCTAGGGTGACCAGGGACTATCTCTTTTTCACCTTCCATGCTTTAAATCCTGTGTGTAATGGAGCTACTACTCTACTACTATGAAGACCACTTCCTTCATATTCAACAGAGTGCAACAACCCCGCATACTCTATTGTTTCTTTGCCTATGTTCGACACAAAGAGCATCGGAGCCACCTTCTGCACCTAGGACACCACCAGAACAAGTTGCTCGCTCAAAACCTTGAGTATCAACCCCTCCTTACCAGCCGTTCGACATCAATAATCAACACAAATTGTAGTGTGCTGCAACCCAACATCTTTTACAGGAGTGTTGGAAGCCCTACACGTTTTTGTTTCTCAAACGAGAAACTATGCTTTCTGTAGCTACCTTCACCTTGTCTTGTAAAAATTATATTTTTTAGATGATTACTGGATTAGTATAGTCATTCATTAATCGATTAAATATTTGCATGTTTTTTTTATTCCATGTTTGATTCATGACTGAAAGCATGAATCAAGCATGGAAACTTAGTTTCGTATTATATCCCTATTCAAAACATATTTTTAAAGGGTCATTGTGCTTGTATCTACTCCATGTTTAATGCTTGAATGAATTCCCTTTGATTACTTTGAATGTTTATATGATACTTATGTTTTTTTGCATTTAAATTATAAACGTGTTGCATATTTTAAACCCTTGGGAAATCAGCTATAGTCATTACTAGACATGGGAATTTATGCACCAGAATCGTACCCTGTACTTGATCTTTGGCTGGCAGAGTGAATTGACAGGCCTTTCATAATGAGTCGAGGGTTTGTGTTATGCTTTGTACTTGAGGTTTTCATTATCAGGAGCACTCAAACTTCATGACCAAAACCTTGATGTTTACACTATGATTGCGCAGAGGTTTTGTTTGGTTTGTTTCCATTTTATTCGCTCAGATTTGTTTCTCCTACTCCTGCCATCTAAACCCATAGCTACCTTGAGTCACTCCCATTACAGTCCAGTTATATTTCTAATGGCTCTCAAGAGTTGTTTTCACATGATGATGCAGTCAAGGATTTGAAAGGCTAGGGATGGGATACTTTCATCAAGAGGTTCAAAGGGTATAAACTTCATGTGGCCAAGGAATTCGCACAAACATTTGATGGGTATAGGGAAAAAGTTGGAGATATTCAGTTGGAGGTGACTGAGGAGTTCATGAGAGAATCCACCGAGCTTCCATCCACCGGTCATAAATGGTTCAAGAACTCGAAAATTGAAGAAGTTCCTTGGAGCCTCTTCGTAACCTCCAGAAAGATCGATGTTGTGAAAAAGGTATTCTTGTTTCTTTGCTTAAGGTTAGATGTCATGGTCTCCTGTCAGTCCTTAAACAATTTGTAACCTATGAGGGCCGTTATGGGCTAGTGTTTCTCCATCATCTATGGTTGCTTATGCACTTCATAGGTTTTCATTTGAATGTGCCTTTCTATTTGCTTAGAAGCCTATACAAGATGTCTAAGAGGTATAAACAACAGATCCTTGGCTCTAGTTTGTTTCACCATGTCTTAATCATTATTCTAGTAACACACCATTTGAAAACTATAGGCCACTGTTGGGATGGATTTTTAGTGAGAAATGGTTTTGTTTCTACAATTTATGTGGATGTCCCTAATTCGAGTGAATCGTTGGTAAAGGAACACTGTGAAAGTTCGAATAATACACCAGCCACAAAACCCCTGAATGAAGTAATGCCCAGTCATTTTCCACATGAGCAATAGACTGTAGAGTGTGAGTGGAGTGAACCTCCTGTGCATAATTTGGATAATGGCCATAACGCCAATATGAAACCCTATGTTGACAAGTCACACAAGTAGTCAAAACAGAAGCACACAGTGTTAGGGTTCCAAAATAAAAGAGTTGGTCGACTCATCTTGAGAAGTTTAAGGAACCGATCTAAACCTAATTTGAACTCGATCAACCCAATCGAGATCAATGAGGTTTCAGATCCTGAAATTGAAAATTTCCTGGTAGAAGAAGATCTTAATTGTAAAAAATCCAATCCTGCTCAACTGTATGACTTTGTTAATAACCTCCCACCATGTCTCGAGGGTAAAGATGGGTTTACTAGTATTAATCTCGGTCTAGGTTGTTGGAAATATGGCTATAGCAGAGATGACGCAGACTGTCAAGGTTGTCATTGATGGCAATCGGTTGGTTCTGGAGCACGCACCAGAGAACTGGCAGAAGAAGCTAGATGATGTCAGAGCAATATCCAAGTGGGGATGTTGAGATTGGTTTCCACTCAGCAAATTGCTCTACAAGAGGAGCCCCCATTACGTTAGGTTATCCAAGTATCCATCGCGTTAGGTTATTCAGGAAAAGGAGGGAATAAACCCATTTGAAATGTTTCAAGGAAAAAGAGGGAATATAAACGTTTGAAGGAAATCTCAAATCGATTCAAGCGCCTCCTTTGAAACAGAAACAGAGGCTTCCAGTTCAGCATTCTCCCATGGGGATCTTTGCTGATAAAAATGCACGCCTTAGCCACGGCCATGACTAGCAACAGCAGTTACCAATCGTTCTCTTTAAGAAACACACAAATAATGCCATTCACAACGCCCTTGGGTTACCAATCATTTTTTTAAGAAAAGCAGGAATGATGCTATTCACAACGCGATTGGTGTGGCCAGCATCAAATGGCTATAATGCAAAATCAACGGAGCTTAACATTGCTAAATCCAGGGTTTTGTGGGGGTCCTTCATCTGCTTTGACAAGTCTGGAAGTTTTTTCCAGTTGGGTTTCTCTAATCACTCTGGACGGTGGAAGGACTTTCAGTCTAAAATTAGACTGGCAGTTAAGACAGGAAGAACACATCGTTACATGATGTGGCATGCGTAGAGGAAGCATGCAAAGAACCAGTTCAGAAAATCAGGGAGAATGCTGGCATGCGAAAAGCAGAAGAAAGAATGAAAGAAAGGGAAACTGCAGTTGGAATTGAAAAAAGCAAGGAAAACCTCTGCATGTGGAAAAACAATATAATGCGTCGGAACCAAGATGGAAGGGTTGTTGAAGTAAGAGAGAGAGAGAGATCTGAAGGTGAGAAAAGGGAGAGGAGAATCTGCGTGACAGGTGAAGAAGTTGAGAATGGGTTGCAGAGGACAGTGAAGCAGAGAAGCAGATTAGAGACAGTGAAGAATGCAGAGTAGATCAACAGAAAGGGTAAGCAAGCTATGTCAGAATGAACAAGTTGATTTGAGCAATATTTATTTTGGCAAATAAGGGTGGTAGGGTGGTGCTAGGGAGACTCATGTCTCTCTCTGCAAGTGGGTGCTTGTAGAATCTGAAGGTTGGTGC
>ML787117.1:516349-566116 GCA_009831015.1 Picea engelmannii
CAGAAAGGGTAAGCAAGCTATGTCAGAATGAACAAGTTGATTTGAGCAATATTTATTTTGGCAAATAAGGGTGGTAGGGTGGTGCTAGGGAGACTCATGTCTCTCTCTGCAAGTGGGTGCTTGTAGAATCTGAAGGTTGGTGCCTTCACTCAGTTGGTGCTGAAGTAAAAAGGAAGTCGGTGCTTCCACCCAGTGGGTGCTGGGATTCTGTGGGAGTTGGGGCTCTCAGCCAGTTGGTGCTGGCAATCAGAGGTTGTAGCCTCTATGAGTTGGTGCTCATAAAAGATGAGATGTAACGCAGTTGGTGCTTGCTTAACATCTTAAGAAGACGAGGTTTTTCCCCTAGTTGGGTTTCCTCTTGAAAAATCTGTGTCTCATACTTGTGAGTGAATGCTGTGTGTAATTGCTATTCTTTATGTTATCTGCTTTATGTTTATAACTCTGAATTTCACAATAAAGACTCACTGCTACTAAGATTAATGATTCAAGATTAAAAAAAAAAAGGAGAGATTGTTAATAATCTACACTAACTGATTCACCCCCCCCCCTCTCAGTTAGTTCATACCTGTAACATAGGTCCCGCAACAGGTAGTATTGATCTACCCACATCCAACTATACGGTCCATCAACAGATCGCTCCTTTTGTGCACTGTGAGGTTTGCTTACATTGGATTGAATGGTACTATACTGATATCCCCATTATCCAAACAAGAATTAAAGCACTCACAACTCACAATGAATTATTGACAAAAGAAAATCATGACCTCAGAGCAAACGAACAGAGACAAGCCAAACGTCTTAAGAAGACAAGCAACATTGTGATAAAGAATGTAGACAATGTGAATGCCATAATCAATTTCGAGCTATCTTGATCCATGTTTAGTCATTGGTTTAAATGGTAAAACGTTTTTTTCCCTTTTATTAGAGTCATGTTATTTTTTTAATCAAATTGGTTAAAATTGGATTTATTTTGCCAATATAAGACTGGCTACAGAATCTCACAATTTTTTAGCCAAGTCATTTTTTATATAAAATTTAGTAATTAGTTGTTAATAAATTATTTAATTTGTTCCTATTTCATTTTCAGGATGTAGTATCTATTGATGATGATTTTATGAGGTGGAACATGTTCAATTTAGATGATTAGTATCTTTTTCCTATTCATTTTGTAAATGAGAAAAAACATTTATTAGTATTTGAAGATACAGTTTGATTATGAGTGGTTGCAGGCCCTCCATATTTGTAATATTTTGATCTCATGGGATATGATCCTATCCTGATAGATAGGAAGATGAGATTTCCAAAAGACTCTTTAAATACTCTGCATTTTGTAAATGAAAGGCATCTTGGCCTAGAACCAAATATGGACGAATGACTTACAAGACTTAATGGAACATCGTACAACATTTTGGCTTTAGTCCTTTGTGAATGGTGTTTCATTAATGTTTTGTTTTATTTGATATTGATATATTAATATGTCGTGTAGATTTAGACTCATTGATATGTTATGTTTCAGAATATTCATGTTATAAATATCGTTCATGATTCATTGTTCCAGATATTGACACTGTGATCATCTTTTCAATTTGAATATCATGATTTCTCTTTGATGTTTAGTTGAACAATGAAATGAATGTATTACACATAGATTTCTCTTATTGTAATCATTTGCGATCATAAGATCACAAAATCAATACGTGTTCCCTATTATGTTTCTAAATCCTGGCTGCCAATACATTCTTTGAGTTTATTCAGAAAAGTTCATTATAAGTCTATTGCAGATTTATCTTGTAGGCGTGGGAGCTAGATGATTTTGATTCATACAGAGGCACAGACACATTTAACGAACTAATATCAGGTTAGTTGCTTTGTTTTTTTATTTTTGTCATTTTATGTTTTAATGAAACCAGAAAGTTTAGATTAGCTTAGACTATTTGTACATCTGTGTTTCATAACTTAGTTAATTCAAGTTTTGTTAGATTTATAATTAAAAAACAAAAAAATTCAAATGTGCTTTCTTTATCTGCTTCTGTAAAACAATTATTTTTACATTAATTTCGTAAGTTTCCAGTAAAACTTGCAACTTGTAAATTATGTTCATAAGCAACATTTTTATTGTTTGCCTCTTCTGCTCAAATACATTTATATATATAATTATATTAGAGTTTATGTATATATTATTATTTAACATTAGTTAGTTATTCCTTTTCTTTACCCTAGGATATTATATTGGATAACAGAGCCATTAAAACTGTTAGAACAAGTTACACCAAACGGCTTGGGTTACTTAGACAACCCCGGACCGGACCTATTATTCCAAGTTGAAGGCCAGTCAATTTCACCTGTCAACAAATGGCACTAGAAGGAGGGACTGATTTAATTTGATGGCACGTGGAAGTCATAAGATTCCTCCCCCACACACTCGCTCCCCTGTAGTAACACATAGTCACTTTGACAACAATGCTACTTTGGAAACAACTACCTCAAATGAAAATCCAAAGATTCTCATTGAATCGGTGACACCAAATACTCAAGGGACCAACGTACAATAAATTGTTTGTCAGACACTCATAAGAACACATAGTTCCTTGGCTCGTATCAGACAACCTAGTAGGCCTCTTAATCAACCTTTAGATTTATCGGTTATCCGAGAACAACTTGAAGGCACTGGTCTGATTTTGAACCCTTCAGGAGATAATACCATAGATCCTGCTAAAAAACCTATCCTCGAAGCCGGAGGATTTGGTATTCCACCCTCCCCACCTGATTCATCTCCATCCTCTTTAGGAGGAGAGTCATCTGACGAAGACAGTTCCTCATCTGAATCATCTCAGCCTTCGACACCACCAACTCCCATGGAAAACCAAAACAACCCCACCAGACCTTGGCTCGATCAAGATGTTGTGGTTGTATCTGGTCCTCAACATCCATTACCAAAACAACCAGAGAAATGGTTGCCTAAGTTTGATCCAGATTCTAAACAATTTGTTGAGGATCACATAAAGAAGTTTATGTTGGCCATTAGGCTCCAAAGTGTAGGAATGAATATGTAGTATACAAACATTTTCCTTATACATTTGAGGGCAATGACTCCACATGGTATTTCGCCCAACATCCCCAGACTATTGTCTCTTGGGACAAATTTGAAACCTGCTTCTTAGAGAAATTTGGAGATGATAAATCTCCTGAAGTCTTGGTTATGGAACTCTCCAACCTAAAAATGAACCCTAAGGAGAAAGTAAAAGATTTTAACCAGAGATTTCTTACGTTAAAGAATCAAATTCCCACATATTCAATGCCTGTTGAGAGTCTAATTGTTGCATATTACACCAAAGCTCTACATAATAATATATCAATTTGGGTTAAAATATCTAAAAAGTCTACATTGTTGGAAGCCTTCGAGGAGGCAAGACAAATCGAGAAACAAATATTAAGTTTAAAGGATAATCTCAATAGTGAAGTTGAAACAGCTTCGTCTTCCAAAAAGAAAGTAGAAATCCTCACTAGGCCTCCTCATACTAAAAGTCAACCAGAAAATTTAGATATAGAAAGCTTGCAGAAGGCTTTCCAAAAACTATCAAATCAGTTCGTGGATTTGAAGAGGTTGGTCGAGGAGGCATCCTCAAGCAAAGGTGGTTTTAAACCACCTTTCAGAAAACTTTTCCCTCCCAATCGGCCAAACCCGACCACTGAAGGTCTTAATTTCAAAAGCTTACAATACGCATTGCAAACTATTCTTGAAGCACATGATAACTCTGTTCCTCCTGAAAGTTCTGAAGATGTAGTTGAGGAAGAAGTAGCTAAAGAAGAGGACTCATCTCCTAATATCTTCGGACACTTTTCTGACAACATTTTCCAAGCAAACTTTGAAAGTGTCCACCCTTACAACACAAGAAGCAAAACACAGAGCAAACCATCTTCTGAAATGAGTAATAATGTGCATCCAA
Organism: Picea engelmannii; assembly: GCA_009831015.1. Lineage (NCBI taxonomy): Eukaryota > Viridiplantae > Streptophyta > Pinopsida > Pinales > Pinaceae > Picea > Picea engelmannii. The sequence goes on from ML787117.1 coordinate 520,297, forward strand.
AACAGTTGAAACAAGCTGAAATAAAACAGAGTTTAGCAGCCCCAATTTTAGAATATGACTTTATTGAAGATCTAAAAAAACTAAGGGCTAATATTTTTGTTTTCGAGATTTTGAAATTCCCTCTTATTCTGCAGAAAATGCTGCAAAATATCGCAGAAAATAGTAAGAACAACGATCCTAGCAATGAGAAGACTGTAGAAACCAGTTCGAAAACAACAAAAACGATCCCTACTAAAACAACATCTATACCTCCGGATAAAAGGGATTTAGTTGAAAAAAGAATTTCAAATGTAGATAAAATTGTTTTAGGGACAACAACAAAAAATCAGCAGAATTATGTTGTTAATGCTCGTAAAAATGTCCCTCCTTTTTTGTTAACTTTCAATTTTTTTTATAGAAATGTACATAACTGCATGGTAGATTCTGACGCATCATCAAATGTAATGCCTTTATCTGTGTGTCAAAAAATTAATCTAGAATTTCAACCTTCTAATCTCAAAATCATTCAACTTGATCGGACAAACGTCAAGGTAATCGGTGAACTTAAGAATGTCTTGGTTAGGTTATCTTCTAATCCTATGCTTCATCAAATTATTGATATATTTTTTGTTGACATCCCTGAAGTATATGGTTTGTTTTTAAGTAGGGACTGGTCTGAACATTTGCATGGTTATTTTTCCACAGATTGGTCTCATATGTGGTTGCCGGAAAATGGACATCCCAATAAAATCAGGATAAATCGTGAACGCTATCTCAAGCATACCGTGACGGATCTAAATGATGCAAATGAACCATTTACTACATCTACTAATTCGTTTGAAATGCAGGGAATGAACACCTTCTTTGGTAACTTCATGACCAAAATTTCACCTTTCACTGATTCTGGGCAACAATCAGATCTTATGACCTATACTCAGTCATCAGCTTCACCGAGTGTGTCAAACACTATTGACGAAGCTCAAATCTGGTCATTGTACTTTGACGGATCCAAATCCAAAGAAGGAGTTGGTGCAGGATGTGTACTCATCGATCCCTCGGGTAATAAAACTTTCATTGCGTTTCAATTAGAGTTCGAGTGCACCAATAACAACTCCGAATACAAAGCACTTTTTCAAGGAATCAGGAAAGCTATGGATATGGACGTAAGAAATTTAATGGTATTCTATGATTCGAAAATCGTGGTCAGGTAGGTAAGAAAATCCATACATTGCTTATCACCACATCTGAAAAACTACCAAACTGAGGTATGGAGTTTAATGCAAAAATTTTCAGCATTTAACATAAATTCCATCCCTAGACTAAGTAACTCGGAGGATGATTTATTGGCTAATGTCGCTTCTAAACTGTTGCTCCCAGAACGTCTCTCTCCTAATGCATTCTCGATTGAATTTTTGTTCAGGCCGTCGATCCTAGATAACATCACCAATTGGAGAGTGTTTGACGATGATCAACAAATCATCAACTTTTTGCATATGGAGGACACCTTCCAAGGTGCGGTTATCAACGAAGGCACTCATGATGAAAACCTTCGCAACTTCACTGTAATATCAGATCCTAGATCTCCAGAATCAACGTCCGATGTGGTGAAATTTTTATGACTTGCATGATAAATTTAGAGGGTTAGTTAATTGTAAAATGAACAGTTCTTCCTTGACTTATGGAACGGTGAATTTAGGGACTAAATATAATCCTCTAAACATCAATTTAGGAATGGGATGCTTTGAGAAAGAATGATATGCCTTCATAAAATTATTTAAATAATTCAAAGACGTTTTTGCTTGGACATACGATGACCTAAAAACATTTTATCCTAATATAATACATGTCATTCCCATGAAACCACAAACTCAACCATTCCAACAGAAATTAAGAAAGATGCACCCAAAATTAGAACCCATGGTCAAGAAAGAACTGAATAAACTACTAAATGCAAAGATAATTTTATCGATGAGGCATACACAATGGGTGTCTAATATAGTTCCTGTAAGGAAGAAAGGCGGTGAAATTCGACTCTGTGTCGACTTTTGTAACTTGAACCGAGCGTCTGATAAAGACAACTACCTCATTCCTCCAATGAAACAGATCCTTCAGTAGGTATCCAGTTCAGAAAGACTTTCTCTGCTAGATGGTTCTCTAGGATATAACCAGGTCCTCATGTCACTGCCAGATCAGCTCAAGACCACTTTGCGTACCCCATGGGGGACTTATGCCTACAGGAATATTCCTTTTGGGCTTATAAACACCGAGGCCACTTTCCAGAGAGCAATGGAAATTGATTTCCCTAGTCTCATAAATCATTCAATAGTGGTCTATCTTGATGACGTTACCATTTATTCCAAAAACAAGAAAGATCACTTGTCTCACCTTAGGGCTATCCTAGAATGATGTTGGAAGTACAACATATCTCTCAACCCTAAGAAATCAGTTTTTGCGATAGAACAAGGAAAACTACTTGATTTCATAGTATCCAATGACGAAATGATCATTGATCCCAAAAGAACCCTAGCCATTGCCAAATTCCCCCCTCCTTCCTCCAAAAAATCCATTCAATCCTTTTTAGGCCAGATTAATTTCGTCAAAAGATTTGTCCCAAGTTTCTCATAAATGGTAAGACCCCTACAAAATTTAATTAAAAAGGAAATTCAGTATCGCTAGGGACCCCAAGAAATTCAAGCTTTTGATTCCATCAAAAAGGAAATAATAGAAGCTCCTTCCTTGATGAGTCATGATTTCTCTCAGGATTTCACTCTTTACACCTTCGCCTCTGACCGATCTTATGTCGCTGTGTTAACGCAAAAAAATGTTGAAAGAAATGAAATACCCATTGCCTTCATGAGCTAAGATTTTAAAGGAGATGAAATGAATTACCTAGCCGTAGATCAACAAGCGTATGTTGTTTTTAAAGCAGTGAAACACTTCTGCTCATATCTGTTGAAATCCAGAACTAAATTCATTGTCCCTTACCATGTTGTAAGAAACTTGTTAGTACAAAAGGAACTAGGGGAAAAATGGGAAAATTGGATGACATCGTTACAAGAGTATGACCTCAAAATAACTCCCGCAAAAATTGTTAGAGGTCAGGACCTATGTAAACTAATGGTTGATACAGTTGAAAAATAGGAAAAGAAAATTAACATCTCGACTGAAAATCAGCACAATGAGAAACAAATAAACTGTACACAAGCTGTTGCTAATTCTTGGTATGATGATATTAAATTTAATTTGACACATGGATCTTCTCCTCACCATATTGATCCTAGGAATAAAATAGCACTCGGGTTAAAATCTACATTTGATTCACCTTTTCAGCAATGGGGTCTTGACATCATAGGCCCAATCAATCCTTCTTCTTCACAGAAGCACAAGTATATTATTACATCAATGGATTATTTTACCAGGTGATCCGAAGCTACACCTTTGAAAGTGGTAAACACAAATCAGGTAGTATGTTTCCTTAATTCGAATATCATTACTAGATTCGACATTCCCGAATGTTTAGTTTTTGATAACACATCATATTTCTTATCCTTGGATATGAATGTGTTCTCTTTAGAAAAAGGGATCAAATTAAATATTCTGCCAGCTACTACCCCCAAGGTAATGGTCTAGCGGAATCCACAAACAAAAATTTAATCAAGATCATCAAGAAGACAATTTCTAAAAACCATAAGAACTGGCACAATACACTATTTAACACACTTTGGGCTGATAGAGTGACACCCAAAACCTCTATTGGTAATTCCCCTTTCTTTCTCGTTTACGGGAGAGAACCAATCCTGCCTCCTCATGTTTTACTCCCATCTCTGCAATTATCACAGAAAGTTCAATAAGAGGTTTGTCCTCCTCTGGAAAATCGAATCAATGCTTTATTAAAGTTGGAGGAAGTAAGAACACAAACGAAGAAGAAGTTGGATCAACATCAGCAGATTGTTAAAAACTGGTTTGATTCAAAATCTTATTCAGATAGGAACTTCGAGGTAGGAGACCTGGTTCTCAAATAGGATAAACCCCACGAGGGAAAAGGGAAACACACCAAGTTCCAGAATATGTGGTTGGGACCGTTCGCAATCTCTGAAAAACTAGGTCCTAGCTCTTTCCGTATAAACGATTTGGAGGGGTGACCAGACACTTTTCTAGTGAATGGCCAAGCTCTCAAGAGGTATTTTTCCTGATAATTCCAAATCCACCTATATATATATATATATATATATATATATATATATATATATATATATATATATATATATATATATATATCTTTTTTTGGTTCTTTTCATTTTGCTTGTTTTCACTGCTTTCTGAATAAATTTATGTCTATGCCTCCATTTAGTTCGTGAAAGGAAACCAGAATGCCTCATCATAAAGAAACAATCAAGGTCATTTCAAAGCATCGATGTTGTAAATTGCTAAAACTCAGACTAGATAAGGAAACTTTATGTTCGAAATAGACTTCCTGGTTTCACTTTATAATCATGAGAAGATACGATCATCATTAAAGCTCTTTATGTTGTCCCTGTTTTTTAAAAGAAAACAAATCGGTATGCCTTCCTTCCCTCAAAAAGTTATTCTTATCAGAAAACTATATTCAGACAATGATGGAGGTCATCAAGCAAAAAATTAAAGTTGGAAAATATCAAGTGTTTCTGAATCTGAAATTTCAGCATCACCCCTCTCTCTTGATCATAAAATCTATGTCAAATTGAAAATAACTTCCAGAGAGATGTGGGAAGTGTCTGTAAACCCACCGAGATACTGAACAGGTCTGCAGACAGTGGGTAAATACATGCATGATTCCAATAAAACTTCATCGGGGTACTGAACAGGCCCGTTGGCAGAGAAGATATGTTGGGTTCAAGAAAATTATCAGGTATAAATTTTGATATTAATCGTGAAATGTCCTTCATCTGGAATTGATAAATTCCTGGACACGATAGAGGAGTTAGAGTGGGTTAATTGACATCCCTGCCAAGGCTATGGACGCATGTTGGAAAAAGTGGCCCTATCAACAGTATTGGAGTCATTGGCTTGAACATCGTTTCTCTCGTAATTAAAACTTGTCACCGGATTTCATTTGGACATAAAGACATCTGAAGTTGGACTGTGTGATGTTTTTGATTTTGATTGGGATGCTTGATTTACTTTCAACTGTTATTTAATTTTTAATCATTCTGATCAGTGCTAACATTAACTCTCTGGTGATGTAGAGATAATTACTTCTCCCAATAAGTTTCCATTGTTGGCATCCCTACACATTTTCATTGCTCAAATGAGAAACTATGCTTTCTGTAGTTGCCTTCACCTTGTCTTGTAAATTTTTTCTTTTTTAGACGATTACTGGATTAGTATAGTCATTCATTAATTGATTAAAGATTTGCATATTTGTTTTATTCCATGTTTGATTCATGACTGAAATCATGAATCAAGCATGGAAACTTAGTTTCGTATTATATCCCTCTTCAAAACATCTTTTTAAAGGGTCATTGTGCTTGTATCTACTCCATGTTTAACACTTGAATGACTCCCCTTTGATTAATTTGAATGTTGATATGATACTTATGTTGTTTTTCATTTAAATTATAAACATGTTGCATATTTTAAACCCTTGGCAAATCAACTATAGTCATTACTAGACATGGGAATTTATGCACCAAAATTGTACCATGTACTTGATCTTTGGTTGGCAGAGTGAATTGGCAGGCCTTTCATTATGAGTTCAGGGTTTGTGTTATGCTCTGTACTCGAGGTTTTCATTACCAGGAGCGCTCAAACTTCATGAATAAAACCTTGATGTTTACACTATGATTGCACAGAGGTTTTGCTTGGTTTGTTTCCATTTTATTCACTCAGATTTGTTTCTCCTACTCCTACCATCTAAACCTAGAGCTACCTTGAGTCTCTCTCGTTATAGTCCAATTTTATTTCTAATGGCTCATGTTGTCCGAATAGATCTGAATGTCTCTCAAGCATTGTTGTCACATGATGATGCATTCGAGGGTTTGAAAGGCTAGGGCTGGGATACTTTCATCAAGAGGTTCGAAGGGTATAAACTTCGCGTGGCCAAGGAAATCGCACAAACAAACAGAGACAAGCCAAACGTATTAAGAAGATAGGAAACATTGTGATAAAGAATGAAGACAGTGTGAATGCCATAATCAATTCTGAGCTATCTTGATCCATGTTTAGTCATTGGTTTAAATGGTAAAATGGTTTTTTTCTCTTTTATTACAATCATGTTATTTTTTGAATCAAATCGGTTAAAATTGGATTTCTTTTGCCAATATAAGACTGGCTACAGAATCTCACAATTTTGTAGCCAAGTCATTTTTATATAAAATTTAGTAATTAGTTGTTATTAGATTATCTAATTTATTGCTATTTCGTTTTCAGGATGTGGTATCTCTTGATGTTGATTTTATGAGGTGGAACATGTTTGATTTAGATGATTAGTATCTTTTTCCTATTCATTTTGTAAATGAGAAAAAAATATATATTAGTATTTGAAGATACAGTTTGATTATGAGTGGTTGCAGGCCCTCCATATTTGTAATATTTTGATCTCATGGGACATGATCCTATCCTGAGAGATAGGAAGATGAGATTTCCAAAAGACTCTTTAAATACTCTTCATTTTGTAAATGAAAGGCATCTTGGCCTGGAACCAAAGATGGACGAATGACTTACAAGACTTAATGGAACATCGTACAACATTTTGGCTTTAGTCCTTTGTGAATGGTGTTTCATTAATGTTTTGTTTTATTTGATCTTGATATATTAATATGTTGTGTAGCTTTAGAATCATTGATATGTTATGTTTTAGGATATTCATGTTATAAATATCGTTCATGATTCATTGTTCCAGATATTGATACTGTGACCATCTTTTCAATTCGAATATCATGATTTCTCTTTTATGTTTAGTTGAACAATGAAATGAATGTATTACACATAGATTTCTCTTACTGTAATCATTTGTGATCATAATATCACATAATCGATACATGTCCCTATTATGTTTCAAAATCTTGGTTGCCAATACATTCTTTGAGTTTATTAAGAAAAGTTCAGTATAAGTCTATTGCAGATTTATCTCGTAGGCATGGGATTTGGATGCTTTTGATTCATACAGAGGCACATACACATTTAATGAACTAATATCAGGTTAGTTTTTTTGTTTCTAATTTATGTCATTTTATGTTTTAATGAAACCAGAAAGTTTAGATCAACTTAGAGTATCTGTACATCTGTGTTTCATAACTTAGTTAATTCAAGTTTTGTTAGATTTATAATTAGAAAACAAAAAATATTCAAATGTGCTTTCTTTATCTGCTTCTGTAAAACAATTATTTTTACATTGATTTCGTAAGTTTCTAGTAAAACTTGCAACTTGTAAATTCTGTTCATAAGAAATATTTTTATTATTTTCCTCTTCTGCTCAAATACATTTATATATATAATTATATTAGAGTTTATGTATATATTATTATTTAACATTAGTTAGTTATTCCTTTTCTTTACCCTAGGATCTTAGATTGGCTAACGAAGCCATTAAACCCGTCAGAATAGGTTACACTAAACGGCTTGGGTTACTTGGACAACCCCGGATCAGACCTGTTCTTCTAAGTTGATGCCCAGTCAATTTCGCCCGTCAACAAGGAGCATTTCCTCTGATCGTTGAAGAGGGTAGTGGTTCCACCTCTTGCAGCGAGGTCACAACCAAATCTTACCCTTTGTTAAAATCCTTAAGACTCTGCCCCTCCTTACCAGGCTTCCGACCACAAAAAACTTCACAAACTTACTCGAAGGCACTTAACCCTCCTCCCCTTTCTGCTTCCTGAACAAAGGTCTCGTCAATAGCACCAAGGATACTCGTATCGCATGGAATCCTCCATAGTGTGCCAATTGTCTCTGTCTCTATATGAATACCCAAATCATTTTCCACTAATCCATCCTTTATGTTATCCTTAGTTAAGGAGTGTTGGTACAGGATTAAATCTGACCTATACGCCTCATTTGTCTTGAAAATACCCTCCTGACTCCACCATAGGTCATCCTCCAAATCCTCCGTGGAGGAGCCTACAACTGTCATCTAAAACCCTAAACCCTAACCACTATACCCCTTCAGCCATAACCCCTATCCACCTACCTACCTTTCCTTATGTCACCCCCAGTCACCACCTCTTTCTAAGTCATTCTATACCATTCGCCTAACCTTCTGGTGTCCCTCTAACCAGAGCCAACAAACCCTGCCTCGACTCCCCCATATATGAACAATACATGACATGGATTTATCTCTATTTGTACCCAACAACGACACTTTTGAGAGATTAGGTTTTTTTATCTGCATGGAATAGTACAAAAATACAATAGTAGAAAAATGCATGCAAAAAATGATTGATAAATTACTGTGTAGAAAGTATGTTCTTGTTGTACTTTCTATTTTGAAAAATAATTAATTAATGATCATTCTTATGATTCCTATCTGTGTTCACCATCCACTTTGATGTAGATGTGCTAGTGTATGATGATTCTTATGATTCCTATCGATGTTCACCATTTGTTTTGCCAAGTGTAAACAAAAAAAAAGCATTGCTAAGATAAGAACAAATTCTCACTAGCTCCATAGTGAAACTGGGCGTTGGTCAATTCCTAAAACCCCATGGGATGAAAGAGTGTGTCACCTTTGTGACACTAAGAAGGTTGAATATGAAAAGCATTTTCTCTTAGATTGTCCAACCTATACACTTATTAGATCTCATTTTCAAAATATTTGTCACACTACCAACCTTTCTAACTTTTTAACTCAACAAAAGTATGGTGTTCTTGGAAAGCTTCTCTTAATGCTTTTCTAGCACAAAAACAAAATTCTAAAGAATCGCAAGTAATCACTTACCCTGTTAAGATGCGATAGACCAATTAGATCTTGGTGGACATTAATCTTCATCGTTATATATATATATATATATATATATATATATATATATATATATATATATATATAATGTGTGGTATATTAGTTATGTGAAATATATTTACTGAAATTAAAGAAAAAAAAGTTTTATATTTATATTGAAAATGAAATTAAATGGGTTGTATATCATTTATGTAAAATATTTTGGTATCTTCTTTTTTAATTGAAAGTTTCTCACAATTTATTAAAAAACAAAAACATTTTCTCCAATATTATAAAAGTCCTTAAAAACTAAAAATGATATGAATGTTTTTAATCATTGCTTACCACATAAATTTTAGTCCAAACCCAAAATCCATAATACATTCTAACACGTAAAATTCTATCAACTTCCCTATCAATTATAAATGTTCAGTTTTTTATGTTTTAAATAATTTTTAACATTATTGATTGTTTTTTAGTGGGGAAACTAAAAAACATATATAAATTATACTCATTATTCTTTGTCCTATTATTGAGTGTGTGTTTTAAATAAATAGAATATAATGAAATATTTTTATTTACATCCATACACTATGGGATCAAGAATTACAAAAAAATTGCATCTGCATGGTTGATGTCCTTTATCTCAAAGATGCCTAAATTCACAATATAGGCATTTTTTGTGGTGCTCTAAAAAATCCATTACATTTTTTTTTTTTGAAAGTTAATAAACGATGTAAGCTACTCAAATATTAATGTTGAATTGAGTGCTTCTATTCTTAGTTTCTCCTTGTTTGCAATGTAAGTATATACATTTTTCTATGTTTAATGAATATTTTTTATACATAGATATTTTTTGAGGTAGTGTTCTATATAAGTAATTATCATGTTGATTTTATGTTGGTAGAATATTATTTTCTCACAAGTATTTTAGTACTTTTCTATTACCATCTTTTCTATCAAGGAAAATCTTCTTCTATAATTCTCCATTTTCAATCCATTTTTCAATCTATTTTTAATCTCATCTTAATCAGAGGTAACATGAATTTTGTACAACATGATTTAACATAGACATATTCACCTTTAACTAACATGTAATTGTACTATGACATGCTTGTACTACTCTTAGTAGAAATTATACAACTTCACACTACTTCCATGGGGTCTCTACTCAATGGACCTTTAGCATAGCACGTGAATTCATAGGATATTAAAGAATAACTCTAATTTCACTTGATATTGACAAATGTCTCCCAAAATATTTTTCTTGAATCTCCCTCCCAATCCATCTCTCCAATACAAAAAAACCCCTATTTTTACTAGATATCCCTTATTTATTCCAAATACCTTTTTTTATACCATCCAATACCAATAAACCCCCCCTACCCCCTTTCATCAATACCTACAATATATTGAATCTATTTTTCACAATTTTAAAACCCCATTTATGAATGAACGTGACAAGATATTGTTCAACAAGGTGAAGTCCCCATGACCACTTCCCACAATGACTCTCTTACCAATGTTTTACTTATATACATGATATATAAACAAATGACTTATAACCCATTTGATTCACTAACAAAGATCCTCTGCATAAATGAATATTATTATTTACAATATATGTTCTCAATGCAATTTTGAGTGCAAAAGTTCTCAGCTTTTGATAATCAATAGATTGTTTTTCAGATTTGGTTTCAAGACTTGGTTTGCAATATCAAGGTGAATGTCCAATAGATTCAAGTTCACTCTACGATTTATGTCGATGACAATGTTATATCAACAACACATCCATTTAAAACAAACCATATACAAGTGCAATAATGTAATATGTTTTCCAAGGTGGAACATTATAGGTTAATGAGTTCAACACTCAACTTGAAGATACCTGGTGTGTAGATATTTTAGTGCTATCGGCCTGCTATAGGAAAATGATAGATACATTTAATACTTTGTTGCTTTATATTCAATCCCATAGTTTGAACAATTCATGACATGATGTAATCCTTCATACATATAGATAGAATGCTAGAGACATGGATTGTGATATTCTCCATGCTCTCCATTCTCAAGTTCATCAATCCTTCCATGAAAAAATATACCCTTCAAACAACTTTCATTATGATATCATGGTTTTCATTGTCACAAATGCTAAACCACATTAATTGGAATGTTGATTTTCCAAAAAGTGGGACTTCAAAAATGTAAGCACCTTTTAATTTATATGTTTGAAGGTCGATAAATTATGAAGATGTTACTTCAAATAACATGAAAAAAGAGATGTGATCTCTTAAAATAAATACATAATTGAATTATGTTGCCAAGTTAATAGCGAATGACACATATGGATAAGCTTCTATTTTTCCTCCAACAAGACCTACAATCCTCACATCATCTTTTGCTTTCAAGAAGGAATTATTTGAATAGCCAAACAAATGCTTGAGAACATAATGAACTTTCTTTTCACTTTTATAGGATAGAGCTAGCATGGCTACCAAGAATGAAGGTGGTAGACCATATTTGAAGATACTTTCTATGAAGAGACAAATTACACAATGATGCATTGAGGACTTGAATAAGAACAATTCAGACCAAGACTTAAAGAATTGGCACTCTTATTGTACAAGGAATGGGCTAGCAATCAACACATAGTCAATTTCGCCATGGAATTCTCCCAATGAACTTACACAACAACAAATTAAGAGAACCACTAAAATGTTACATATAGGATGTTGGAGGTGTGTACGACCTATAAGAGGGTACATACTACATGTGTGAATGCCAAAAGTATGAGTAGAGAAATAGCGTTGGATATGAGGGGAATATTTAACAACTAAGGAATACAAACTCTAATTTTTGGTCCATTATTCTTATTGGCCAATTGAATCTATGGTTTGAGTCTCTTAGGTGTTGCAATTACTCAATTGTTTGACAAGGGTTGAATTCAACATGAATTCACCATCACACAAAGAATTCATATCATATTGGACTATAACATATGTCAATAGAATACCAAATATCACCTAAAGAAAAATTACACAAGAGACATTGTTGTGTCAATTTGACCCAAAGGTCATATATCATACCAATGTCGCAATAATCAATGAACTAGGGAGTTGATGGGTTTCAATTGATAATTTTGTGTGGGTTCCATAGTGCCTCAATGACATGAGGGTAAAATCATTGAGAGTGTACGACACTTTCCTAAACAATAACATCATTGAATGCCCAAGGAACAATCCCAATAATCCTATACATGAATTTTGAACCACTAAATAGATATTGATTGATGATTATTAGAGTAGAGAATGTATTGGTAGTGTATTTATTTTCTCGACACATACAATACATGCTATGAGAAATGGTATTATGCTAATCATTTAGAGAGAAAACCCACAAAAATTGTTGCACATAGAACTAAAGAAATAACATGAATACAACCACACAATAGTTCAACACTACCACCAAACATAGTATTTACAATGGAAACCTGAGCAGGAGAACTAACTTTGAATGGTTGCTCAGTCTTCATTTTGATAATCCCAGGTTGCAATGCAACTCATGGCCCTACATCCATTTAACAATTTACATAGCTAACCTCGTGTGCATCTTGAACTCTTGGCCAACTCTTGGCCATCAAAAATCCATTTGTTGGTGGAATTGCAAGAAAATATAGGTAGAAATGGAGATAATGTGAAGGCTAAAAGACTTGAACTTTCATTTCCCATTCCCAACTCTCTTCTCTCCTATTTTCATTTTTCTTTCTCATTTAATATTTTCTCTCTCTTTTTTATTTTCTTTAATTTTGAAATATACATTATTTTTCTCTTTTTATTTAACCTTCATTACAGCCAAGAAAACATCCCATAATCCAAGGAAAAATTAAAAATAGAAAACAAAGAGAATTACTACGCCCAAAACCTCAACTCCAAACAGGCTTCCTGTCATCCCAGATAATCTCAACAGACACTACATAGACCTAAGAAGGCTCAACAATATTTAAATCCTACCCAACAGTCACTCAACCAAGAAAACAAGCAAGGGGAAGTGGTATACGTGACTGTTCAGGAGAATAGAGCGTATATACGCTTCTTGCAGTGAGAAAACAAGCATGTATACATGACTATCAAGGCAAAAAGGGTGTATATGCTTTAAAACAAGGCCAAGCAAGGGTAAAAGGCTGAAAACGAAGACTCCAAGTGAACAAGATCTGTCAAGCAGTGATACGACAAGAAACACAATGAAAAGAGAGCAATGTAAGAAGAAAAAGTACTTCAACCCTTAGAAGGAAGGTCTCTCCCCAATGGAGTCGCCATTTTTGTTAGAAGGGAAAAAATCTCTATGGCCAAGGGTAAACCACAACAGACAGGTATGACTGCAGAAATCAACTCAATTCCAACATATGCTATATAGACTAATGTGCAATACAAGAAAGAGGCCTACCTCGATCCAACATTTGATGATGTTCCACCATTGAGCACTTTGACCCAAAGCTTTATACTTGCAAGAAGTTCTTAACAAACAAGCAAAGCAAGTAGATAGTGATGATATAAAAGGGATTAGCACATTAGATAGCATAATCCATTAATAAACATTACAAACACACCCATGGATAATAATCATATATTTGCAAGATACCAATAGGACAGGAAATGAGTATTTCTATTAATAATTGATCAGTAGAAGTGTCAAAATTATAGACTTTTTTGTCGGCACGGTTCGAAATACTCTCCCCAATGGAGTACTTCAACCCTTATAAGGAAGGTCTCTCCCCAATGGAGTCGCCATTTTTGTTAGAAGGGAAAAACTCTCTATGGCCAAGGGTAAACCACAACAAACAGGTATGACTGCAGAAATCAACTCAATTCCAACATATGCTATATAGACTAATGTGCAATACAAGAAAGAGGCCTACCTCGATCCAACGTTTGATGATGTTCTACCATTGAGCACTTTGACCCAAAGCTTTATACTTGCAAGAAGTTCTTAACAAACAAGCAAAGCAAGTAGATAGTGATGATATAAAAGGGATTAGCACATTAGATAGCATAATCCATTAATAAACATTACAAACACACTCATGGATAATAATCATATATTTTCAAGATACCAATAGGATGGGAAAGGAGTATTTCTATTAATAATTGATCAGTAGAAGTGTCAACATTACAGACTTCTGTGTCTGCATGGTTCGAAACCAAGAAACCAAGTTCCTTCCAACTGGGTCTCCACCACTTCAATCCTCCAACAAAGGCAAGCTCATGAGAAAGAGGCAAAGAGGTCCTCTCAACAATAAGGGAAGAGTTAGGGGGATGAACATTGTGTTTAGACTTAAGGGACAAAGGAATGCAAACTCAATATGAAGTAGTTTCTCCAGAGTAACTTTGCTCTCAAAGTTGAATGCTTTCTCCTTTTTTTCCATAGCCCGAAATTGTTCTTTTATAGCCTTCAAAATGCAACTGAAGGGACGATTTGGAAATTTTCCAGTATGTGGAAGGCCAAGGATCAGAGATCTTATGTCGTGACATGGAAACCTGACTTAATTTTGTATTTTCTGGCACAATTCTAGATATACGTGGGCTGTAGTGGATAACAACTGTGTATACACATCTTTCATAGTAGTTAGGGAGCGTATATGTGGAAAGATGTATATTTTTAGCTTTGGATTCATCAAAAAGGGATGATAAGTCTGCATAGGGAAATGGAAAAAGGCCCTCTGTGAAAGATAGCAACGGTGTGGCAAATATTGCTATAACATAGATTGGAGTAATTCTCTTGTAATTAAGATTCATTTATATTAATCTATATTCTTTTCCAAATTCATAACAAATGCCATTGTTCGATAAATTAGGTATTTCCATATAAGTTGAACACCTTAAAAAACCGCTCACACAAATAAATCAAACGTCAGTACACCAATGTATTACATGGTAAAACCCTTAAAAAGGGAAACAATCCATGGCCCCAACCAACGTGGCCACTTCAGGAAAAATATTAATGCAAAAGGAAACAAAATTACATATGATTTTCTCACAATCAATCATAAGGAAATGACCCTCCATGATCTTTCAATAGATATCATGCACTAAACAGTTATTAAGCCACAAATCAAAGTAGTTGTTAGTATCGAGGAGAATGTGAACTGTCAAATCACTACATCTCTAGAACATATCGTGACCATGAGAAGTTTTAGAGGGAAATACCCAACACAAAGTTTCTTGTTGAAATTGGTTCCATTACTATATAAACTCTAGAGGTTTATAGACGAAATTAAGTGAATATTTTATCCCAATTATCTAATTTTAAATGAAACCAAATTAATTTCTCTACCAAACATTTTACAAAAAGGAATCCTTAAAAAAATTGAAGCCAACAATCAGCTTGAAAGCTAAATCCCAAAGGCCACAAGAAGGTTAAATGAATCACTTGATGGTTGGCATTCCAAGGTAGAATTATAATAAACAATCCTTTCCTGATGCAAAGACAACCCAAGAGAGATGGGAAAAAAGAATATTTGGAAAGAGAAGGGTAATAAAAAAAAAAGTGTTAGTTGGAGTGATGCAATCTATAGGAGGACCAAGGGGACTCTTAACCTATCGATGAAGAGTGAAGGTTGTTTCTGAGACAAATAATTCTACAAAAATACCCCAATAAGTGAAAATGACATGAAATCTCTATTGAGAGTCTACAGTGTTGGATAGTTGGTTTTCATTGATGTCAACCCTAGTCAATCCTAGAAGAAGCCCCGAAGCAACTTTGGAAGAATTTAGAAGTGATGGATGTATTTGGAGAAGTCTCCAAAGTGGTCCCCTTATGGTGTAGCTTTATGCATGGCCCTCATGGGAAGATGCTTTGAAGAAGTATACAAAAAAACCTAAGGTGGGGTCATGGAGCTTGAAGTTGTTTGAGGAAAATGAAAATGAAGGACAATGCAAATGCATGTAACACCCTTATAAATGGATAGTTCTCATCATGTTGTTTCCAATGGTAGGTGGCATGCCACGTGGTTCCTCATGTTTGAGGAATTATGCCCTATTGAAATTGAAAGGCCCAAAGAAAGGTTGGGAAGCCCCTAAAATGGTTGCAACAAGAAGTTACAAGTCATTAATTAAAGGGTAAAATAGTTATAACAAGAAAGTACAGATCGAACCTAAAGTTAAGGAAATAAATCACTTGGAAAAGCATAAATACACTTCAAAAAGCCTCTCATTTGTACACAAACAAGTTTATTGAATATATTCAAAGTGAGCAAGTGATCTGTTGGTGAATCTGAGATGGGGAATCTGAGGCAGTGAAGGAGTGAGGAGGAGAATTTTTTGGGATTGTAGTGTTGGCATGTTTTACAGGAAGCATGTGCTTGTCATTGATGGAAAGAACAATAGTGCACCAAACCTTGAGAGTGCAGAAGACAAGAAATCTGAGAAGAGATAGCGTTCCAAAAGTGCAGACGAGGTCCAAGAGACAAACTCGCAAGAGGAGAAAAGGTCGAGACCCATGGAAACTTAGAAAACCTTCTAAGTTGGAGAGATCAGAAGCTCAAGAGGAAGAGCGACAGTGGCCATTGGATCACCGATCCAGAGGACCAACAACTGTCGTATTGAATTAATGTAAGGACAGGATAAGCAAGGGATGAGATCTAAGATATCGATCACCCAAATTTCCGTCAGCCGTGGGATCGAAATAAATGGGAGGATAGGATAAGAAAAGGTGGAGAGTCGTTGGATTTAATCCAAGGAAAAGTTGCATTGCAGACAGATCGATTCGTTGATCTAATATATTGATCAATGAATGACATTTGTTTTGGGTCTAAAGATGTGAGGAGGTTACGCTCTAATCACTTCGAGAAGTTTCAGTTTAAGATTTGAAATAGCTGAAGCCCAGAGAGCCGGAGAGCCGAAATAAATTATCAACCATCGAATCATCCAAAGAAGATCACATCCGTCAGATCGTCTAAAGAATATCTAAAGCATCAGATCATCCGAAGTGGATCTGGGCCATCTGATCCAGAGCGTCAGTTTGAGATTTGAAATCCCCGAAGTCTAAAGATCCAAAATAAATCCTCGACCATCAGATCATCAAAAGTAAATTTTAGCCATCAAATCATTCTAAAGTGGAAGGACAGGACAATTTAGAAGAAGGGAACGCTAATATCAATGGATGATAATCGAGCTCTCATATCTATGGCCGACAGGTCATATCAGAACCCCCCAACCTTTCTGTCTTTAACCGGGGGGGGGTCCAAGTTGGTGGTATTTTCCATGTGGGACCCTCATATGTGTCACCTTCTTGTTAACTCGGACCCCCCTCGCTCATTACCACTTACCACCTAACCCCCCCTCCGAGTAAACCACCAAACCACTCATACATACCACCTCCACGCTCCAACGTCACACTCCACTACCCGCTACATGTCACACTCCACTATCGCGCTCTTCCTCCACACTCCACTACTTTGCCTACACGTCTCACCCACGTCAGTAGACCACCTTAGCAAGGACATGCGGAAAACCACGTCAGCAAGGACACGAGTCGTCTGATATGAAAGATCACTTCGAGTGTATTCTCAACCGTTGATCATAGTACAATGGAAGGATAATGTAAGTTTGAAAATTTGAAATCTCAAAGTTCTGAAGGGAGAATTTCTGATAGCTGTCCATCTCAATGTTTGATTAAGTCCTAGCCATCAGATTGAACAATGAAAGGATGAGTGTAAGGATCAAATTTGACCATTGATTTGTTTCCATGAAATAAACTGTTGATCGAGAAAGGGACCGTAGAACCATTGATCTGGTTGAAAGGTCAAATTCCCAAAGTGAATGAGGATCATTGATCCGAGAGGCACACGCGTCAATGGATTTTCAACTCCGAAATTTTGGTGTATGGGAAAAGAAAGATTTGAAAGTCCCGGAGCCTGGATCATGAAGTAAATCTCAGCCATTGATTTAGGAAGGGTAGATCTGATCTGCAGACTTGAGTGGATAGATCTAAACCATCAGTTTAGGAGCACCGTCAAGATCATGAGATCGACGGTCCCTTCACACTGTGGGGCCAGAACATGTTTGTATCTTAATTTTTTGTGGTCATTCCCACAATCGCATGGTCGCATGATAACAATGCCCATGGTCACATTAGCGGAATATAGGGGAAGGATCTAATGTTGCTAGGCTCCACCTCAGAGTATAATCCAACAATGACGATCAAACTGAATCTGATCGAAGGGTTGATGTTTCATCTCATGATTTCTTGATCAGTTGTGATTCAGTTACACTAACTGAATCATTGTTCCTGAGCAGCTGAATCATTGTTCCTAAGCGTTGGAATCATGGCTCTTGAGCGTTATGAGATTCCTGACATTGAGCATTGGAGATGTAGAGTGTAACGGATGATGAGAGAATGAATAAAAGAAAGATGCCGAGACAGAGGAATTTCGTTGTTTCTCAGTAAAACAAGTTGAACTGTATGTAATCAAGTAGAGAGCATGAACAAAGCGTGAATGATGCAAAGATCAAGAACACAGGTTGGACAGAGAAGAAATGGTGAAAATAGCAGACTGTATGAGAACCTAAGAGCATGAGAAGAATAGAGGAAGAGAAGATGGAAAGAAACAACAAGTGGAGCTGAGCATGAACAGATAGAACCAGACCAGAATTGTAGAACAAAGAAGAACTGTTAAATGTTGAAATTTTTGTATTATTGTAAAGTTTTATTCAAGCAAAGTTTTATAAAAAGGGGTGGTAGGGTGGTTCTAGGGATGACTGTTGTCCTCGGAGTTTCAAGTGGGTGCTTGAACACAGGGAGTTGTAGCTTCCATCTAGTTGCATCCAGAAAAACCAGGGTGGTAGGGTGGTGCAAGGGAGAACTATTGTTCTATGTTATACAGGTTGGTGTCTGTGTGACTAGAAGTTGGTGCTTCCATCTAGTTGGTGTTGGAACACTCAGGGAGTTGGTGTTTCCTTCTAGTGAGTGCTAGAGAAACCAGAGAGTTGGTGCTCTCAGCAAGTTGCATCTTTCTAAATAAGAGGTTGTAGCCTCATTTTGAGTTGGTGCTCAAAGAAATATGATGTACAGAACTTAAAAGACTGCCTATCATTCCAAGAAGAAGAGGTTTTCTCCCTTTATGGGTTTCCTCATGAATATTTGTCTCTGTGTATATCATGTGTGTGATTGATATTTATTATTTGTGTTGTTCATGACTTGCATAATATTGATGTTCACTTGAAGAAGGCTAATAAAATTTTAATAGGCATAACATTGTTTAAGAACAATAACAACTGATTCACCCCCCCTCTCAGTTGTCTTAGTATTTCCAACATGCAGGTGTGCGAAGTGTTTTTATGAGAAAACCCTAATTTAGTTGGGCCCCACAATTCAGGCTATAGGTGTCCCACGAGGAACCCTCGTGGGTTGTACGACACTCATCCTGTGACACCCCTCCAGTTGATTGGCCTCTAACCAGCGAGGCTGAGGTAAATTTGAGAGAGATGCTTGTACCAAGTTGTTTAGGATGAGGAAGGTTTGCAGGTCTATAATCTGATTCATTGGGTCTGCTACAGGATTAAAGGTATGTCTATATGCATGTTTTGAGGGTTATACATTGGTGATGTAATGATTCATGCTTGAGGCATGTATTTTGTATATTTTTTGAGGCTTGTATCATGGATGGTTTGGCACATTCTTGAGGCATGTCTTGGAGGTATTTTGGCTCATGGTTGCATATGGTTGAGGTTCGTGTCTTGGTGATAATTATACGTGATTGATACATATCCTTGGTACTTGATTTTTGGATGTTATGGTTCATTATTAGAGGCACATATTTGTGGTATTGGCATATATTTGAGGCATGTCTTATGTTACATGATTCATAGAGGATATGGTACATGCTTGAGGTATATTTTGGTACATAGTTTGGATTCTTGATATTGGGCTTATGTTTTGATGTTGGTATATGATCTATGTGAGTGGATCATGTTGATGATGATGATGCATCAGTATCAGTGACAAAGATAGTGATAGTGATAGATACATTGATAGTGACAGGTTGATGTGATAGTGACAGTGATAGGTTGATATATCAGTGACAGTGACAGTGACAGTTTGATATATGAGTGGCAGTGGCAGTGATAGTATCAGTGGTAGTGAAAAGTTGAGTCTACACTTATATTTTAGGGCGGCAGGGAGGGGCAAGGAAAGGGGGTTGTATCCTCCTTCCAGTTGGATCCGAAGAACATAGGGAGTTGGAGCTTCCTTCAAATTGGAACCTGTAAAATAGGGGGTTGGAGCTTCCTTCCAGTTGTAGTTGGAGAACTCGGGGATTCGTAGCTTCCTTTAGGTTGGAGCCTATAAATAGGGGGTTGGATCCTCCTTCCAGTTGGTGTTGGAGAATTTGGAATTTGGTGCTTCCTATGAATGTAAAATTTGATATATAAGAAAGAATTATGTGGTTTTATCCCATTTGGATTTCCACGTAAAATATTGGTGTATTGCGTATATGTGTATGATGTGATGCATTTCTCATGATTATATGTTTATGATATATTGTTGATAAAATTGATGCATACATATTCTGGTTAAAAGTGGTAAAAATTGCATAATAATGATTTGAACCCCCCTCTTAGTTTTCCAACATATAGCTCACCCTTTGTAACAATTCTTGAGAAAAATCAAAATTCATCTTTGAGAGTTTTCCCATTTGGGTTCCAAGGTAATCACTTATGTTCAATTACTATGTTAATATTGTGGTTGTTATGATTGGTTTAAGATATTCTTATGCTTTTTCATTTCAATAATGATCATTTGCAAACATAGCAATGACACTATTATGAATATACAAGGTCAATTTTTGGGTTCCTCAGTCAATTGGTAGGTTGATGAGATCACTAGTATCCCCCTTTCTTTGTTTACCACTAAGTAAATGTATGCTAGAGCACAAAATGGGATTGAATTCCTTCTAATTTATGGCTCATTGATCCCGATGGATTTATTTATTTCTTAATTCAATTGTTGGTTTTACCCACA
The DNA here is from genome assembly GCA_009831015.1 of Picea engelmannii. Lineage (NCBI taxonomy): Eukaryota > Viridiplantae > Streptophyta > Pinopsida > Pinales > Pinaceae > Picea > Picea engelmannii. The sequence continues at coordinate 541,202 of ML787117.1, forward strand.
ACTAATTTTTCCCTTTAATTGATTCATTGGTTGGAACCTAGATCCCATCATTTCAATTGGTTGAACATTGGACTCATTTCTTATGCTTTGCTATGCAACCCATGACCCAAAACTCATTTAACCTTGGACACATTGTTGCATGAAACACGACTTGTATCTACTTTCCATTGGATTGTTGGGTTATAAGTATAGGCAGCAAATTGTTCATTCTATTGGAACCACATGCTAAATCCATTTCCCAAACCTTGTTAACTTCCAAGCACCTACAACCATCATTAGATGTGCCTTATTTTAAATGAGATATATGTTGTTAATTTCCTTAGTTGTGGTGATCATAATAGCCAGAAGGAAGTGTTTGCATCTTGTCATAATTGTGAATGGGAAAATGTAGGTTGGATGGAGTGTTGGGTTTAAATCTATAGAAACAGAATGTGTTCAGTTGATGTCAAACGTAGTTAGAGCCTTAGCATTGCTATATTTGCATAGAAATTGTAAATTCCCAACCATATATGTATATTCTCATGAAGTATATACAACAATTTAAAATTGTGTTGGTGTTTTGAGCTTGGTGTGTTATTTCTTCAGGCATACAACTACGGAGTGTATTATTAATTTTTCATTGTAGAATTGAAATTTCTCCCTTTTGTTGGGCATTAGCCTTGGAACTATGAGTGAGTAAGCCAAGAAATAAACTAAAATTAAACAAATCTCATTCATTCCATCGAACAAGAGAAAGAAGAAAGCATGTTCTTAACTTGGCAGAGAAAAAATAATTTTTAATTCCATGGATAAAAAAATTTATGAGATGGATGGACATAGGGATATAATTTACAAATCATGTGGTATTAGATCTATTGAATCCATGACCTTGAAGAAGCTATTGGAAATATGAGGAGAAAGTTTCTTCATCATGGTAAATAATTGAAAAGAGAAAGGTTGGAAGACCTAATGGCCTTCAATGTGTAGATACAAGATGAGAGCCAACACTTGAAGGAGAGGATATCATAGCTATAAAAAGACCTTATAAAAAAGTGTTTCATTTGTTAAAGTAATAATTTTTTGAACATCATGGCTCTCTCACCACTATTATGGAAGATTACAACAAAAACAAGTCTTGCTTTTGCAATTGGGAAAAAAAATAATTTAATTGAATGATTGGCAAGAATAGAAGCTCACTCAAATTATGGATTAGTTGTACCAATAATTGGTAGTGAAAGAGGAGGTATCATCCAAGATACATGTAGTTTTCCAAAAGAAATAGGAAGCACAAACCCCTTTCATTTATACTATAGAAGCTAATACTATGATCGAGATATATGTGAGGTCACTCGTCGATAATGATAATGGGTACCAAGGTACATATAAGTATATTCTAACAAGTGTGAATAAACGTGTTGATGACAAACACTTGTAGAATCAACAGATCGAGGATAATTGATATACACCCACTTCCAAGTGCAAGAGAGACTACCACTAATGATAGCAAACCCAAAGGTACTATGAAGATCTCTAGATTTACTTCCTAAAATATTAAGCTAGATTCGATAGGAATAGATCCTTTAGAAGGATGGAATTGAATTAGGGCCCCATCATCCAAGAAAAACTAGAATAGTAACATGACTTGATCTATTGGATGATAAATTAAAATAATATACTACCAAGTACAACTGGACATAGGGAAGCATGACATGAACAATCAAGATATCTAAGGAATCACTGACATAGATTAGGAACCTCCCTTGAACATTACCATGACCTAATGATGACTTGGGTAGTAGCTAATTACCAATAGGGAGCAAAGATATATTCTATCATTGCAAGAGGCATTTAGGAATTCTCCATAAAGGTTGGAAGAGTAACCAATTTGAGCAGTAAGATTCAAAATTAGGGCACAACTTCTAAGGAAAGACTACAAATTCAATTGTAAAGAATTGACTCAAAACAAGTGCTTTGTTCAAGGGTGACATAAACTAACTACTTCCATTTAAATTGACAAAATCATAAAGATCCAAATTCTTTCCCCCCTCTCATTTTTATATATTTTGATTTTTTGTATTTTTCTTGTTATAAAATTTGAAAATGAATAAAATATTTATGTGATACATTAGAGGAGACAAGTCTCATTGTAGTAAAACTTCAAACATATAAGAGAATCCACCATAAAAATTCAGAAATAAGCCCTAGAATGTCCAATATACCAAACATCCACCATGAACAAAACAAGACTATAGAGAGAAGAACCCTTACAGTAGGGTAACACCCTCAAATACTCATTGTGGAAGGAATCACTCCACAATCCATACTTGCTACAAGACAATACAATTCAACACATATCCAATACAATGATAGTCATGTGTATTTATACCTTCTAATGAGTATTCCTGGGGGTCTTATGCCAACTATCTCTTATTATTGTATTCTTTCCTTTTAATTACATAGTAGGCTTCCTCCAATATTATGGCCACATTACATTCATTATCCCCTTGGTTACTGTTACCCCCCCATGCCTATGGATAATTGGAGGAGATCATCTCTCGTGGCCCACAATGGAGAACATGATCCCGACCATGATGATGATTAGCATGTCCATAAATGGCAGTCAAGCATCCCCTCTCATTTTACCTTTATAGCTATAGGTCAACCAAGGCTCATCACATCTAAGCAACTGAGTGTATGGGAGATGGTAAGCTAGTGTCACCATGAGATATGTTAGTCCTTCTTTCATGAAAAGTGTTGTGCTTAATTTTTTGGGCATGTAGATGAGGATCTTTGGTTGAAGTTGGATAATGGGTCATTGGATTGGGAAATTGTGTCAATTGCCTTGTTTCACCTTGGTGGTTAGCTTCTATGGCCTAGTCTTGTGTTGTCACCACCTAGGGAAAAGGGGTACTACTGGGGGGGGCTCACAAGGATAACGTTCTATTCCCACCATACGTAATAGTTTCCATCATGGATCCTCTCATATTGTACTAAAATTAAATAATGGGTCATGGTCCATTCTCTCATGATGAGAAGGGGTTGAAGGCCCAGAGGTTGATGCAGTTTCTCGATATATCTATGTTATGCTATAAATGATAAGGCTTCCATATATCTATGTTATGCTATAAATATTATGCTCTACCCCCTCTAATGGTAATCGCCCCTATTCGGATGAAAATGAATGCACTAAATTATAAAGGACTATAGTCCAGTAAAAAATGAATGAATGGATCTTGAAACCTTTTAAAGGGGACTTGTAAATGATAAATGGGTATCAAAAGGAAAATTAATGGGTTTAGAATTCAAAGAGTACTAAGGAAAGGGTATCTCAAGAAAGAAAGCGCTCCCTCTACAAAGGTGCTCATAGAAATGGATCCAATGACACCATAAGCCATGAAGTAATCCCTAAAACCATATCACTATCACACTTACTCTTGAAGGGTTTCTTTCTTTCCTACTTCCCTCGAGACATGTCCTTATGCCTGGGTATTTTATTTCCTATCTAGGTTGGAACACCTAATAGGGTTGGATGTAGGCCCTCCCATACTTAAACATGCCAACTCACATGGGGTCCTAGGTTGGTGCGATGCTTGAAGGGGATACTAAGGTGAATTTTTTACATGACTTATATCTTAAGTTACAACTTAATTTGCATGTTTTAAGGACTAATATTTTTTGTGAACATTGGATAACCCTGTATTATACTTTTATTTATTTTGGATGGCCCTGACATGGTTCTTTGAGGGACATATTGGGCTTGTACCCAGGAAGTTGTGCCTTTATTAAAGGACTTTGGAAAGTGTGATGCAAAGTAGTGAGTCATCCAGTGAATCACCACCTTCAAACATCAACTCTCACATCCTTGGAACCTTGGACGATGGAAAAATGGGCTTGGTTTGAGAAAAATTGATCATGATGACACACAAATGGTTTAAAAGTCCATAGGCTAGGAAGAGTACCCCCAGGGATTATTATTCACTATATCATGGATGTTGCAACGATAGATAGCCAAATACTATGCAGAGATGATATGCAGCTCCCTCCAACCAAGACATTGTGCCATGAGCCCTTGACGTCACCCTCCTTTTGGCCATGACATCATCATCTAGGGTTTGATGGTGCTAGGGTTTAGTGGAAACCTAGAGTACTTGTGATGATTTAATAGGACCAGGTCAGAGGAGACATACCTTTTCCATTGCTCCACTTCCATATGCTATCACATGGCCTTTGGAGGAATCCTCTTTTCCTAAGGAGGCTTGACGTCACACACATGTGGTCTATTATGATGCATTTTTTCATTTTTTACATTTTGTAAAGGGTTAATAAGGGGTCAACCCCACTTGAATTAAACGTTATGTTATGTTTATGGAAAAATGCATTAGGCTAGCCTCATATAAGAAGGCTAGTGCTAGGTCATATTTTCTTATGATGATTCCTCACCATTATGGGGTGACACTTCTATTGTTTTCTCTATTTCGGCCTTCTTGGTCTTTATCTCTCATGTGATATGCTTGGAAAAGGTCTCTTGTGGATGCTTTGTTGATTTTGGATGGATATTTATGCAATTATGGTTAAATGCTCTTGTTTTCTTGGATGAAGTAAGTAATTTTCAGCAATTATATGGTATGTTTTTTATGCAAATGGTGAAATTGTTATTTTGTTGAAACAATTCTTGTTTTGTTGAAACAATAAGCGAGGAACATAAGTGATTCTTCCTCTCACAAAGTTTTACTTGTCCAAAATTTGTGAATTTTCCTTGCTAGGGTTAGAAGCCTAAATCCCTAAAGTGCTATAACTTAAGTATTTTATCCCTAGACAATTGATCTTTGACCTAATTGAAGCTACAAGAAGGGAGAAATGATATCCAGGGCCTAAAAGTGCTTGCACCTGAGACGTCCTTCTCCTCAAACTCTAAATCCTAAGGCCCAAACATGCGTGCACCTTAGGGTTTAAAATATAGTTCTTGGTTTCAATTAGATCAACCTTGAAGCTTGGATGCATTTGAGACTCCATAGCCCTGGAATGGTAAAGGCACTAATCTAGAAGTAACTATTGTGGTGAAATTAGTTGTAAAAACATTTTCCCTAAATTTCTTAATTGTTCAAACTTGCAATAATTCTTGTTGGTGTTACAAAAAGTTTGCTACAACCACTGAAAACTATATTAATTTGTTGCATACACATAATTATAAGTGGCTTAACTTGTTCATAAATCATCTCTAACAATTGGATAATATTCTATTGGTTGAATGCTTACATTTTATGGTTAATTGTGGTGTTTCTAAGCAATAATTCTCGTTGTTGTTGCAAATCATGTATTGTTGTTATAAAGTTGTTTATTGTTGTAATTTGTAATTTCCAAATGCAATTTAACTTTTCTAGTGTCTAGATAGGTCATTTTTTCATACTTTAGCTTGGTAATTGGTATACATATGCTACAAATTGTTTCTTGTTCTGGGAAGATAAAACAATCACCTTACAACCTTTCCTTCCTTCCTAGACCTAGACCAACTAACATGTGATCAAGATAGGGGGTAGTAGGATTGGATACTAAACTAGAAATTCAATCCCTTGAGGTCACCAGGGAAGCATCCATTGTGGTGGACATCCTTCATCACTAAAACAAGGGAAGATCCTACTTAGGTGACAATGGTAGTTTCTTCCATACTTACGCGAGATTTGGGGATATTTTGGTGGGATTTGCACAAGTACAAATAATGTGATAATAGGTACCTCCCTAGGTACCTCATATTATCCTCCTTAGGTACATTAAATTCCATTCCCGTTAGTATGTTTCATCCTCAAAACATGGGAAGAATCCATATAATATGACCTACTAAGAAATGTAATCAACTGGTACCATGCATGAGCATCCATCCATCCTAGTGAAATGTGGACACGGTGTCCAATTGTGGCCTTTCCTCGATATTTATTATGGATTCTTCTTGGGAACCATGTTTTTGTCATGCTACTCGGATATCTCCATGCATTTATTTTAGTTATCCATGTGCCTCCATATTGTCTTCCTCTCTGGTTCCATGTTGATCCATAGTAATTTTGTTGAAGTTCATGCATTGGCCTTGATGATTGTTGTTTCTCCATGTGGTGTGGGTCAAAATATACAACAAACTTAACTATCATTTCTTCCTTCTTTGACTCTTAAAAATGTGGTTCCTTAGCTTCTTCTTCTTTTTTATACCCTTCCTTTGGATTTTCTTCAAGTGCTTATGTAGGCTCTTCTTCTGAGTAAACTTTGGACTCTTCATTTGATGTGTTGTTAAGTACTACAATTAATTCCCTTGCAGGGACTTCTTCATGTGCCTACTTGTTCCCTTCTTATTTAATAAGAGAAATATCTTGCAATGTAATTTTATTTTTCTTGTACCACAGCTTCAAAAACGTATTGTTTATATTAATATTAACTATACCAATTAAGTCCATCCAAGGATATCCCAAAACACCATCTACATCATCCATATTTATGGCATAAAAATTTGAATGCAACACATATTTATCCATGGTAATTTTCAAATCTTTAAAAAATTGAACATTCTCACCTTCAACCTGTTGACACAAAGTTTATTTTTTCCTATCCTTGAAAACTAAAGCTTCATATTTTCCTAAATCATGGAGCTACTCTTAATAAAAATGGGAATATGAGATTTCCGTCCCTTTTTGGGTTTTCGAGATTCGGTTTTTCTCGAAGTATGATTTTCAACTATCTTATTTTCCCGGTGTCGAAGTCCCGAAAATGTTTAACATATTAAAAAAGTTAAAAGGGGGGAGAAATAAAAGTTACCTTTTCCGTCGCTTTCCACAAAGCACTCTTTAAACCCGTAATTATTTAAGTTTCTAAACATAATTTTCTTTCCCTTAATCTTTCGCGATTCGGGTTTTTCTTTCTACTAAAATTCTTTCGAACTCTCAACCGTCAAACTCTTGATCCTCACTTTTCCTAAAAAGTTAAAAGGATAGTTAATTATTAACCTGGATTAATTAAAGCCCTAATACATGTCTTAGCACCTCACTAATATCATCGCAATTTCACAATATGGGGATTGCTTATGACTTATCCCCTCATGCTAGGATCCCCGAAGTTCCAAAACGCAAAATTGTGTTTTCCTTAAACAAGTTTTAAGATTAAGGTTAATTCATTTTTAAAACAGGATTAGTGATAATTAAACCGCCTTTTGCATTTCGGGAATAGAGCAAGGCGGTGATTTTTGAAACGCTAGTTCCAAAATTGCCTATATACGACAACATTAATAACGGATAAATGGATATTTTTTTGACACGAAATCGTATCTCCGGGAATATCTTTCCATTTAAAATCATTAATTTTTCGTCGTCTGCGTCTGTACACTCATTATAATGCGAAATTGAAGGTTAATAAAGTCTTATATTTTGAACTTCATAGTTATCCTTTACATCTGCAGCAAGTCACGTTTACCTGGTCTTATACACACTTTCTATGTAAACAAGCCTCTGATCCAGCACAGGTATCATGGCACCTAAGAAGGCACTCAAGAAAAGCGAAGAGATTGCAGAAAGCTCAAGTCTAGACGGAGATGTTATATCTGATACAACACTGCATGCCATCGATTCCATAAAATCCTGGAGGCATATTTTCGAGACTCTGGATTATGAAATTAAAAATTTCCCTCATGATGCCGACAAGAAGCTTCGAGATATAGCGGAGTCTGAGATCCAAAAAATAGCTACACGGCCACGAATTACGACTTATAATGACATGATCAGTTGGGCCTTAGAGCAAACTGACATATAGACAAGGAGCATTCAGGATAGCCAAGGGGTCGTCGTCGGCTCTTTCAGATCATAACATTTACAAGTAATGTATAAATTATCTCCCAGTCCCAAGTATGTTTATAATAAAGATTTCGTGAGTAATTTTCAAAGGAAAGAATGTTTTGATTCAGACCAGACATATCCTGACTTAATCAAGGATTTGTGGAGAAATGAGGGAAAATTCAAGGCTGACACCCATGGTATTTATGCCACATCCTCATTGAATGAGTATATGATTTATGTGGCGATGATGTTATGTAAACTTTTCGGTAAGAAAAGTCCCACCCATTTCCCTGCAGAATGGGTACCTCTTTTCCACAAGGCAGCTGAAGGTTACATCTTCAATTGGGATAAGATTTTATCTGATAATATGGTGAAGGAGGTCATGGACTATCAGACTGCAAGATCAAAAGGCCGACTAGTATCCTTTTATATGTTGGCATGCATCATGGATGCTATATGCTTCTTGGCACCTTTCCCTTTGATGAATTGGAGTTGGAATCCAACTTACCCGGAGCCAATTCACGAATATCATTCTAAACTTTGGGAAGAAAACGTCAAGGACTCGTTCTATGAAATTTGTCATTTCATGGTGATACCACTACATCAGATGTTGTACGGTTGTGCACCTCCCCGCATTTCAAAGTCGGTCACAGGAAACCTCAGGGCAGTTGTTGACTGGTTCATAGAGGAGAATTTTTCATACATCAGAGTTTTCGGGTGTTCAATCCCTCCACACGCCCTCCCAAAATTCCTCCCTGGAAGACTGGTGTGCAGGGAGGTAGCTCATCAAATAGTAACAGGTGAAATTGGGATAGAACTAAAAGTGGCTCAAAAGAAATTTTGGCCAGTTTTTCCCGTTCAGATTGGGAAATTTTCATTGCTCAAATTAGGTCATTCCAAAGTTGAAGTGGCAGCTCTAGAGGAGGTTAAATTGGTAAACCTCAAGCACAGGAAGCACGATCCTTACTAGTTAGTGGGAAAACACATGGCCCATTGTAATATGAAGGCTTATGAACATGAGAAGTCCCCTTGTGACGACCTATTCAAAGGGACTAAGACCTATGAGGAAGTGTTAGAAAGAGTACATACATTGTCGTCCAACTTGCAAGCTAGTTTTCAGACCTTCCAAAAGCACAGACAGAGCATTCTGCCCAAAGTGTTGCAAGGAGAAGCAATTACCCTTCCTTAGAAAAAAGAATATGCTCCTATAGGTTTCGGACAAGAAGCACAAGATAAAGTCAATCCTGAAGAATTTACTCGGGAGACTGAAGGGTCTTCACAAAATGAAGAGGCCTTACAGATAGAAAATCTAGAGACGGAAGCAAAGAGGAGGCCTAGGACACCTTCTGAGTCCAGTAAGTCCACTCCTCCTTCATCACCTGTTGTTGATGTCACTATACCTGAGGCTATGGGAGAAACAAGGTCTACATAGCTAGGAAGTCCCATAACTTCCTTAACTCCTTTACAGTCCACATTTGGACTCCCATAGATGGGAACTATATATGTTGGTGACCTCACTCCTATTTCCAGAGATGAGATCCCTCCTTCTGATTATTTTTTCAGCAAGAAGAGGAAGTCTATTGTAAAGAAAGAAATGCATATGAGAGAAGGGGGTATGGTGAAGAAACATAGGGTCTTGATAGATGGCCAGAAACTAGAAGAGGAGGATTTCGCTACAGAGGTGGTGGGATCTATGGGAGCCATGGCAACAACAAACATTTTTACTGTGGAGAACATGAGAACAAGGATAAAGAAGAGTAACCACATGATAGCTCAATTGTAGGATCAGTTGAAGAATGATGAGAAAAACATTAGAGAAGAGGTGAATAAAAGTATGGAGCAGGCCAGAGCTATTGAAAGGAAAGAAATCCAGTCACTCAAAGCTAGCCTGGATGAACTGAACTAGAGGATACAAGCAAGTCAGGTACAGGTTACTCGGCAAAGGGAGCTTGTTAAACAGTTACAGGCTAAATTGAGTTTGACAGAAGGTCGGTTCGTGGACTTAACGACTTTTCAAACCCTCTTGTTAGAATCCCATACAAATATAGAAGCTGAAGAACAACAATTGATCTCCAAAATAGAGATCGTCCAGCATTATTTTCAAGAGGTAAGAAAATCCCTTGATAACATTATTTTAATAGAAAAAGAGGCTAAAACAGCAAGGAATACCTTTCAGAAAGTAGTCGCATGTTCAGGGAATAGGGATATGCCGAAAGATCTAAAACTTTATGTCACAGAACAAATAAGAGGAGACATCATGCTCAAGGCATGGGAAACGAACATAGTCGAAAACAAAAATATAGTCAAAGAAATCAAAGACGACTGTGAGGGAATCTTTGATTCTTTGGATAAGAAAGCGTTAGGAATTGAAAGAAATGACTGCTCTGGACTACTAGGGAAGATAAACATTGTGAAACAGTAGTTGGACTACAAAGAGAGCTTACAGAAGGTTCTAGCGGAGGTTTCCCAGTTGAATCAAATCGATACCAACCTGATAGACAGATGGTTGGTACAGCCTAATTTAAATTTGCAAATGATCAGGTCTGCCGATAGAGGTTTTGAAGACCAGTTTCCAAAGGTACAAAGAAATTTTTATCTATTTGAAACTAAAGATCTCCCGACACCACCCAAAATTTTTGTTCATTTTTTAGAGAAGTGTGTTGAATGTATAGCTTCAAAAGAGGGAGAGACTTCAACTAAACAATGAAGTATCATTCAAAATATTATACTTTTGAAATGATAGACCAACGAAATGTTAATCATGCAATGGTTAAGGTTGCAGTTTTGTAACCATTTTTCTTTCATTTTCCCTAAAAAAGAGGAGATCGCTAACCATCAAGTAGCAACGATCTTGTATAAATAAAGGGAGAGAAGACCATAGAGGGGATTTTTTCTTTTCTCTAAAAGGGCATTGTGATGAAGACATCTAAAAGAAAACTCTGAATTAATAGAAAATGAGATTGAAGATTCTGGATTTTGTCAAGTTTGAGTTATGTGTTTCCTTGTCTCTTCATCGGTCTTTCATGTATTTTATTAATGAATGCTTGACTACAATTTAGTATAACCTCTACCGTGGAAATAATTATTCTTGTTATTTAGATCATTTACAGGTTTTCCTCTGCATCGGTTATGAACCGATACAAGACCTAAAAATGTTTAGATTACAACATCATATGCTTCATTAATATCTTTCTTGCTTCATAGTCTCCTATCACAACGTGAGATTCCTCTTAAATTGATGCCTCACCTTGTAGGTAGTTTTACATTTTCCCCTCATATCATACATGTTTCCCTTCTTTAAATTTTAACTCAAATACAAGAAATGGCCTTTGATTCATCCATCTCATTTATTCATGTTTTAAAATCGTTTTCTTTACATTGTGAATTAGAGATAACTAAGCCTAAAAAGAAAATATAGAGTTATATCTCCCTTACCTTTTATCCTTCATGAAAGTACTAGTTACAAGGTAGCCTAACATCAAACTCGGTCTTTCGGATCAAACCAACATCGCTCTAAATTTATTTAATACCATTTTACAAATAGCAAGTAATCAGGTTGAGTTAGAACGTTCATGGGAAACAATTGAGAGAGATATCAACATTCAAGAAAACTGGGAATTCCGACAGAGACAGTTGAGAAACCAAATTTAGTCCTTATCTTTTAATTGTCCATTCTATCCTCTTTTCCTCTATTTTTTCATATGCCTTGATAGTATACTTTAGAGCCTTAAAGTATAAACTCAGGAACAACATATTTTTGGCGTCGTTGTCGGGGAACGGAGTAACGAAGATTTTTCCCTGGGAAGAATGACATTGACACTTTCCTCTTTGGTAGTGAATAAAGTTTGGAAACCTTCTAAGGATACCTTTACATTTCACTTGGTGACTCCACACTATTTAAACTGGCTCTTAACTAGAAGAATACCAGGAAGAATCCAGACAACAAGCAGATTTCGCCTTCTTCCAACCTAGAAAAAATTCTAAAATCAAGAAAGTTCTTTCGGTATACTGCCTTATCGAATAATAAAGATTATAAACTTAAATTCACATAGTCTGACTCTAAATATCAACACAACGAACCAATTATTCCATCCCCTAACAGGGAATACTCCGCTAATAAAGTTACAACCCCGGAATCAAATTTTGTTCTACCTGTTTTTTAGACCGAAGATTTCTTGGTCGTTTCCCATATCAATAGAAAATGAAGGTATACCTCACTTCCTGTTGAGACCGACTCCCCCTCACTTCTCGAGGTTCGTTTTCCTACCTCTCAAAACTCAAACAGTTATCCCATATATCTTGATTCAACTTCTGTTGATTCTCCTATATTTTCACCCTGTGATTCTGAAGGAACCAACCCACATTCCCCAAGCTCCTTTTTCTCAAGTTTCATCCCCATCGATAACCAACTTCTTGAAACCATTCCTTATAACCCCCAAAATTTTATCGTTAAAGCCACAATGGTCGCAGCTGGAGTAGGTGGGGAAGGAGGTGTTGCCGCAGGTCGTCCGGGAGGAGGAGCAGGCGGCCAAGCACTGCCTCTTCGGATATTTGCAAAGGTTGCTGCAAGATATGCTCCTCTGGTTCTATCGGTCCCTCTCCATGATTTACCGGAAAATTACATGAAAAACCTGTCTAAGTTCACAAGATAGGGCGATTTAATGGCAGCTAAACATATAAAATTTTTTGATCAATTCACCAACATTCTTGGATTGGAACATGAATATGTTTACTCCAGACTCTTGGTTCAAAACTTTGAAGATAAAGTGAGAACCTAGTTTCGAGGCCTAGCATCTAGATCTATACCTTCATACAATGAACTTGAAAACACTTTTATCAGACAGTGGGGTGAGCGGAAAGACCATCTTTATTATCTAACCGAATTCAGAGCTCTTCAAAAGAAAAACTCTGAATCAATCCTCAATTTTACCCAATGATTCAATCAATTATATAATAAGATCCTGATCGAGGTTAAACCCTCACAACCTACAGCAAAGGTGACTTTCATCGGAGCTTTTGACCCCAACTTCACCCTTTTATTAAGGGAGAGAAGCTTAGTTGATCTTACCAAGATGCAAGACGATGCCTTGGAAATCGAATCTAACATGATGGCATCAGGAAAGATGAAGACCAAATTTGAGACTGGAAATAAAGAAATAAGGAGATACAGGGAGCAAGGAGGACCCTCTGGATCAAGGATATCCTCAGAAGATAAAATGGATGATATGGCTAGAATCATCAAAGAATTGTCAAACAAAATATCGAGAATGGAACTTGATCAAGCTAAAAACGAACATTACCCTAGAAAATAATTCAGGAAGAACCCTAATCCTCAAAACCACCAAAAACAAATTAAGAACGAAGATCAAAAAATCCAAACCCCTTTTAAAAGCGAAATTTTTTTAGGAGGGCAAGACTTGGAGGATTTTGAAGAGTTAGAAGAGGATATGAACAATCTTGGTGAACACTGCTTACAACCTTATATAACAAGACACGATTACGAAAATTCTTTGACTACATAATATAGGACTGAGAGTAACAAGAAAAATAGTGTTTCTGAAGATTTGATTTATCACGGAGTAACGAATGGTATAATGGCCGAGCTCCACCAGAAATATAACATGATACCTAGATACTCGGTTTCCACAACCACTCCAGTAAAAAACATACTACCGAGGGTTGAAACTAAACAAGAAGCTCCAAAAAACACTGAAAACCAGACCGCTAACATACTGACTATCAAAATAAAGACAGTGGAGACCTCACCCTTAAGCGCACTGAAAATAAACACCCTTGTTACCGAGACGAAGGCTCTTCAACCCAGGAAAGCAAAAAAGAAAGGGCTAGAAACTCAAACCATGGAAACTGAAAAAACCATTGGAATTTTTAACCTAGAGAATGAGATCAATAAGATCAAAATCCCTATCCCCTTTGTTGAACTGGCTAAAAAAACGATATATCGGAAACAAATTGCTAAAATGATTAGTTTTTCAGAAAACAAAATTAGGCCTTATTCATTAACTTAGAAGATGATAAGCCTACCATAATTTTCGGCCCACAATTTGAAGGTGCTAGAGACACCGTTGCCCCTTTCTACATCACTTTGACAGTTTTCGATCATCTGCTCCATAACTGCATGTTAGATTCCGGAGCCTCTCACAATGTGATGCCTAAAGCAATCATGGACAGACTCAGCCTAGAAATCACCAGACCTTATGGATATTTATATTCGTTCGACTCAAGGAAATTCAAGTGTATAGGCATGATAAAAGACTTAGTCGTAAATCTCGCACAGATACCTACAAAAAAGTGTTTTAATGGATGTGTTTGTCATAGATATACCTCCGAAATATGGCATTCTCTTGTCTCGGTCCTGGGGTGCTAAACTTTGAGGTTCTCTTCAAATTGATATGATGTATGCAACGATTCCAATTTTCGGAGGCCAGTTCACGCGATTGTACAAGGAAACCAAATTAGTGTTTATGGTTAGTGATCCTCTCAGCCCAAATAATTACCTTATTTATATTGTTGATCAGGATTTAGGTAATTGTATATTATCTATAGATGATGATGTTGATTCATGTGTAGAAGAAAATCGTACAGAAAATAAAAAAGAAAAAGAACAAATATAACAAGATGTATATAGCACTGGTGTTTGGAAAATGTTTTTTGACGACGCCTCATCTTATCTTAGAGCTGGGGCTGGAGTAATTTTTGTAGCACCTGATAACCAATTCATTATCCCTTTCTCTTATAGGCTACAGTGGAACATTGACCACACTAATAATGTATGTGAGTACGAAGCTCTAGTGTTAGGGTTAGAGGCCGCTAAGATGATGAAAATTAAAAACTTGGAATTTTTTGGTGATGCAGAGTTAATCGTGAAACAAGTCAATCTCCACTACTAGGCCAGGCATCCTATATTAAGGTCATATCGAGATTGTGTTTGGGACCTAATAAAAAAAAAATCTCTTATGTTAATATTCACTTCATTCCGAGAGCTGGAAATCAACAGGTGGATGCCTTAGCCAAAGCTGCTTCAACTTTCACACCTCCCACTACTTTCAAACTCAAGTATCATATACAAATGAGACACATACCTTCTATACCCAATAAAATACATCATTGTCAAGTCTTTGAGGATGACGAGAAACTACGAAAATTTTTAGAAACAGTAGACGAGTTCGCTGAAATGCATGTTGACCAAGAGAACCAGAATGATCTGATTTGGATCATGCAAGAATACGAAGACCCCCAAGAGTTCCAAGATAAAATTGAAAATCACTGCATGTTGGTTTTAAAAAATAACCAAATACCCAAGGAATTGATCCCCTTAGAAAGATTGTTTAATCATGATGACATCCCTTTGAAGACTACCTTACAACCTCAGTCGGAAGAAGTCGAAGATTGCAATATAGGTACCAAAGAGAGTCCTAGGTTAGTTAAGGTATCAAGGTACATGTCCCCTGAAATCAAGAACAAATATGTTGAATTGCTTAAAAAATACAAAGATGTTTTTTCCTGGTCCTATGACGAGTTGAGAACTTATGACACGACTATAATGGAACATAAAATTCCATTAAAACCAGGTGTCAAGCCTTTTAGGCAGAAACTCAGACAGATTAACCCTATCCTATTACTGGTGATAGAAAAAGAGGTCAAGAAACTCTTGGATGCTAAAATTACAGTCCCACTGAGATATTCTGAGTGGGTTGCTAATTTAGTCCTAGTGAGAAAGAAAAACAATGAGATCAGACTGTGTCGATTTCATAAACCTGAATCAGTCATCACTCAAAGAAAATTACCCATTAACTAAGATGGATCATGTTTTAGAAAAAGTAGTTGGAGCTAACAGAATGTCTATGATTGATGGTTTTTCAGGTTACAATCAGATCACAGTGCATCAAGACGATAAAGAAAAAAATGATTTCACTACCCCTTAGGGTACTTTTATGTGCGATAAAGTGCCTTTTGGTTTAATGAATGCAGGAGAAACTTTTCAGTGAGCCATGGATATCGCTTTCGTGGGTGAAAGAGACAAGTTCATTTTTATCTATCTTGATGACCTAACTGTCTTCTCCAAATCTGATGCAAAACATCTAATGCACCTTAAACAAACCTTTGAGAAATGTCGAAAGTTTGGTTTGTCACTTAATACCAAGAAATCTCATTTCGCAATGTAAGAAGGTAAACTCTTGGGCCATATCGTGTCTAGGGACAGAATCAAAATCGATCCCAAAAGGGTTGAGGCAATAGATATAATAATTTTTCCTAGAAATGTAAAAGAAATTCAGTCTTTTTTAGGAAAACTAAATTTCTTGAGGAGATTCATCCCTAACTTTACCGAAATTGTGAAATTGATAACATATATGCTCAAAAGGACAGTGAAGTGAAATGGACAAGCGAGGCCAAAGTATCCTTTCAACACATCAAGAAAGTAATAAGTGAAGCACCAGTCTTAGCCATCCCAAATTACACAAAAGAGTTTTTGATTTTTTCTTTTTCTTCAAAACATACTATAACAAATGTATTGTTACAAAAAAACGAGGAAAGTTTTGAGCGACCTATTGCATTTTTAAGAAAAAGTCTCAGAGATTCCGAGTTGAAATATGATATATTGGAGAAACAGGCCTATGCAATGGTGAAATCTCTCAAATCTTTTAGAACTTATGTGTTGCACTCAAAGGTCATCGCTTATGTGTCCTCTAGCTCTTTTAAAGATATCCTAGTGCAACCAGATAATGACGGAAGAAGAGGCAAGTGGTTAGCTAAGATCCAGGAGTTTGACCTAGAATTCAAAACAACTAAAATTATCAAAGGTTAGGGTTTGGCCAAATTGCTTGCCGAATCGAACTTAAAAGCATTAGGGATAAATTAGCTTCAACAAACCAAGGGATTTATGGAAAATTAATAGATGAGCTTGATGTCTCTACACCTACAATCGAAATTCAAGTTAAGTTTTCTACTTCGGCCTGGTATTGTGACATCGTCCATTACCTACTTACGCTCCAATGTCCTACTGAGTTAACCCCATCTAAGGCTAGGACGTTAAAGTTACATGCTATAAAATATTGTATCATAGATGCTAAATTGTATTGGAAAGACCCCCTGGGTTTCCTACTGAGGTGTTTAGTCGAAACTGAAACAGAAGGGGTTATAGATGAATTCCATGTCGGGGTGTGTGGAGGACATCATGCGTGGTGAGAAACATTTTATAAGATCTTAAGAGCCGGATACTACTGGCCCAAATTTTTCACAGAAGTGAACACTAGAGTTCGAAATTGTGTTCCTTGTCAATTATTCACAGGCAAACAGAAGATCCCAGCTTTGCCCCTTATACCAGTTAAAACAGAAGCCCCATTTTAGCAATGGGGACTTGATTTTATTGGAGAAATTCATCCACACTCCAACACGCAGCACACATGGATCCTAACGGCTACTTATTACTTCACTAAATGGGTGGAAGCTATCCCCACAAGAAATGCAATCGATTCGGTAGTAATCAGTTTCTTGGAAGATAATATTTTATCCAGATTCGGGTGTCCTCGAAAGATAATCATTGATAATGCACAAGCTTTTAAATCGATGACCATGATAAAAAAAATCCAAAAATATAACATCATACTAGCACACTCCATAGCTTATTATCCACAAGGTAATGGTCTGGCTGAATCATCTAACAAAAGCCTGATTACCATGATAAAAAAAGGTTTTAACTGAAAACAAGAAAGCGTGGCATATCCATCTAAAATATGCACTATGGGCCAACAGAATAAGTACTAAAAGATCAATTGGGATTTCCCCTTTCTAGATGGTATATGGCACTGATGTCATTTTACCAATAAACTTAGCTCTGCCAGTGATGAAGCTCTGGTAGGATTCAAATGAAGCACCCAATGATGTTACCAGAAGAATAAACCAGCTGGTCGAAGTTCAGCAAAATAGAGCCGAAGTAAATGAAAGGTTACAAAGATATCAGGATAAAATGAAGGCCTTGTTCGATCAAAAAGATAAAGATAGAGAATCCCTCCCTGGTGACTTGGTCTTGAAATGGGAATCCAGGAAAGAGGACGCTAGAAAACATGGCAAATTTGATCCAATCTGGTCCGGCCCATACAATATTTCGGCCTCGGAAGGAAAAAACGCATGGTTATTAGAAAACCTAGATGGAGACATCCACAATGCCCCTATGAATGGGAGGCATAATAAACACTTCATGCAATAATGTGTTTCTAAATTCTCATTGTACATACCATTTGTTTTCATTCTTTGGATTTAAAAAAAAAGAAGGATTTATTTTCATGATGTTTCCTAATGATTATAATCTTATGTTATTCGCAGGGAAAATTTCTCACAAGACAACGAAGATGAAGTGATGAAAGGTGACATGTGCAGGTATTCTCAATAAGTATCTCACAATGACAAAGGTAATGAACGAGTAATATTTGGGTTGGTAATATAAGAGCTAATAAAGGTGTGAAATCCCATTTCAAAATTCAAGATAAAATCCCTAAGAAGTACGAATGATTTCAAAAAAAAAAAAAAAAACCTTTACCCTCCCCTTGACCACAGTAAAGCCTTTTCCCACTTAACCATGGAGGTCCGGTCTTGAAGTTTCCTGACAACAAAGGGGTCTCTCTCTGGTCTTGAAAACTCTCGAACAAACTTTCCAGAAAGAGAGTGGGTTGTGTTTTTAAGTTCTTCGACTTTAGCTAGTTCACAAACATGTCTAGGTTAATCCCGACCTCACTAGTTATCCTAACATGAATAACTGATTAGTTTTTCTCAAGGAAGTTCCCTGGACTAAAGGTCAAAAAGTTTCCCTTAAGAAGTTCTTTGAAGCCCATGATTTTTGAAGGCAGAGGAGAAGATTAACCTAGATCTATTTAAATGAGTTGACAGACTTTGATTCTTTTTCAAACAGATGTCTTCTTGAGTATATTGTATGCTCATTGATTGCCCCCACTTCAAAAAATAAAAAAATGAATACAGATAGATGGTGAAATGAAATTCAATATTGATTGCCCCCATCTAGTTCAAAGAGATGAAGAAAGGAAATTCATTATATTGATTGCCCTCATCTCAACATTTAAATGCTTCAAAACAATGAAGTGGTGAAAGGAAATTCAGTGTGGGAAGTCAGATAACTTCACCGGGGTACTGAACAGGCTCACTAGAAGTGAAGCAATATCCTCATATCTGATAAAAGTTGTTATACATGAGTTACATGATGCTCTAGTAATTTCTCTTCTTTTTGGCTAGATTTTCATCACAGGTTTCTAGGATCTCCTTACCGGATACAACACAAATACTTACCTTGATGCAAACAGAATCACGTGAAACCTGATAGGATGGTTGGTTTGGTTTTGATTAACTTACACAGTTTTGAGCTCATTTTCAGGAGAAGAGGTTTACGGAAGACCCACTAGAGATAGTCAGATTTTTTGACTTTGGAGAGATTTTCAAGGTTAACGATGAGACCCTACTCTTGTTCATTTGTTCCCCAAAGTCATCTAAACCAAGCCAAATCATTGACCCCATTACCCAATGAAGGCACTTGGTCTGCATGTTCTTCTCATCCCACAAGGAGACGAGATCCCTAGATGGAGCCTAATGTTGACACGAAGTTTATTTTTTCCTATCCTTGAAAACTAAAGCTTCATATTTTCCTAAATCGTGGAGCCTCCCTTAATCAAAAGGGGAATCTGAGCTTTCCATCCCTTTTCGGGTTTTCGAGATTTGGTTTTTCTCGAAGTATGATTTTCAACTATCTTATTTTCCCTGTGTCGAAGTCCCAAAAATGTTTAACATATTAAAAAAGTTAAATGGGGGGAGAAATAAAAGTTACCTTTTCCATCGCTTTCCACAAAGCACTCTTTAAACCCATAATTATTTAAGTTTCTAAACATAATTATCTTTCCCTTAATATTTCATGATTCGGGTTTTTCTTTCTACTAAAATGCTTTCGAACTCTCAACCATCAAACTCTCGATCCTCACTTTTCCGAAAAAAGTTAAAAGGATAATTAATTATTAACCTGGATTAATTAAATCCCTAATATGTGTCTTAGTTCCTCACTAATATCATCGCAATTTCGCGATCCAGTGATTTCTTATGACTTATCCCCTCACGCTAGGATCCCCGAAGTTCCGAAACGCGAAATCGTGTTTTCCCTAAACAAGGTGTAAGATTAAGGTTAATTCATTTTTAAAACAAGATTATTGATAATTAAACCGCCTTTCGCATTTTGAGAATTGAGGAAGGTAGTGATTTTTGAAAATCCAGTTCTGAAATCGTCGATATACAGCAGCATTAATAACGAATAAATGAAGATTTTTTCGACACGAAAGCGTATCTCCAGGCATATCTTTCCATTTAAAATCATTAATTTTTCGTTGTCTGCATCTGTACATTCATTATAATGTGAAATTGAAGGTTAATAAAGTCTTATATTTCGAACTTCATAGTTATCCTTTACATCTGCAGCAAGTCACGTTTACCTGGTTTTATACACACTTTCTGTATAAACAGGCCTCTGATCCAGCACATGTATCATGGCAACTAAGAAGGCACCCAAGAAAAGTGAAGAGATCGCAGAAAGATCGATTCCAGATGGAGACGTTATATCTGATACAACACCATATGCCATCGATTCCATAAAATCCTGGAGGCATATTTTCCAGACTCTGGATTATGAAATTAAAAATTTCCCTCATGAAGTCGACAACAAGCTTCGAGATATAGCGGAGTCTGAGCTCCACAAAATATCTACACGATCGCGACTTACGACTTATAATGACATGATCAGTTGGGCCTTAGAGTGAACTGATGTTCAGACAAGGATCATTCTGGACAGCCGAGGGGTCGTCGGCGGCGCTTTCAGACATGAACATTTACAAGTAATGTATAAATTATCTCTCAGTCCCAAGTATGTTTATAATAAAGATTTTGTGAGTAATTTTCAAAGGAAAGAATGTTTTGAGTCAAACCAAACGTATCCTGACTTAATCAAGGTTTGGTGGAGAAACGAGGGAAAATTCAGAGATGACACCCATGGTATTTACACCACAGGCTCATTGAATGAGTATATGATTTATGTGGCGATGATGTTATGTAGACTTTTTGGTAAGAAAAGTCCCACCCATTTCCCTGCAGAATGGATACCTCTTTTGCACGAGGCAGTTGAAGGTTATAGCTTCAATTGGGATAAGATTTTATCCAATAAAATGGAGAAGGAGGTCATGGACTATCAAACTACAAGATCAAAATGCCGACCAGTAACCTTTTATATGTTGGCATACATCATCGATTCTATATGCTTCTCGACTCCTTTCCCTTTGATGAATTGGAGTTGGAATCTGACTTAACCGGAGCCAATTCACGAATATCATTCTAAACTTTGGGAAGAAAACTCCAAGGACTCGTTCTATGAAATTTTCCATTTCATGTTGATACCACTACATCAGATGTTTTATGGTTGTGCACCTCCCCGCATTTCAGAGTCGGTCATAGGAACCCTCGGGGTAGTTGTTGACTGGTTCATAGAGGAGAATTTTTCATGCATCAAAGTTTTCAGGTGTTCAATCCCTCCACACGCCCTCCAGAAATTCCTCCCTGACAGACTGGTGTGTAGGGAGGTATCTCATCAAATAGTAACATGTGGAATTGGAATAGAACTAAAAGTATCTCAAAAGAAATTTTGGCCAGTTTTTCCAATTTAGATTGGGAAATTTTCATTGCTCAACTTAGGCCATTCCAAAGTTGAAGCGGAAGCGCTAGAGGAGGTTTAATTGGTAAACCTCAAGCACTGGAAGAACGATGCTTACCAGTTAATGGGAAAAAACATGGCCCATTGTAATATGAAGGCTTATGAACATGAGAATTCCCCTTGTGACGACCTGTTCAAAGGGACTAAGACCTATGAGAAAGTGTTAGAAAGAGTACAAACACTGTCGTTCGACTTGCAATCTAATTTTCAGACCTTCCAAAAGCATAGATGGAGCGGTCTGCCCAAAGTGCTATAAGGAGAAGCAATTACCCTTCCTCAGGAACAAGAAGATGCTCCTGCAGGTTTTATAAAAGAAACACAAGATAAAGTCAATCCTGAAGAATTTCCTCAGGAGACTGAAGGGTCTTCACAAAATGAAGAGGCCTTACAGACAGAAAATCCAAAGACAAAAGCAGAGAGGAGGCCTAGGACACCTCTCGAGTCTAGTAAGTCTACTCCTCCTTCATCACCTGTTGTTGATGTCTTTATACCTGAGGCTATGGGAGAAACAAGGTATACAGAGCTAGGAAGTCCCATAACTTCCTTAACTCCTTTACAGTCCACCTTTGGACTCCCACATATGGGAACTATATATGTTGGTGACCTCACTCCTATTTCCAGAGATGAGATCCCTCCTTCTGATTATTTTTTCAGCAAGAAGAGGAAGGCTATTATAAAGTAAGAAATGCATATGAGAGAAGGGGGTATGGTGAAGAAGCATAGGGTCTTGATAGATGGACAGAAACTAGAAGAGGAGGATTGCGCTACAGAGGTGGCGGGCTCTATGGGAGCCATGGAAAAAACAAACATTTTTACTGTGGAGAACATGAGAACAAGGATAAAGAAGAGTAACCACATAATATCGCAATTGCAGGATCAGTTGAAGAATGTTGAGAAAAACATTAGAGAAGAGGTGAATAAAAGTCTGGAGTAGGCCAGATCTTTTGAAAGGAAATAAATCCAGTCACTCAAAGCTAGCCTGGATGAAATGAACCAGAGGATACAAGCAAGTCAAGTACAGGTTACTCAGCAAAGGGAGCTTGTTAAACAGTTACAGGCTAAATTGAGTTTGACAGAAGGTTGGGTCGTGGACTCAAAGTCTTTTCAAACCCTCTCGTTAGAAGCCCATACAAATATAGAAGCTGAACAACAACAATTGATCTCCAAAATAGAGATCGTCCAGCATTATTTTCAAGAGGTAAGCAAATCCCTTGATAACATTATTTTACTAGAAAAAGAGGCTAATGCATAAAGGAATACCTTTCAGAAAGAAGTCGCATGTTCAGGGAATAGGGAGATGTCGAAAGATCTAAAACTTTCTGTCACAGAGCAAATAAGAGGAGACATCATGCTCAAGGCATCGGAAATGAACATAGTCGAAAACAAAAAGATAGTCAAAGAAATCAAAGATGACTGTGAGGGAATCTTTGATTCTTTGGATAAACAAGTGTTAGGAATTGAAATAAATGATTGCTCTGGACTACTATGGCAGATAAACATTGTGAAACAGTAGTTGGACTACAAAGAGGGCTTACCGGAGGTTCTGGCGGAGGTTTACCAGTTGAATCAAATCGATACAAACCTGATAGACAAATGGTTGGTGCAACCTAATTTAAAGTTGCAAATGATCAGGTCTGTCGATAGAGGTTTTGAAGACCAGTTTCCAAAGGTACAAAGAAATTTTTATCTATTTGAAACTAAAGATCTCCCGACACCACCCAGAATTTTTGTTCATTTTTTAGAGAAGTGTGTTGGATGTATAGCTTCAAAAGAGGGAGAAACTTCAACTAAACAGTGAAGTATCATTTGAAATCTTATACTTTTGAAATGATAGACCAATGAAATGTTAATCATGCAACGGTTGAGGTTGCAGTTTTGTAACCATTTTTATTTCTTTTACCCTAAAAAATAGGAGATCACTAACCATCAAGTAGCGACGATCTTGTATAAATAAAGGGAGAGAAGACCACAGAGGGGATTTTTTATTTTCTCTAAAAGGGCATTGTGACAAAGACATCTAAAATAAAACTCTGAATTAATAGAAAAGCAGATTGAAGATTCTGGATTTTGTCAAGTCTGAGTTATGTGTTTCCTTGTCTCTTCATCGTTCTTTCATGTATTTTATTAATCAATGCTTGACTACAATTTAGTATAACTTCTACTGTGGAAATAATTATTCTTGTTATTTAGATCATTTACAATTTTTCCTCTGCATCAGTTATCAACCGATACAAGACAGGAAAATGTTTAGATTACAACATCATATGCTTCATTAATATCTTTCTTGCTTCATAGTCTCATATCACAACATGAGATTCCTCTTAAATTGGTGCCTCACCTTGTAGGTAGTTTTACATTTTTCCCTCATATCATACATGTTTCCCTTTCTTTAAATTTTAACTCAGATACAAGAAACGACCTTTGATTCAACCATCTCATTTATTCACGTTTTAAAATCATTTTCTTTACATTGTGAATTAGAGATAACTAAGCCTAAAAAGAAAATACAGAGTTATATCTCCCTTACCTTGTATCCTTCATGATAGTACCAGTTACAAGGAAACCTAACGTCAAACCCAGTCTTTTGGATCAAACCAGCATCGCTCTAAATTTATTTAATACCATTTTACAAACAACAAGTAATTGGGTTGAGTTAGAACGTTCATGGGCAGCAATTGAGAGAGATATCAACATTCAGGAAAACTGGGAATTCCGACAGAGACAATTGAGAAACCAACTTTAGTCCTTATCTTTTAATTGTCCTTTCTATCCTCTTTTCCTCTATCTTTTCAGAAGCCTTGACAGTATACTTTAGAGACTTAAAGTATAAACTCAGCAACAACACAACCTATGTGCTTTGAATATTATTTGTGAAAACTTGCAATATTTTAAACAAGTTAACATTGATGAAATTATGCTTGCAACTAGGGTTAGCAAAAACAATGGCATTCTCTTGTTGAATGCATCC
This sequence comes from Picea engelmannii, assembly GCA_009831015.1. Lineage (NCBI taxonomy): Eukaryota > Viridiplantae > Streptophyta > Pinopsida > Pinales > Pinaceae > Picea > Picea engelmannii. The sequence continues at coordinate 565,725 of ML787117.1, forward strand.
ATGACCCTGCAATATGAAGTTGTCATGTGAAAATAAATCCCTAGTTCTCTTCTTATCCTTTTTCACAACATGAGACCACCTATCTAAAAATAATTTTTCATATTATTCATAGAAAAGAGCCTTCTTCTCGTCATGGCTAAGAGAATTCCGCAAAGTTTCTACATCACCTTTTAAAATTCATACATGCTAATATTGTCCACATGTTTCCCCCTATTGACTTCTTATTTTTTATGTATTCTTCAATACTAAGTGTTGATACTGAGAGGGGGGTGAATCAGTATCCAATACAATTTAAAAACCTTTTTCAACTTATACTTAAACCATTCAATTATATCCAATGAGCAATGAACAATAGTATAAGAGTTACACCAATACACCACAATACACCATGC
>ML787117.1:575159-609568 GCA_009831015.1 Picea engelmannii
TACTCCTTATGGAAGGAATCACTCCACAAGCCATGCTTGCTACAAGACAATACAATTCAACACATATCCAATACAATGATAATCATGTGTATTTATACTTTCTCATGAGTATTCCTAGGGGTCTTATGCCAATTGCCCCTTATTATTATATTATTTCCTTTTAATTATATAGTGGGCCTATTCTGTAATGTACCTAGGGAGAATAATATGGGGTAGCTAAGGAGGTACCCACAGGGATAATGAATGTCATGTGGCCATAATAATGGAATAGGCGCACTATGTAATTAAAAGGAAAGAATGAAATAATAAGGGGTAGTTGGTATAATACCCCTAGGAATACTCATGAGAAAGTATAAATACACATTTTACACTTTATTGTGATTATTCCTAGGGGTCTTATGCCAAATACCCCTTATTATTGTATTCTTTCCTTTTAATTACATAATGGGCCTATTTCATTATTATGGCCACATCACATTCACTATCCCATTGGGTACCTCCCTAGGTACATTACAATCATAAGGCATGCAACTATGTTCCAAACACACAAAACAAACGTATCAAAAGAAAACAAAAAAACTGTTGGGTAGGTTGTGTACACTCAGAAGCGTGTCTCCTCTAGGGACAGGGTTCGAAATAAAATAACAATTGATGCAAAGGGTAAGAAACAAATGTGAATGTAATGACAATAAGCATAATGAAGAAAACTATGGAAAATAATTAGGCACAAGTGGTAAGAAGCAAGAAAAATGAAAATCAAACAAAATAATGAGAACCTACCAGGAAATGGATAGAAAAATATGGGAAAGAATCAAGCATATTTGAACTTAAAGTTATGGTATGGCTAGTGAGGCTTTGATTCCTGTGTGAAATACTCGGCAAGGGTGCCAAATGAAAAGAGAGGTACTAACCAAAGTGGCCCATGATGAGTAGGCACTATCGAACAAGCTATGGCTTCATAGTAGATATGGATGGGTTAATGCCACAACTTGATGAGTTCAACCCTAACGCATAAGGTCTACAAAAATAAGTCTAATAGTGAAAAATGAAAGGCAAGGAACCAATCATTATATGTTAGATTCAAAATACTTACCTCAAAGAGTTGGAAAGGTGGACGTCAAAAGACATCATTGCATCGTCTCAATAGTCTTGTAAATTGTCACCATACCTTATATAAAGGTTTAAAAGAATAATAAAGTGCATGAAATCCAAAAAAAAGTGAAAAGGGTGAAAAAAGTGGGGACAAATGACGTTTCCATTAAAAACTAGAGCAAAAGTGTTTTAAATAAGTGAAAAACCACTTCATCTTGACTATTTTACTTGCCAAATTTACCATTGTGGTGAAAAAACAATTTACCCACAAAAATTTAGGCAAGTATAGATTCCAAGAGATTCCACCATTAGAATTTTTATCCATCTAGACTAGGTAGGTCATCATCATGTGCTCTTCATTTTCATCCATTTCAATGCTAAAAATTTGGACTTTTTAGTGGCGCCAAACCCTACTTGGGATCTGCACGTGCACTCTTGGGTTTTTCTATGAATAGTCACATTTATAATCCCTAGCCATTTGTTCACAAAGAAAGACTCACAAATTATGTTTTTGTCTAAACAGGGAGCCACAAGTAGGCATAAAAAATTTTGAAAAAGAAAAAATTCAAAATTACCACTAACTTACAATTCATCTGTGGATGATGAAAAGCTAGAGAAAATGCTTGAGTGGAGAGAGAGAGAGAGAGAGAGAGAGAGAGAGAGAGAGAGAGTAGATAATGATGCTTTACATGATTAATACACATTAGATTCACTCTATAATTGTGGGTTCTTCAAGTTCTTCAAGTTCCCTAATATGGTGAGTTAGTCCATGCTATTGAAGAGATTAGTTGAGTATTGGGGTCCTGATGAGTGGGTATTTCAAACTAGTGAGGAGAATAATTATTTGGATGTTGAAGATATTTACTTATTTGCAGGTATATCTCAATGAGATATTCTAGTAATCTTGAAAGGAGGTGGCAGAGGTGGGGGAACTAGAATTGTGATAGACTACATCCATAACTACTATGCACCAAGGACAAAAAAACATAGTACTCAGCTTCCCATTTGATCCATCCAATATTTAAGACTCAAGAAAATCATGTTCATTATACATGTATAATAGGATCCATCATATAGCCTCTCGATCTGTAATATTCCAAATATAAAAAGTATGCAGAACTGAAATAAAATGCTAGAAATGGAAGATAAACAACAAGATAACCAAAATAACACCACAATAATATTGAAATGATAATAGAATAACACCAGAAAGAACACTTCGATTACTGAAAGCAATGTTCACAAGCCTCTTCGAGGTGGCAACCTCCATTTGAGTAGAGATCTATTAAAATAATATCCAAGCTAGGGTTCTCATACCCTCGACTCCTATTTATACTAAATATATCTATCAATAGAACCATCTAGAGGAAGATCCTTCTAGAAGCAGAATCTTCTATTAGGTCTTCTTACATTCAACTTATTCTACTTTATTGCAAGGCCTTATTAATATTGACCTTTATTACATCGGAATACATTGTTCTACCTATGTGAGGGGTTAGGTCCCTAACATGTCCTCCCCCTTAAAAATAACCTTGTCCTCAAGGCTTGAGATGTGGAAATTGTTGCAGAATGGTAGTTGGTTCCCAAGTGGCATCTATTGGAGTTGTATATTTCCACTGGACCAACACTTCCTTGATGGTTCGTTGACACAGGCGACGCTCACACTAGTCCAAAGTTGCTTGTGGTTGTATCCAAATGGATCCTTCTTTGTCCAACTCGAGAAGGTTGGTTTGAGTTTGGCACTTAGTTCCAATCACCTTATTTAAGCATGAAACATGAAAAACAATATGTAGCTTAGAATGATTGGGAAAATCTAACTAATAGGCCACCTATCCCACATACTTGAGAATTGTATAAGGACCATAAAATTTGGGCACCAACTTCTGAAAATGGTTGGCCTTGAGGGAAGTTTTCTTGTAAGGTTGCAGTCAAAGAAACACATAATCACCTTCTGCAAAATGACGTTTAGAGTGACCTTGATCTACTTGTTGCTTCATGTGATTCTGGGCCATGACTAAATTCTCTTTGAGGGTACGAAGAATAGCCTCTCAAACTGTAAGCATTTGGTCAACCGCCTGGACCTTCGAGACACCTGGTAAATATGAGAGAACTGACGATGGATTTTTTCCATATACCGCTTCAAAAGGAGTCATTCGGGTAGTTGTATGGTATGAAGTGTTGTACCACCATTCAGCTAGGGGTAACCATTAAGCCCACTGATTTTTCTTTTCTGATGCAAAACACCTCAAATATGTTTCCAAACACTTGTTGACAAGTTCAGTTTGACCATCCATCTGGGGATGATAAGTTGTGATAATATGCAGTTGGATGCCTTGTATCTTGAATAGTTCTTGCCAAAAATTGTTGGTGAAATTTGGGTCGCAATCAGAAACAATAGAATGCAGCATGCCATGAAGCTTGAAGACCTGATCCATGGAAAGTTGAGCCACTATGGATGTTGTAAATGGGTGTTGAAGAGCACAGAAATGAGCATACATGGAAAGGCGATCAACTGCCACCATGATGACTGATTTATTGCCCGATTTAGGTAAGCCTATAATAAAATCCATAGAGATATCCCTCCAAATAGTAGGTGGAATTGGAAGCGGTTGTAGTGTGTCGGGAGATTTGACTGTTTCTCCCTTGTTGCATTGAAACTCGTCACATTGGGCCACAAAATTAAGAATGTCTTGTTTCATACCATCCTAGAAAAAAGAACATTTGACCCTCTCATAGGTTTTGGTAAACCCGGAGTGCCCAGATGTGGGTGTAGCATGAAGCGCAGAAAGCACCTTGGATTTAAGTTTTGACTGTTTACTTAAATACAAACGTCCTTTGTATCGAAGATCATCATGGGGCCAAGAGTAACCTGGGGAAACTGGATAATTGGATTGCAATTGTTGTATTAAATGCGAACTTTTGGGATCATGTAGCCATTCCTGGTGAACATCTTGGAGCCAATCTGGTAAAATGAAGGAGAGAGAAAAAAGGGAGCCTTCATCTTCATATTTTCGGGAAAGTGCATCCGCAACCACATTGTATTTTTCTTTCTTGTAAATGATCTCATAATCATATCCAAAGATCTTAGTCACCCATTTTTGTTGCTATGGGGAGGAAATGCATTGTTCCAAAAAATACTTGAGGCTTTGATGATTTGTCTTAATTTGGAAGCATTTCCCCAATAGATAAGGGCACCACAAATCAATGTCATGTAGAATAGTCAACATTTCCTTTTCATAGATTGATTTGCCCAAATTTTGTTCAGACAGTTGTTTGCTGGTAAATTCCAAAGGCTGACCCTCTTGCATAAGGACAACGCCAATACCTTTCCCTGAAGCATCACATTCCAGGACAAAGGTCTTTGTGAAATCAAGAAGGGTTAGGACTGCAGTGGTGCACATGGCCATATTCAAGGTTTGAAAAGCATGAGCAGTTGTTGGAGTCCAAGTGAAAGAATTATTTTTAAGGAGTGTGGTGAGAGGTGACACAATCTTTCCATAATTCTTAACAAACTTGCGATAATAACCTGTTAAGCCCAAAAATCCTCGCAATCTTTTGAGAGTCTTTGGGTGAGGCTAGTCTTGCATAGCTTCAATATTTTTAGGATCCACCCTGATATCATTCTTGCCAACAAGATGACCCAAGTACTCAACTTCTGAGGTGCCAAAATCACATTTAGATTGTTTCATGAAAAGTTGGTGTTGAGAGAGTAGATGGAGAACACGGTCCACATGAGCAATATGGGTTATCCAATTTTTTCTATAGATGAGGATATCATCAAAGAAAACTAAGACAAAATGATGGAGAAAAGGGCAAAAGACATGATCCATGAGGCTTTGGAAGGTGGAGGGGGAATTACAAAAGCCAAAGGGCATGACCAAAAACTGATAGTGGCCCTCATGAGTTCTAAAGGTAGTCTTAGGAATGTTCACCTCTTTCATACGGATCTGGTGGTAGCCAAAACGAAGATCAAGTTTAGTAAATAATTGGGTGCCACTCAATTCATCTAAGAGGTTATCAATGATAGGAATGGGAAATTTGTCTTTAATGGTGAGTTTTTTAAGGGTGTGGAATTCAGGACACGTGTGCCAAGAACCTTCTTTCTTAAGGACCATGACCATAGGAGAAGAGTAGGGGCTCGTACTAGGGCGGATAACGCCTGCGTTAAGAAGATCTTGAGCCATTTTCTCGATTTCATTTTTTTGGGAAAAGGGGTGGCGATAGGGATGGATATTGGGAGGAAGTCTTCTTGGTATAAGGGGAATGGAATGATCATGAACACCATAGGAAGGTGTGTTAATTTTTAATCCATTATTATAGTTCTTTTCATTTCAATAGATAACAACAGCATAAGACAAGATCACTGAGAAATACACAATCACAAGAGACACATCATTTATCCTGGGAAACCCTCATGGGAAAGAAAACCAAGCAAAAATTCCTTATTATAGATAGCCAATATAATGCCAAGATATAACTCAAACAAATACAGGAAGTCCTCTCCTAAAGATGTGCCTCTCTCTCTCTCTCTTCACCGGCTACAGCTCCGAAACTTGTCTCTCAAAATGAACAAGTGAGTGTGTGTCTAAGTGAGGCGCTAGCCTCCTTATTTATACAAGACTGGCACGTGTGGGAGTGTCCTTTCACTGACAGGGCCAAATTCTTCTCCTGGGTGGTTATAACCACCTTTATTATATTTCGGGGCCTCTTTGATATATTATGGGGCCGACTTCTTCTTTTTCCTATTACAATTATATTATGACCAATCCGCAAAATGGGATTTGGTCCTTTTACAATAGCCAACATGATCAATCCACAATGGGGATTGATCCAATGAATAATATATCAAATAATAATAATAATACACTTTGTAGTTACATTATTTCAACACTCCCCCTTAACAAGAAGGGTATTCTACAACAGCATCAGACAAGAGAGAGGCCTTTATCATCAACAACATCAGGAGGACAACATCATCAATATCATCTTGGAACACTGATTGGCGTATCTATAAATCATCGGAAGTTTTCTTCATCGGCAACATCATCATTCTCAAAGGAATGTAATCATCATATGCATCAATATGGATTAGTATAAAACTAATACATCATCATCACAACACAAGGTTGGCTCATCATCATAATACTGGATTGGCTTTACATCATAGTTGTAAGGCTCGAAGCACAATGCTCATCTTTCTTTACATCACAGCAATCAAGCTGGAAGCAAGGTACTCGTCTTTCTTTACTTCACAACAATCAAGATGGAAGCAAGATACTAGACTGGCTTTACGTCACAGCTGTCAAGCCAGAACCACAGTACTAGTCTCATCTCATCTTGTTTCTTTACGTCACAACCATTAGGTTGGAAGCAAGATACTAGATTGGCTTTACATCACAGTTGTCAATCCGAAATCACAGTACTAGTCTCATCACATCTTATTGCTTTACATCACAACCATCAGGTTGGAATCAAGATACTAGACTGGCTTTGCGTCACAGCTGTCAAGTCGAAAGCATAGTACTAGTCTCATCACATCTTCTTGCTTTATGTCACAACCATCAGGTTGGAAGAAAGATACTATATTGGCTTTACGTCACAGCTGTCAATCTGGAAGCACAGTACTAGTCTCATCACATCTTCTTGATTTACGTCACAACCATCAAGTTGGAAGTAAGATACTAGACTGGCTTTACATCACAGCTGTCAAGCTGGAAGCACAGTACTAGTCTCATCACATCTTCTTGATTTACGTCACAATAATGAGGCTGGAAGCAAAAGATGTCTCATCACAACAACTACTCCCCCTTTCGAGGAAGGTCCTTTAGAACTATTCCAAGATTATCTCGAAAGTGCTCAAACTCTACATGAGATATAGGCTTGGTCAACACATCAACAACCTGTTCATCCGTGCTAATGTACTAGAGCTTTATGGCTCCTCTCTGCACCATGTCACAGATGTAATGATATAGGATCTCTATGTGTTTTGACTTATCATGGAATACAGGATTCTCTGTCATCTTTATGAAGCTCTGGTTGTCACATAGGATCGTGGTTTCTTCCATCTCTAGGTCAAATAGACTGGTCAGCAACTTTCAAATCCATATAGCTTCGCAGCTAGCAGAACACATAGCAATGTATTTTGCTTCTGTTGTGTTGAGAGAAATGTTGGATTGCTTCCTACTCTACCACAAGATCATGGATGATCCCAAACTGAAATAGCATCCTGAAGTGATTTTCCTGTCAGAAACATTTCCTTCCCAATCTGAATCAGTGTACCCACTCAATGTGAAATCATGATCTCCATCATAACTGAGACCATAATCTAATGTACCCTTAAGGTAGCTCATCAAATGTTTTCCAGCCACCAGGTGAACATGTCTAGGTTCTACCAGAAACTGACTCCAGGTGTTCACAGAAAAACAAATATCTGGTCTGGTGTTTGTCAGGTACATCAACAATCCAATAATCTATCTATATAGTGTGGCATCAATCAATTCTGACGAAGTGTCGACCAACAACTTCATCTTCATTTTTATGGGTGTATTCATGGACTTACACTCTAACATGTCAAATCTCTTCAGGATTTCAACTGCATACTTCCCTTGGTTAAGGAAGATCCTCTCTAGACTTTGCCATACCTCAAGACCTAAAAATAATGCATTAGGCCAAGGTATTTCATCTCAAATTTTGAGGCGGGTCTCTTCTTATATTCAGTGATGAGATTTTCTTCTCCAGTTAAGAATAAGTCATCCACATATAGCAATAATATCACTGGCTCATCGTTCATAACCTTGAAGTAGAGGTTAGAATCTGCTTTACTCTTGGTAAATCCCAAGCTCATCAGAACACTGTCTATACGGCCATACCAAGCTCTAGGAGCTTGCTTCAATCCGTATAAGGTGTTAGCACTCTGTAAATTCTGTCTGACTGAATAGACAGACGACATAGGTAATTGTTTCAACCAGCTTTAGAGATGAGGCACTAGCCTACTCAACTCAAAGAGGGATCTCTCGTGTCACTTGATACATCTATGTAAATCAGTGGCTAGAATTGGTTTGTTTTGGAGTTTTAATAAAGTTGTTGAAGAGCTGAAGATGACCTTTGGGATATGGGGTCAAGAATCTAGGATGTATTTCCAAATCATGAAAACAATCAAGAGGAAAAGGATAAATGAGGAAGTGACTTCTGAGTTTATGCTTGAAAATTTTAGAGGGTATCAGAAGAAAAGAAAAACACAACTATTATCAGAGCATTATAGTAATGAATTATGAAATGGTTTAGAAGAGATGAATATATTCTAAATCGTCAAGCTGAGAGAATCGAATAATGAATTCTGGACTTTTAGTTTCTCAATTTAGACGGAAGAAAGCAAAATAAAAATGTAGAATAATAGGAATCACATACTATGAGAGAAAACGAGACTCATAACACCACCAATTAGAATATTTTCATAAAAAGTCCCAAAATCTGCCTCTACACCCATGTATTCATTCCAGCCCCAGAGATTTATAAATTTTTCCTACACAGAGGGCAGGCTCCTCTTTTCTCCATCCTTCTATAATCATGAGGCCAAGCATATATAGAGGAATTTCATATGGAATTTAAAATGTTTTGGCTTCCTCATAATTCTAAAAACAAATACAAGTTACAAAAAGGAAGAACAATTGTATTATTTAAAGGGACCGTTAGTAATTGGTCTGTCATATCAGGACTCCCTTTTCTTAAGCCAACATCTGTCCAAAATTATCTGAAATACACCAAAATTTTACCTAAGGATTCACCTCAGCTTGGCGATTTCTTCCTCCAGGGTACTCCACCAATCGAAATTTTCCCCAACACTCTCTATCATCTCAGTTTTGGCCTGTGATTTCATCCTTTTTCTCCTCTTCTTCTTTGCGGCTGGGTGGAAAGTGTTGTCTGTGTGTTCATTTATGACAAGATCCCTTATAACGGGGTTTAATTGTACTCCTGAATTTGTCTCAATTTCAGGTTTGGTATGAAATTTAGTCGCTTGCATGTACAAGAACCATCTTTCATTCTTACTTATTGACCTGCCTAGTACCTTAGCTGAGAACCCAATTGTGCCAGACGTCGTTTGATGAATATTATCCATTATTTTTGGACTTCGCAGAGACGTTGATTTGGCCACCCTTTGAGTTTACAAAATTCAAGTGCACAGGCCGAGCTTGTTTTTCTTACGCATAAGATGACAATTTCCCAGAATAGGATAAAATGATTCATATCTGAGATTTGATGTTCTATTTACTTTGCTCATGAATTACTGTCATAGTACCATGGTGTGCCACGCTTCATCAATCCACTTCGAATGATGAGCCTCGAGTTAGTTATCCGGCGACATTCTTTTGGTACGTCATCCTGGAAAGTACCTAGACCGATGATGTGAGGTGATCTGACCAACCACCATCCTCCCCACAAGCTATTGACGTGACGTTTTGAACCATGTGACATTGGGGCCATAGGAAAAGTGGTTTCGAGAAATCCATCATTTCCCCCGATGCGTGTGTAAGAGAACCACACGTTCCCCGTCGAAACCATAGTAGTTTTCCCCGATCTGCCTTCGCGATGTTAAGTTCCGTGCTATTTGTTTGTTCGATGTAGGTTTCGACCATAGATCTAAGATTCTTCAAGATCGATGACCCACCGAGCTACTCCCTTCCCACTTCCTCTACATTTGTTCATATTTCATGGAATATAGCTCAGCACCCTGAACTATCACACCTCTACTGTGGTATAGCATCTCGCTAAACTTCAGAAATTTTTAGATCCCGATAAAAATTGTTAGGGTGATAACATTGGCTCCAATTGGGGATGCTATCCTCCCAGTGAGGTAGCAAATAAATCGTAGACCTGGTGCCTGATCCATGGGGATGTTCCCCAAAACATGTGTGTGTCCTTCTCCTACCAAGCTTTGTGCATTGCTTCCAACTGCACGAGGGACATCTGAGTGCATTATTGAAAACTGACTGTATCTAGTGCTAGAAAACTCAAACTGGAAAATGCTTGACCGGAAATCTTATTTTCACATCCCAGCCTACCATAAAACTGTTGGGATGACCACTCACTCAAGTGATGCTAAAGTGCCAATGCAGCCAATCAAGCAATTGGTTTCCTGATTTTCCTTTGTTCACATTTTTCTCAAGCTAGTAGAAAAACGTAAAGGATGACGGTTGAAAAACCAAATTGAATCTAAAATCTAAGCTTATGAATGAATAAAATTCATCCTTCATTGAATATTGTAATAGGATGGCCATCGGATCTTGAAAATCACGAAAAATCATTTCTCCTTGATGAGAAAAAACCGAAAGGCAAGTATCTTTCATCAGTGTTAGTTGTTTTTTCTCTATATCTTCTGTTCTGAGAACATATTCAAATGAAATGGTGACGATAGGTTTGTCTGTTTGGTCGTGCATATCAACAAAAATATTCATATATTCTTGAACATATTCAAATATGGAAGCCATATAATATGCACCAAGGTTATCCTCTTGTTCATCAAACAACTTTGATGTGGTTTCATTAAATTTCTGGAAATTTGTTTGAGGACAACCACTTTGACTTTCCAATGAATAAATAGAAATAAGTTCCTACGCATGCACTACTTCACAGTCCAGAGCTCCCGCGGATGGATTTTCAAAGCCCTAATTTTCAAATGACTTGAACAAAACCACTGCCTCTTCATTATCTTTCTGTGTTTCTGATGGACAAATGGCATACACTGCTTCATCTATGTCATTTGTTTCTTTATTGTTGGAAACCTCCATAGATGCAATTTCAGAATCTTTGTCCATGTCTATGTTTCTTAAAAATTTAACCACGATGTCATTCTCAAGGGAAGAGAAAATACTCTGAAACACCTTTTCACATTGAGAATCCATACTAATTTTGGGATGGAGAAAATGACCTTGAACAATACTTTCTGGAGAAACTTCTTCTTCCTTTTCAGGCTGATAACTGAACATAGACTGCAAATATGAGCTGGCATGACCCTTCATGTGATTGTCCATAGAATTATCATCACCACTTCATTCATGCTTGGAGGATCCCTGTCCTGAGATACTACAAATATTTTTCTTCAATAATTCAAAAGAAGCAAAACATAATGGTAGGGTTGTACTACCTGATTTGAAACCGTCTTCAATTTCATTATCAACATATGGTTGTATTTCAGCGCAAGAAATAGGGTCTCCAAGCACATGAAAATAATGTTGTGACATCTTTTCATTATGCTCCATTGATATATCATGGCTTTGCATAAGAACAAATTATTTTTCTTCGATGATGATTTTAGTATTTTCTTTCAGCAATTTGAAAGAAGAAAAGCATAGAGGTAAGGAATTCCCTTCAGCTGATTCAATACTTTCTTCTTTGTAATTGTGATATGCAGCCTAGTTGTTTTCATTATACTACTGAAAAGGAACATTTTATGATAGAGAACATGTGGTTTATTGTTCCAAGGGGTCAACGTCGTAATCATCATATTCATCGTATATAGACAAATCATTAACATATGCCATGTCATCTAACAAGAACAAACTTAGAACATCAACCTGTTCTTCAACAAGCTGCTTCTCACACTCATATTCTTGACTATCTACAAATGAATACATAAAACAATAAACCCTCTGCTCATCATGGAATGGATCAACACCTCCTCTTTCGACAAGTGGGATGTAATTTTTTGCAAAATCATTAGCATTGGAAACTTCAAGAGGACCCATGATATTGTCAATTCTATGCTCAAGATTCCAATCAACTATTTTCTGTTCATTTTCAATTTCATGTCCTTGAACATTCAACCCCTAATTTTGGGTTTTGTTTACATGCTTGGATGTTGTGTTGAATGTCCTGAGCATCACTAAACATTTGTTGTAAGGACCCAGGTCTTCTTTCCATCAGGAGGAAAGAAAAATCTGGATGAAGAGCAGTTGCGTAATGGAGCATGGCAACAGCTTCAGAGGGTTGAATTTTTTTTGACAAATTATAATAGATGCTAGAGAAATTTATGCTGAATACAGAAATAGATTCATTGTTGTGTCTTTTCAAGGTGTAAAACTCAGTGAGTTTCATCTCTAAGAATTTCTCCTTGCCCCAAAATTTAAAAAGAAACCTTCTTCAACTCCACCCATGAGTTGATGGTTTCTGAGTGTAAGTGTTTGAACCAGTGTTTGGTGTCTCCTTTCAAGGATTGAGAGAAAAATCTCATACACACATCGTCATGGTCAATCTCGAATAAATCTATAAAATTCTCAAACCCTTGAATGTGCTTTTTAGCAGATATGATACTCGATTCTTTGTCGAATATAGGTAGGAACTCATAGTAATTTGAAGGGAAATCATGAAGGGTTTGGGGTAGCTTTAAGGGTATATATATATGTCAGGCCTTAGGGAGTGTTGGACCAAGAACAGTGGGAGAGAAATTGGTTTGAGTCTCATGGGATTCATCAACTTGGTCATTGTCATTGAGTGGCCTAGGTGAAGCCTTTTTATCAGAACCAGCGACAAGGTGAGGGTATGCATGTGCAACGTATAGAGGAGGAAATATAATTTTAAGTATTTCATGATTATTTTTAAGATACAATAGGTAAAATAAAGTTTGTTTGGCATTTTAGAGGAAGGATCAGATGCAACTTAAAACGAAAAGTAAAATGATTTGTAAGAGGTCCCATTTTGAGTACCTGTTTTCCCTCATGATGCCCTTCCTTGCCCCTGTTGAGGGGTTTCATATTTCAGTGAAGTTTCAGTCTCGCGCTTGAAGTATTCAGAGTAGGGTCGCCTCTTGGAAATTCAGGATTCCTTTATCAGTGGAGTCACCTTCGAACTGAAGTGGGGTCGTCGGAGCAGGAATACAACCAATGTGTGCCTAAGTGTCTGTCGCTATCAGAACCTAGAACTCAACCATGTCGTTCTTCCCAGGGAAAATTTTTAAATTTCATCCCCAGCAACAGTGCCAAAATGTTAGCACTCTGTAAATTTTGTCCGGCTGAATAGATAGACAACAAAGGTAATTGTTTCAACCAGCTTTAGAGCTAAGGCACTAGCCTACTCAACTCAAAGAGGACTCTCTCATGTCACTTGATACATCTATGGAAATCGGTGGCTAGGATTGGTTTGTTTTGGAGTTTTAATAAAGTTGTTGAAGAGCTGAAGATGACCTTTGGGATATGGAGTCAAGAATGTAGGATGTATTTCCAAATCATGAAAACGGTCAAGAGGAAAAGGCTAAATGAGGAAGTGACTTCTGAGTTTATGCTTGAAAATTTTAGATGGTATCAAAAGAAAAGAAACACACAACTATTATCAGAGCATTATAGTAATGAATTATAAAATGGTTTAGAAGAGATGAACACAGTCTAAATCGTCAAGCCGAGAGCATCGAATAATGAATTCTGGACTTTTAGTTTCTCAATTTAGACAGGAGAAAGAAAAATGAAAATACAGAATAACAGGAATCACATACTATGAGAGAAAACGAGACTCATAACACCACCAATTAGAATCTTTTCATAAAAAGTCCCAAAATCTTTCTCTACACCCAGAGATTTATAAAGTTTTCCTACATAGAGGGCGGGCTCCTCTTTTCTCCATCCTTCTATACTCGTGAGGCCAAGCATATATAAAGGAATTTCATATGGAATTTAAAACGTTCCAGCTTCCTCATAATTCTAAAAATAGATACAAGTTACAAAAAGGAAGAATAGTTGTATTATTTAAAGGGGCCATTAGTAATTGGTCTGTCATATCAGGATTCCCTTTTCTTAAGCCGACATCTGTCCAAAACTATCTAAAATACACCAAAATTTTACCTAAGGATTCACCTCAGCTTGGCGATTTCTTCCTCCAGGGTACACCAATCTGAATTTTCCCCGACGCTCTCTATCATCTCGGTTTTGGCCTCTGATTTCCTCCTTTTGCTCCTCTTCTTCTTTGTGGTTGGGTGGCAGGTGTTGTTTGTGTGTTCATTTATGACAAGATCCCTTATAACGGGGTTTAATCTTACTCCCAACTCTGTCTCAGTTTCAGGTTCAGTATGAAATTTAGTCGCCTGCATCTACAAGAACCATCTTTCATTCTTACTTATTGACCTGCCTAGCACCTTAGTTGAGAACCCAATTGTGCCAAACGTCGTGTGACGGATATTATCCATGCTTTTCGGACTTCACAGAGACCTTGATTTGGCCACCCTTTGAGTTTACAAAATTCAAGAGCATAGGTCGAGCTTGTTTTTCTTACACATAAGATGACAATTTCCCAGAATAGGATAAAATGATTCATATCTAAGATTTGATGTTCTGTGTACTTTTCTCACGAATTACTGTCACAGTACCTTGGTGTGCCATGCTTCATCAATCCAATTCAAATGATGAGCCTCGAGTTAGTTATGCGGCGACGTCCTTTTGGTACGTTATCTGGGAATGTATCTGGATCGGTGATGTGAGGTGATCTGACCAACCGCCATCCTCCCCGCGAGCTATTGATGTGACGTTTTGAACCATGTGACATTGGGGCCATAGGAAAAGTGGTTTTGGGAAATCTGTCGTTTCCCCCGATGCGTGTGTAAGAGCGCCACGTGTTACCCATCGAAACAAGAGTAGTTTTCGTGATGTTAAGTTTTGTGCTATTTGTTTGTCCAATGTAGGTTTCGACCATAGATCTGAGATTCTTCAAGATTGACAGCCCACCGAGCTACTCCCTTCCCACTTCCACTGCATTCATTCATACACAACGGAATATAGCCAAGCACCCTGAACTATCATGCCTCTACTATGGTATAACGTCTCACTAAACTTCATAAGTTTTTAGATCCCGATAAAAATTGTTAGGGTGATAACATAAGTATTTCTTCAATTTGTAGACATGAGACTTCATGTTTTCAACTTCAAATCCTTGAGGTTTCTCTATATACACTTCCTCTTCAATGACACCATTTAGGAAGGCTGTCTTTATGTCCATATGGTGTAACTTCCACTTCATCTTAGCTTCAAGGGCTATGATGGTTCTAATCGAAGTGTATCTGGCTACGGGAGAGAATGTCTCTTCATATTCAATGCCTTCCTTTTGAGAAAATCCATGAGGGACAAATATTACTTTATACTTCTCAATACTTCCATCAACAGCATCTTTTATTTTGAAGAGCCATTTGGAAGATACCACATCCTTACTCTTTGGTCTAGGAACTATTTCCCACACAACGTTCTTTATTATGCATTGGTATTCCTCTGTCATTGCATCTGCCCATTCTTTCCTTCGAAAAACAGGTAGGCTCCTCCTCTAGGAGATCACACATCAAAGCCGTATAACTGGAGAATGGATTTGGTCTTTTCACCTGTCTCACGGTTCCTTCAAGAACACCATACTTCTCTCCATCTTGAATAATCTCTCTAGACCAAGTTGGCTTTCTTTTATGGAGGATCGTCATCTGAGGAGGTTCTTGAACTTCTATTATATCATGGTCTTATAGAATTTCCTCATCAGGGAAAGTTACGACTTCCCTCACTAGTTCTGCAGCTCTGGGAACCTCCCTCATTGATTCTATAGTTATGGGGATTACAGGTTCCTCTTCATATACTTATTCAAGATGACATCTTATTGATTTCTTGAGCGTTGCATCTTCATCAAAGGTCACATCCATGTTGATCTCAATGTGACGGTGACCTGGTATATAAATTTTGAAGGCCTTGGAGACCTCACAGTATCCCACAAATATTCCCTTCTTTCCTGAATGTTCCAGCTTGTTTCTCTTCTCTTTTGGAATGTGTATAAACATTGGGCGGCCAAATATTTTGAGATGGCTTACCTATGGTTTCATTCCGGTGAACATCTCTTCAGGGGTCTTGAACCCAAGTGCACTATGGGACAATCAGTTATGCACATATACAACTACCATCATTGCTTCTACCCATAAGCACATAGGAATATCTTGATCATGGATCATAGTCTTCACAACTTTCATTATTTTTTTGTTCTTTCTTTTGGCTACATCGTTTTGTTGAGGATTACAGGGAGTAGTGAGTTCCCTCTTGATCCCAACATCTTTGCAGAATTTCACGAACTCTTTTGAGGTGTATTCTCCTCCATTATCTGACCTAAGTATCTTTATCTTTCTTTAAGAAAGATTCTCTATCAAGGCTTTGAATTCCTTGAACTTGTTGAACACTTCATCTTTAGATTTCAAAAAATACACCCAGGTTCTACGAGAATAATCATCAATGAATGATACATAGTATACATACCCACTCATGGAGGACAATGGAATTGGTCCACACACATCTGAATGGATGAGTTCTAGGACTCCTTATGCTTTGTTGTCTCTCTTCAGAAAAGGGTTCTTGATTTTCTTCCCTTGTGCACATCCATTTCATATGCCTTCATGATCAACCTTGAGTTTTGGTAAACCTGTGATAGCTTTGCATATGTATGGTAGTGTCTTGTAGTTAATGTGAGCTAATCTTCTATGCTAAAGTTCACATGAGTTTTCAATGGCATGGGTCATGGAATCCTCTGAGTGACCCTTTAGCATGGATGATTTTTGGGGCTAAATTTCGCTCATGGGCTAATTTTCCATGGTTTTTCCAAAAACGAGATTCTCTATTTTAAAAATGATTCGCCCAAATTCTATAGGATAAAATTATTTTACCATAAAAATCGCCAAAATTTTATAAAAACTATATAAAATCCTTATAAATTTGAATATTTTTACAAAAATATCGCCAAACATTTATAGTTGGCATATGAAGGATTAGTAATATTCACCAAGGTTTCTACATTTCAAAACAAATTTCCATCCTTAAAATCATCCCTGCCCTTTAGCTTATACAAGACATTTTCTTCTTTTCCAATGATGATTCCTTCATTTATGGTTTCTCCTTTAGCACGTTGCCTTCTTCAACCTTCACTATAGCTTCCTCAGGGTTATTACATGTGACCAAGAGCAAGTCAACAAAACAGCAAGCAAGAATAATATCCTTTTGATAATATAAAGAAATAGCACGAACAATCATCACAGTAGCTCCTTTAGAGCTATCACTTGTAATTTGTCTGAAGCAAAGATTAAGAGTAAGGAATACAATACGAAATGAGGTCAACACTCTCATAATGTTGTGATCAAACATTCCTTCATGGAAACCTGGAACTAACACATAAGATTCTTCCTAAAGGAGGTGTTAGTTGTATCAAATAAATGATTGCGTTAAGCATTTACCTCTATATTCTCACATGCTATCAAGTATGATACTTTACAAAGACTGTTATCTCAACTATAGTCATCAACTTGTCATGTGTACCTTTGAATCTTATTAATTTGATTAATCAAACCTGGAGCCTTGTCCTTAGGAATGAGTGCTTGATTTTCTTCTGAGTCTCCCTCACTCAAGATGACAAGTGCTTTCTTCAACATGTCTTTTTTACTAAGACAATACGCTATCTCGATAGAAGGTTGGGTTAAAAGATAAGTTCTATGATCTCAACTTGTAATCCATCTAATACCTTAACTCAGAAAAGGTTAGAATGATGCAACATTGATCAATATAACTAATGGATGCATATTAGAATAATCACACCTAGGTTTCATCATTCCTCTAAATGTGTTGGATCTTGAGATCCTTTCGGATCTATGGAAAGAGATCCCTTCTCCTGCAAATACTCTTTAAACTTTAACCATTTAAACATATGTGAGTACATACCTCTGATAGAATTTGTAGGTAGTGGCACCATCTAGCAACAGCGGTAATCATTACCAACTCTTAAGAACTTCAAGGGTAACTGCAACTGGTACTACGGCTGCAACTGCAACTGATACTACAACTGGTTCTGAGACTTCAACTGAAACTGCAACTTAGGGTTTTATGAGGAAACCCTAATTTTTCAAACTTCAAATTTTGAAATTCTGATCAAGGGGATAGATGCGTTGACCTAAGGCGAGTAAGCTGGTGTAGTCAAATTTCTGAAAATCCAACTTTTACCCCCTCAAACTTGATCTGAGGATTTTTGGACTGGTGCTTCTTGTACTTCTGGTACTCTGGTTTTATGGTTTTCTGGTACTTTGTGAAACTAGGGTTTCACTTTCCAGGATATCTATCCACTGAAAAGGTGCGCTGAAGGTGCCAAAATGATCCTTGAGGGAGGGCACACTTTTCTAGATGGTTTTAGGGCTGAAATATCTCACCAACAAAAATCCCTAATTTGCATGTATGGCAACAGTGACATTTTTCACTTTTCTCTTGTGAAAGATGCTCTCTTCAGCTTGGCTTTGATACCATGTTAATGTTTAATCCATTACTATAGTTCTTTTCATTTCAATAAATAACAACAACATAAGACAAGATCACTGAGAAATACACAATCACAAGAGACACATCATTTATCTTGGGAAACCCTCATGGGGAAGAAAACCTAGAAAAACTTCCTTTCTATAGATATCCAATACAATGCCAAGAGATAACTCAAACAAATACAGAAAGTAATCTCCTAAAGATGTGCCTCTCTCTCTCTCTCTCTCTCTCTCTCTCTCTCTCTCTCTCTCTCTCTCTCTCTCTCTCTCTTCACCAGATGCAGCTCCAAAACTTGTCTCTCAAAATGAACAAGTGAGTGTGTGTCTAAGTGAGGCGCTAGCCTCCTTATTTATACAAGACTAGCACATGTGGGAGTGTCCTTTCACTGGAAGGGTCGACTTCTTCTCCTAGGTGGTTATAACCACCTTTATTATATTTCAAGGCCTCTTTGATATATTCTGGGGCCAACTTCTTCTTTTGCCTATTACAATTATATTATGACCAATCCACAAAAGGGGATTTGGTCCTTTTACAATAGTCGACATGATCAATCCACAATGGGGATTGATCCAATGAATAATATATCAAATAATAATATGAATACACTTTGCAGTTACATTATTTCAACAAGGTGGGAGTCCCTAGGGAGTGGAAAAGACCAACTGATGTTTAGAGAGAATGAGTTGGAAGTCTTGTGGCATAGAGGGTGTCTCAGTTATATGTATGGAATGGAGTTGGGAAATAACGCCAGAATGACCTTTTTTGAGCAACTTTTCCATGTGATGGGAACTAATGATCTCAGGTGAACCGACGGTGATGCCTTGGAACTTATATTTTTGGCCCTCCTTCTCGAATTGCATGGTTAATTCCTTGAAATCCATGAGAATGGGACCCAAAGTCCTTATCCATTCTGCACCTAACACAATGTCACAATTTCCCATGTCAATAGCAAACATATGAGATTTCAAGTGGTAGTCACCAATTTGAAGACGCACATTTTCACAATGCCCTCCACATTTCATGGAGCCACCATTGGCAATCATGATTTGGAAATTATTGACTGAATGGATATAGCAATGCGTTTCTTGGGCAATGTGGCGATAAATAAAATTATGGGTGCTTCCACTATCAACAAGAATGATGGCCTTCCTATGCTTGATGTAACCGATTATCTTGAGGGTTTGGGGAGCAGAGAAGTCAGTGAGAGCATTTAGGGAAATGACCAGTTCTACTTCAGGAGGGTCTTAGGGGGGGGTTATGTCAGTGGTTTCAGATGACTCAGACACAAGGGGAGTTTCAAGATCCTCTTTCGAAATATCCTCCAATATGTCCATAAAAATATTTTGTTCCTTACACTTGTGGCCCAGAAAATATGTGTCATCATAATTATAACAAATTCCTTTGAGTTGGCATTCATCCATTTCAGCCCTGGTCAATTTTTGGATCTTTAGTGGAGCAGAGGGAGTAGTGGTATTTATTGGTTTAGTGCGAGGAATAAAGGAGGGTTTCCGGTTTTGAGAAGATACAACCTATTGTTATTCTTTATCTCTTTTAGTAGCCTCCACCCAACTCTGAGGTCAAGCCATGAGGACATGGGCATGAATCTCATCCTTGAGGCCACTGATAAAAAATTCTGGGAAAAAGGCATCAAACATGCCCTTTGTCTGAAAATCCAGGCACTCAAAAGAAGTTATAAAGTCTTCCACTATTCCTGATTGTTTCAACTTTGTCAAACGGCCTAAATGGTTGGTGTCAGTGTCAAATCATTCATAAATCTTTGCCACAAAGTGTGTCCAAGCAATATACCCTTGACGGGAAGTTTTTCTCCATTGCCACCATTGCCAACGTTCTTGATCTAGATGGAGAACACCATACCGGAGTTTGGCCAAGTCATTTGTAACGCCATATAAAGAGAAATAATGTTCCATTTGGGTTACCCAACCAGTGGGATCCAAGCCATCAAATTTGGTCACATCTACGCGCGAAAGGCATAGGTCACACTGAAAGTGATGGGGTTGAAAATTATGGGAATGAGAGGAAGTTTCAGCTTCGGTATGTGGAGGTGGGTCAGATAAAGGGTTATCTGCAAGGATATGCAGCTTGGTGCAGATCATCGAAATGACAGATTCAAGCTGGGTAGTCATGTCTTGTTTGAGTTCCTCGATTGAGGCGGTGATGGAGGACAGCCTAGTGGTATTGATGGCGGCAACATTGGCACTGAGTTGTTTCACTTCTTGTTGGGTCTCTATGAAATTAGATTGCAAGGTATTGAAGCGAGCTTCCAAGTCTTGGCTACGGGTATGGGCCATGATGATGAGGGAACCGAAACAAGGCGGGTGGGGTCAAAAAATATTTTTCTAAAAAAATGATATGTATGAATGTGATAAGGGTGAAGAGATAAATCCAATGAAATAGGTCTCAAATAATGGTGCAAAAATTTCCAGACCTTTTTTTTTTTTTACACCTGCG
This sequence comes from Picea engelmannii, assembly GCA_009831015.1. Classification (NCBI taxonomy): domain Eukaryota; kingdom Viridiplantae; phylum Streptophyta; class Pinopsida; order Pinales; family Pinaceae; genus Picea; species Picea engelmannii. The sequence continues at coordinate 596,012 of ML787117.1, forward strand.
GAGTTATACTCCGGTCTGAAGAATACTGCAGTGATGAAATGCCCAAATGCTTAACCAGGAAGAAATGTGTAGTGATTTGGCAACCCGAACATAGTTGTGCGACAATAGATCTTGTTTGTTTTAATTTTTTTGTTTCTGTCCCCAAGGGTTAGGTATTCAAGGGTTCTACAGACAAGGGTTTTCCCTATGTTATAGCTCTCTAATATACGTGCGGGGTCCAACAATAGTACTCGGCCAAATATCTTAGGGAACTAACTAAGGAGGATAGATTGTTCCCTTAGCCATACTACCTGACTACCCAGGTACTAGAGAGTATCTTCCCGAGTGTTTTTCTCGGTGGCACTATAGCAGTCAGGCATTTGATCGGTTTACCTAAAGAGGGATTCAGGAAATCTAGTCCGATCTGTACGTAGGTGTTGTCTGATGCGCTACCACTCGAAGGGGTGCCAATAAGGGTTACAAGGGTGGCCAACAGATGTGTGCTTAAGTACCACCTGTATTTCCTGCATGTATGAATCCCTCAACCACGGGTTTATGCATGTAATGATAGATCTATGTGGCTTAAAGACGTCAGAATACGTCTCTACCCTGAAAAAAATTTAACCCACAATTTATGCCAATGAAAGTTCTCTGATACCACTTGTAATATTCCAGATATAAAAAGTATGCAGAACAGAAATAAAATGCTAGAAATGGCAGATAAACAACAAGATAACCAAAATAACACCACAATAATACTGAAATGATAATAGAATAACACCAGAAATAGCACTTCGATTACTGAAAGCAATGTTCACAGACCTCTTTGAGGGGGAAACCTCCAGTCAAGCAGAGCTCTATTATAATATATCCAAGCGAGGGTTCTCATAGCCTCGACTCCTATTTATACTAAATATGTCTATCAATAGAACCATCTAGAGGAAGATCCTTCTAGAAGTGGAAGCTTATATTAGGTCTTCTTACATTCGACTTATTCTACTTTATTGCAATGCCTTATTAATATTGACCTTTATTACATCAGAATACATTGTTCTATGTATGTGAGGGGTTAGGTCCCTAACACGATCCTTGATACATTATAGAATTAGACGCCTTAGGCCAATGATCTATGATTGGTGCTTAGGTCTTATGGTCAATATGAAAGAACAACTAATGTCTTATAGGATTGAGAGACAGATACTACTTGGCTATAGGAGCATATTGTGTTCATTCCTCCTAAAGAGGATCCCATCCTTTTTCCCATGCATTTATGATCCTCTTACTAGGCCTAGAGAGCCTAAGATGTGAAAGTGGACAGATCTCATGTATAGGCTTGGGGAAGGATTTTCAATTAACACCTTTGGACAAGAGTTCTTTGATTAGTAGAGTGAGTAGATAGTGGTAATTGATGACTTCCCTTATATCGATATCAAGTTCTATCATGATCCAAAGTATGTCTCCCCCCTTGGATATGAGTGGGGCCCCATTGGTGAGAATGTTTTTGAAGTGTTTTCAAAAATCTTTTAATGTTTTTGGATTTTGAAATTTATTTGAGTTTTAGAACTTTTAGGAGGAATATATGATTGTGTTTTGCATGAAATATCAATTATAAAAGTTGTTATAATGATACAAATGTAGATCATGTGTGCCTAGATGGTGACCCCTAGAACTACTATAGAGGCAACAACAAGGACTAGATTACAAAGGAGAAAATGCAATAGAGGCATCCAGGACTCTCTGCGAGGTTTAGAGGAACATCAAGTGTTTGACCATGGGAGTGTCGATGGCATAGATAGAGAATTTCGCATAGAAACTTCATAGGCATGGGAGTGGCATGACCATTTATGTGACTCCTTATATGACAAGTAGCCATGGAATTCATGTGCTATCATGTGTTAACCTTACGATACTCACTTTTTGTATTAGCTAACATAGATCTAGTTTGGTATCATTAACAGCTGTAGGAACAATTTTGTATATTGACAATATATATTTTGGACATGATGTCGAATTCTATTATATGTGCATATGGTTTCAATTCCACTTGTGTGTACAAAAATGTTTAATTTGAAGTTAATTTTCATGATTATTATACATGAATGTTGTAATGATGTTCATGGAACAAATTCCAATCGAGAACATCATTAGCTAATGAATCATCCAACTCGTTAAATTTTATGGGAATGTGTACATATATAATGAGCTTGAAATTATGCTCAATAAGTCTCACCTATAAATAATTCCATAGAAGTATCGGATCACACACATGATAGACATTATTCAGCCACGACACTACTAACTGTGAATCCAAGTGAGAAATAGTATGTCATATGTTGAGCCTAATGGCTTCTGAAAGAAGTTCAATGACAACAATATACTCAGTAACAATGTTTAGTATAGGACCAAGACAATTTAATTTTGAGTCCACAAGCTTACTTGATCTAGATTGTATCATTATATTATTTTTCATATATCTCAAATTGGAGGAATTATCTTGTAGGGTCATTTTAATGGTAGGTCCCAATTTGGAAAATTAGGGTTTGAAACCTTTGAGATCCAATTTTTGGAATCAAACGGAATTTTTTGGGGTCAAAAATTTCCCATATTTTTCTTGGACCCCTTGATGCTATTATACACATCAATAAATTTCCAATAGTGCAAAAATCATGTTAATCGCAATTGTATGCAAAAGTTCTGCCTCCCACAAGTTAACCTATCGTGTTGACCACCATGGTATGAGTGGATGGCACATCATCCGCATTACTCATGCATATGGGGCTATCCACGTATGGAATTTCAAAAAGATTCTATAAGCTCCAAAACATTATCACAATTAAGGGTTAAGGAAGTCAAAACCCTACGCCTAGGGATATCGAGCAATATTAAATATCAAGCCACTGGGAGGAGAAGGAGTTCCACTCTTTAGCACTGTGTATGTTCCATAGTTGAGCAGAGCACCTAGGAGTGGTATTTTGAGAGAATAAAAGAGGAGGAGAGATTTTGTAGCATTCATACATGCCACAATGTCAAAGAAAACTCCACAAAGAGTGCCTCTTTGTTTGTACTTCCATTTTAAGAAAAGAGAGCAGAGCAACCTCACCTTCTAATTGTGTTTTTCTCTCATATTGGGTTTCCCAAGTTATATCTTGTGTTTATTTGTGGATTGTGTGTGAGTATTTTATTTATGTTCTCTATTTTTTTCATTTCATCTATTTCATACATTTTTAAGAAGAAAACCAGTAATTAAAGGATCTCGGATCTAAAGGAAATTAACCTTCACAGTAATGATTTTGGTATTTTATTAAATCTATTGTGATGAACTGTTCAATGGAATATCCACATCAGTTTATAGATCATTATTTGTGGGAGAAAAAAAAACCCAAGCTATGGAATATACATTCTAAGTGCATCTATTGGTACCATCTTCAAATCCTATGTACACGTGTGTCTAAAAACATATGCAAAGCAAGTAGAAATCATGATAAGAATGAATTTAAAACCAAAGTTACAAAAAAAAAAAAAAACATATTACACAACAAGTAAAAGGGAGTCACAAGGCATTACTACATACACATTGTCCTTTTTTTATATATCCTATTGCAGGGACCATCCAAAGGGGTCCCTTCATAGTCAACCAACTCATAAGCTCCCTTTTGTAAAACATCCCTCATAATGTAAGGGTTGTGCCACATATGTTCAAATTTCCCCACCCCTAGTGATTATCCAGGTGTTAATCGTAGGCCAAGACCAAGTCTCCTTCATAAAAGAGGTGAGGATGGAAATTTTTATTATTAATCTTTGACATGTTTCTTATGGGCCTCATTTGCAATAGTGACATCTTGACGATGTGTTGAGGCATCAATAGCCCCCCAAGTTTTAAGAAAAACTTGGGCCCCCATTTTCATTTTCTCTTTCTCAAGATTTATGTTGATCTTATTCCTTCATTGCCTTGCAACCTGGTTTCTTTCAATCCTTATTGAAATGGCTTACTTCTTGAGTTCTTCTCTAAAAACAATTATCATTTTCTTCTTTAGTTTGATCTCCTTTTATTTTGATTCAAGTTTCTTTTGTTAGAACTCTTTAAATCCTCTTTTATACCTTTCTTAATCTAACTTTTCCCCTTGCATTTCCAAATCAAGCCCCCTTTTCACTTTGTTTGCATTTTCTTCACCCAATTTCAAAATCATGCTCAATTCTCCAATAAGTCCCTTTTATTCTTCAAATTTAAAGTTCTTTGATCCCAAACTCACATGCCTTGACTTATTTTCTAAATTGGACCAAACTTTAAAAATCAAGATCTCTCTTAACCAAAGTTCTTCAACCTTGGTCTGATTTAGCAATTGGTTTAACTTGCTAAATCAAGCCTTCCCTCTCCAAAATATAGTGAAAAGGGGTCTCGATTTTTCAATCAACATTGAATTCAAATTTGACCTCCTTTCACACAATATCATTATTTGCTTCTTGTATTTTCTTTAAAGCCTCCTCAGAACCTTCAAACTCTTTCTCTCGAACATAAAGCCTTTCTTTCAAAAAAAAAATGAAGTTCAACTGTAAATGGCTAGATTTTCAAAATCAAGCCTCCTCCTCGCAAACCCTTGTCCTAATTCAATGACCAAGCTTGATGTCCAAAATCAAGCCTTCCCTTGTCAAAATGTAGTAAGAATGGATCCTAGTTTTTCCAATCCACCCTGATTGATCTGAAAACTCTTTGGACACTACTTATTTCATCAATTATTCACATGTAATCATCCAACTAGTTTCAGTTTAATGAATAAGGATCTATTGAGGTGGTTGCATATATGTTGATGTATCTTACTTAAGAAATGGTGAAGGAATTATATGAGAAAATAAGAGAGAAGAGAATATCTTTATAAAACACAATCATAACTCCAATTCATGAATTCAATTGCTCAAATTAATTCCACCATTAAAATTCTCTCGAAAAACTGAGTAGATTCGACTATAAACAAGCATGTTTATCTCCAATAGCTAAACATTCCTTAGACCTACAAACATAACTTCAAATATTATATATATATATATATATATAACAAAATGATCATTCTCTTCATATACATGGCATTATAGAATGTATTTTCTCTTTCCAATAGGATGAGTTGAACTTCAACTCTCCTAGCTCTCTCTCTCTCTCTTAGAATTCCTCCATGAATTCTAAGCATCTTCGAATTCCTCATAATAATCTTATTATATGAGGAGATGACCCCTTTTTATAACCCAAAGGGCATATTTACATTAAAAATATATTATTAATTACAAATAACCCACTTGGTTGGGTTTGTTTTGGCATCTTACCATTCGAACCAATGGAATAAAGGTAATTTGTTAAGCCATGTTACAAATAGTATATTAAAAATAATGTTAAAACAACCCCCATGGAAAAAGGGCTTGAGCTAACGCATATGGTTAAATATGGCAACCAACTTGTATAAAGTTTAGGGGCATAATTAATAAAACCCACTTATCCAATGTTTAACCCACAACATATATAAATTTGTGGCATATAGTTGAAATATGGGTTGTTTAAACAAGGGTTGCATGGAAGCTTAGTCCCTGCCAAGTAGATTTTGAAATGAAGATGATAGCTGACACCCTATAATTATTGATGATGATAATTACTGTGAAACATGAACAATATGTTAACTAGGGGCTAGTTTCATAGTCTTAAAAGAAATCAATTTGTAAAGATTTTAAATGAAAAAAATTAACACTGATAACTATATAGTCAGAAAGTCCCTGAGGTATAGGACAGTCGGTGATGGAGTGTGTTGTTAAGGCACTCTGTGATGTTAAAGTCACCAGTTCGAAACTTGTGGGACAAAAAATTCAACCATGTTAAGGGTTGGTGTGGCTCAGGCCACATGCGATCCCCAGGTGATTTTGACGGCTTAGATGCCACTGAGTCACAGTTTCTTAGCCACATGTTAGTCCCACATGTCATGGACAAACTAACAAACAAAAAAAAACTATACCGTCAAAAAGATTGGAGTTCAAAGAATTCGACCTAGACTCACAAGCAATGGAGGAAGACGTGATGCTCCATGACACTTTAATGTGGATGTTGTATAGTTTTGGGATTAACCTAACTTTCCTTCCAATTAAGTTAAGTTAGCCAAATGCAAATTACATTTTAAAAATATTCAATTTTTCTTTTTCAAAATAAACATTTCAAATTTAATAATATATATTTTTATATAATATTTATTATATTACATAATAAATATAATTTAAATAATATATTAGATAATTAATATAATATAAATATAATAATAAATAATATATTAGATAATAAATATAATATAAATATAATAATGCATAATAATAAATACATAGTAAAACTTTTTATATTTAGATGTGGTGATTGGTGAAAGATGTGGTGATTGGTGAAATTCATTGATTATGTAATTAATTCTATATATTGAAAGACGCGAAGGGAGAAATAACACTTCAATTATATCAACCAATTAGAATGAGAAACACAAATATTTATATTATATCCAAAAATATATATTTGTTTTCCTATGTCAAACATTACATTGCATACACAAATTTATGGAAAAAAGCAAATTAATGTCACATCAAAAGCAAACTGATTGCTATAGTCCCATGGCGGGGACTAATAACAAGACCCATTTAATATAGTTTCAATCTTGTGGCAATAGTTATGGAGTGTGAATCTTGGAGTTGTTATAAACCATAATATATTACCACCAATCTCGTGGCATATTAACATAACCCCAGCACGTGTGTTTAGGCATGGTTTCCATGTATTCCATATGACCTAGCATTGGGGGCTATGCCATCAGCCCGTCTATGCCCTCATCCCTCTCCTCCACCATTTGTAACAAATAACTTTTTTAAATTAATTTGAAACCATATATAAGATAAGAATCATGTCGTTAGCTCAATTGGTTAGCGCATGATGTGTGGTATCAGTTAGCGCGTGATGTGTGGTATTGTTTCACTTGTGGGGGGTCGAGGGTTCAATCCTCCAATCAATTTTATATAACTGCAACCAAACCGGTCATTGAGGGGTTTCCATGTGGCAACCTCTCATTGGTTGTCCTCGGCTATGTGTTGATCACTAAATGGTGCCACTTGTCTGTCAATGATTGAGGCACTTGGTAGTTGGAGATTGTGCCATGTGTCACCCTTTTAGTGGTGACATGTGTCACCCCTGTACACGTCACTTGATGAATGAATTATTGATGTCACCTGCCACACAATCGATCACTGCATTGTATGGCCTGCCATGTCATCCGTTTGAATGACACGTGGCACCATTTCATTGGGTCACAACATTTGTTGATTCATCCAAATCGAATTGACACGTGGCAGCATCTGGTGTTTCCATGTCACCTTGTTGACATCATCATTAACCTTGTTGATGTCATCATGTTGAATCAAATTGTATATAACTACAACCAAACCGAGCATTGAGGAGTTTCTACGTGGCAACCTCTAATTGGTTGTCCTCTGCAATGTGTCGATCATTAAATGGTGCCACTTGTCTGTCGATGATTGAGCCACTTGGTAGTTGGAGATCGTGCCATGTGTCACCCTTTCAGTGGTGACATGTGTCACCCTATACACATCACTTGATGACTGAGTTGTTGACGTCACCTGCCACACAATCACTGACTGTGTTGTATGGCCTACCACATCCGCCATTCGAATGACACGTGGCACCATTTCAATGGGCCACAACATTTTTTGATTCATCCAAATCCAGTTGACACATGGCAACATATGGTGTTTCCATGCCACCTTGTTGACATCATCATTAACCTTTCTGACATCATCATATTGACTCTGCCTTTTGAACTTTGACCTCAGTTGACTAGAACTTTGACAAGCCATAACTTTTGCATACGAGCTCTGTTTGTGGGGTCGTTTGCACTGGTGGGAGGTCAGGGATTCGATCCTCAAATAAATTTTATATAACTACAACCAAACTAGTCAATAAGGGGTTGCCACGTAGAAACCTCTCATTGGTTTTCCTCTACAATGTGTCGATCACTAAATGGTGCCACTTGTCTGTCGATGATTGATCCACTTGGTAGTTGGAGATCATGCCACATGTCACCCTTTTAGTGGTGACATGTGTCACCCCTATACACTTCACTTGATGACTAAGTTGTTGACGTCACATGCCACACAATAGATGACTACATTGTGTGGCCTGCCACGTCATTCGTTCGAATGACACATGGCACCATTTCATTTCCCACAACATTTGTTGATTCATCCAAATTCGGTTGACACGTGGAAGAATATGGTGGTTCCATGTCACCTCGCTAACATCATCATTAACTTTGTTGATGTCATCATGTTGAGTCTACCTTTTGAACTTTGACCTAAGTTGACTAAAAATTTGAACATCCATAACTTTTGCATACGAGCTTCGTTCGAGGCATCATTAATGTCATTGGAAATTTCACAATGAGCTCTTCGCAATGATGCCAATTAAGAGATCTTTTAGGAGACTTTAATTTTGAGCATATTTGGATCTCCTGGGACCTTTATGGACATTTTAGATCTCTCGGGATCTTCTATGATGTTCCCTAGATCCTCCTGGACCTCTGTAAGTGTTCTAGATCTCTGGACCTTCCGTAAATGTTTTGGATCTCTTAATATTCTGTGAACATCCCTTGGATCCTCCTGGATCACCGATTCACATACCATCCCCATTTTGTTTTCATACACTTTGGACATGTGAAATCATTTTAAAAGTTCAAATTGAATTCTTAATGTATACATGTCACTATGAATTAATGCACTTTTAAATCACATCCCATCTCATCTTGGCTGAATTTTATGGTGCCACATCCCAAATCACCAACTTTTGAACTTACAAATAAATGTGAACTTTCCCTTTGGCCTTTTTTTTATTTAAAAGTTCAAAGTTGAACACAAAGCTCATTTGTTTGAATAATGTGTGAACTAAAGAAACAATTTGTCTCCCCTCATAATGCTTGAATTTCCAAATGAACTCGGGAACATTATATCCTGAAATAGGTTTTCTTTCTATCGGCTTCACTAAGTAGGTTTTTTGTTATGAAATTCTCTTGTTCAATTAGTAATTTTTGTTTTAAATGGGCTAGGAGATTGTTTTCATTGTTTTAGTCTATGGTGTTATCCATATGCATTTGAATTTATCTTAGTTTGAATTTTTTTAGCGATTTCAAGTGTTCTCAATGGTTTTTTCTCTTTCAACCCTTGAAAAAAATTCACACTTAAGTGAGATATATGCATGAGCCCTAATTTCCTTATTTCCCCCCTGCGAATTGATTTTGAGAAACATGGATTTGAACTATAAATCCCAACAAAAATTTAAGGATCTACTATGATGGAATGCACCCTAAATCAAGATCGATATCACCATTCCTAAAGCTGGTATCCATTTCAAATTTCTACAAGATTGTTATTAATGTAGTATACTTTTCCCCAGCATACACCTCAGGTCAAGATACACATGGGTAGACCAATTTGCCGATAAAAATTTTGGAGAAAAATATTTGACTCATATGAAGATAGGTTGGGTGTTGATGATGTATGATATCATTGAAGGAATAAAATTAATCAACTGGGTTGTTATAATTTCCAACTCACTCACAGAAGCCATTGGAAAGGCGCAATTGGATGCTTTCTCAAGAACCTAGAAATTTTACATGTCTTATTACCTGTTAGATGTGATTTGTGTTTCTAACAAATTCATGGGGTTAGGATGGTATTGGTCCCAAAAGAAGCTCCTTTTCATGTATATTTCAAATACTTGTGAAAGAACAAGTACAAATTTCAGTTTGCATTTATCTATGATAGCTTCCTGGCACCATTGTATGAGCTCATGTTTTATAAAACTTTCCCAAGAATATATCTAGAAACTACAAAAGTGTTGAAAAACATTGGAGATTGATAGTTGTATGAATACTCTACCTATATTAGGATTTATGGTGTTACACAAGCACCTCATATGCTTCCAGCCTATATTCCAAATAACTTGATCATCCAAGAAATTAGATACCAAACAAATCTACATGGTTTTAATTCTTTCCCAATCAAACACCAAAAGAAGATGTGCCCAACCTATACATTGTATGCAGTCATGTATGAGATAACATATTCCACTTGGGCTAGGATGGAAGGATAAAACATTGAGGATTATCATTTCTAGTTGGAAATAACCCAAATGCATTATCCCTTGGGCATTATTTAAAAACATATATCTAAGATGAATATCTCTTTCCCTGTCATCATGAAGAGAATGAGGCTAAAAACACTCACAGGAGAGCATTGACTTTTGAAGATGTTCTAAAGAATTTGCAAGTTATCATTGAGGAGAAATAGAGAAGAAAGCAAGAATAAGTTGAAATGGCTATTGTTGAGAGGCAAGATCTTCAAGAAAAAAATAAATTAATAAGAAAAAAGAAGACTAGAGGCACTAGAGAAGGCTAAAGAAAAATATGAGGACGAAACAAAAGAAGAAGCATAGAGAAAATCTACCAAGAAAAAGGAGTTAGCAAGAAAAGAAGTTGAAGTAAAAGCTAAGGAGCAAAGGATAATAGAAGAATAAATAAAGAAGAAAAATCAAGATGACATTGAACTAGAAGAGTCCATGTAGGAAGGAAATGGGCTAGCATAGTAGACCAACATCACTTCAAGCAACACAATGAAATTACAAGATTCTTCACAAATGGAAGAAGTCTTCACTACTCGAACCTTTTCCAAGAACTATGGTGATTTATACAAGAACGTTGAGTTTAGCTTCCTCTACTTTTGTTGGATTAGCTATTGCTCAAGCCAATATTCATAAAGTTGTGCATGTGAAAAAGAAGGTGAAGGAATATGAAATAAAAATACCTTGCTAGAAAATCAAGTCAATTACTTCAAATTCAACAAGTATTAGACTTCAAATTTTATTGATTATGCTTTGAAAGTACAAGATGAATTGAATAGTGTTCAAAGAGAGTTATATCACAAAGAACAACATGTGGAGTCTCATTGTCAATATATTGTTGATGGAATGGCTCATATTCAAGCATGGAAGCGTGCTTATCAGCAATATCAATTACAACTTGATAAAGTAAAGGATTGGCAATCCTCCTTACAAGAAATCCTGATAGAGATTTATGTCTTCACCCCTAAATCATTTGAAGAGATGGATTTTGACCTAAGATACTAAAAGCATGTAACTGACGATGTTCTCAGGAGAGGCACACATGAGGTAATATATTATTCTCTATTGTGGCAAGTTATATATAATATGGCAAATTATTTTCATTTTCCATATTTTAGGGAAAAAGACAATTTCCTTCCATAGGGGAAGGTATCAAGGACCTAGAAGACTACATCAGCTCAAGCAGAAAATATATCAGCTCTATTTCTGAGATTAATGAAGCAACCATCCAAAATTTTATTGAAGCTCCTACCAAAGACATAACATAAATCAAAACTTTGTTGCCTCAAATTGATAAATTTAAAAATATATATATTGATGCGGAGTATTGCATCTTATAAGGCCCCTTTAAAATGGCATCATTTTCCCCATGGAGATGCATTGAATCAAAATTTTGAGGCATGGACTACTTATGTAGGGTGGAAAAAAGAAAGAGGTGAAGCATCCTCAAGCTAAGTGGGGGAATCTTCTAGAGGAGGAGATTTAAACAACGAAGAAAGGGATTTGAATAGACAAGAAGGGTTGAATCCTCACATAAGAGAAAATGGAAATTCGACTGAGGAACCCAATAGACACGAAGGGGAAATGAACAGTCAACCAAATGTATCATGATGATGAACTCCCCCCCTTATTTTCTATAAATAATATGAATTTGATTATACAATGGATTTTTTCTTTAGCAATTTATAAACCACTTTAGAAAATTAATGAATATGAAGCCACTACTGGCCAAGCCATTTGGAAACAAACTTTAGTTATAAAACTTATGATTTGTAGAACTACTTTTGTTAATTTATTGAGTTTTGGAATGGTGTAACTAGAATTTGCTTTTACAATGTAGAATTTTCTCATGTATGAAAAATTTGTCTTATTTTGTCTATCTCATGAATTGTTTGTCTATATCCATAAGCATATTACTATATTTAATTGTTCATTTTAAGACTTCTCAATGATGAAACTAGTTATTTAAATTTTGCTTTCATTTTCTTAGTAACGTTTTACTAAAGATATAAAGCAATAATATATTTGGTGTTTTGTTTACCTCATTGGTTTTGTTAGTTTAGCCCATGCATCACTTTTCATTTCGCATATTAAAATAGATACATTTCATTTATTGCATCTGAGAAAAATCTAAACAATGGACCAGACCACAAATAGTAAAACCACTTAAAACAATTTAGAGGTTGTTAGGCCATAAGTTGGGCATATTCCCTATTCCAAACAGTGTAAGGTCTTTTAAAGTAAATACCAAATTATAATAGTCAAATAGATATTAGACATAGGCATTAATAAAGTCACTTTTCCTTTAGGTTATTTTATTCTTTTATGTTTTATTTCACTTTAATGTGTTTCTAGGTCTATCTGACATTCATAAAGCAGATTGACTCGACTAGCTTGTAACCCTTTATAAGAAATATTTTTCTTTCTCATTATTAATGAAATCTTAGTTTCCTTTATGTTTTTGTGCTATTGTTATATGGTATTAGAGCCCAGCATTCTCGAAATTGTATCAAGAGTCTTGGGCCTTTGAAAGGCAAGGTTTCTACTCTTGTGACTTCAACAATGTGGGTGTCAAGGAGTCTATGTGAGTGTGAAGACATGGGGATTGTTGCAAGTAGATATGGATTTATGGATTTCTAGTGTGATGCATCAAAGAGCCAAAAAGGTTTTAGGTCATTCAAAGCCATGATTGATTGAATTTACATTTTAAAACCCAAGTTTGAAATTTTACGGTTTAAAGATAGGTTCAAAATATATATTACATAAAGGTATATAGACCGAGTTGTATGACCATATAGTGTCCGTACTTGAGTTGTATAATAGTTTCACATGACTTGTAATATTTCAGATATAAAAATTATGTAGAACATAAATAAAATGCTAGAAATGGAAAATAAACAACAATATAACCAGAATAATACCACAATAATACTAAAATGATAACAGAATAACACCAGAAAGAGCACTTCGATTACTGAGAGAAATGTTCATGGGCCTCTTCGAGGGGGCAAACTCCAGTCGAGCAGAGCTCTATTACAATAATATCCAAGCTAGGGTTCTCATACCCTCGACTCCTATTTATACTAAATATGTCTATCAAAAGAACCATCTAGAGGAAGATCCTTCTAGAAGCGAGAGCTTCTATTAGGTCTTCTTACATTCGACTTATTCTTCTTTATTGCAAGGCCTTATTAATATTGACCTTTATTATATCTGAATATATTGTTCTACCTATGTGCAGGTTAGGTCCCTAACATGATTCAAACAACCCAATTGGTGTACATCCAAATTGGATCGTACTAACAACAAATTCATTTGTACAATAGTTGTACAACTATATGGATTGATTGTATAGTCATTAAAAATTAGAGCCATACGGACTT
>ML787117.1:621636-641892 GCA_009831015.1 Picea engelmannii
TTTTGTATTTGTTTGAGTTATCTCTTGGCATTGTATTGGCTATCTATAACAAGGAAGTTTTGTTGGGTTTTCTTCCCCATGAGGGTTTCCCAGGATAAATGATGTGTCTCTTGTGATTGTGTATTTCTTAGTGATCTTGTCTTATGTTGTTGTTATTTGTTGAAATGCAAAGAACTATAGTAATGGGTTAAACATTAACATGGTATCAAAGCCAAGCTGAAGAGAGCATCTTTCAGAAGAGAAAAGTGAAAAATGTCATTGTTGCCGTACATGCAAATTAGGGCTTTTTGTTGGTGAGATATTTCAGCCCTAAAACCATCTAGAAAAGTGTGCCCTCCCTCAAGGATCATTTTTGCACCTTCAACACACATTTTCAGTGGATAGATATCCTAGAAAGTGAAACCCTAGTTTCACAAAGTACCAGAAAACCAGAAAACCAGAGTACCAGAAGTACAAGAAGCACCAGTCCAAAAATCCCCAGATCAAGTTTGAGGGGGTAAAAGTTGGATTTTCAGAAATCTGACTACACCAGCTTACTCACCTCAGGTAAACGCATCTATCCCCTAGATCAGAATTTCAAAATTCAAAGTTTGAAAAATTAGGGTTTCCTCATAAAACCCTAAGTTGCGGGTTCAATTGAAGTCTCAGAACCAGTTGCAGTTGCAGACGTAGTACCAGTTGAAATTACCCTTGAAGTTATTAAGAGTTGGTAATGATTACCGTTGTTGCTAGATGGTGCCACTACCTGCAAATGCTATCAGAGGTATGTACTCACATATGTTTAAATGGTTATACTTTAAAGAGTATTTGCAGGAGAAGGGATCTCTTTCCATAGATCCGAAAGGATCTCAAGATCCAACACATTTAGAGGAATGATGCAACCCAAGTGTGATTATTCTTATATGCATCCATTAGTTATATTGATCAATGTTGCATCATTCTAACCTTTTCTGAGTTAAGGTATTAGATGGATTAAAAGTTGAGATCATAGAACTTATCTTCTAACCCAACCTTCTGTCAAGATAGCGTATTGTCTTAGTAAAAAAGACATGTTGAAGAAAGCACTCGTCATCTTGAGTGAAGGAGACTCAGAAGAAAATCAAGTACTCATTCCTAAGGACAAGGCTCCAGGTTTGATTAATCAAATTAATAATATTCAAAGGTACACATGACAAGTTGATGACTATAGTTGAGATAGCAGTCTTTGTAAAGTATCATACTTGATAGCATGTGAGCATATAGAGGTAAATGCTTAACACAATAATTTATCTGATACAACTAACACCTCCTTTAGGAAGAATCTTATGTGTTAGTTCCAGGTTTCCATGAAGGAATTTTTGATCACAACATTATGAAAGTGTTGACCTCATTTCGTATTGTATTCCTTACTCTTAATCTTTGCTTTAGACAAATTACAAGTGATAGCTCTAAAGGATCTACTGTGATGATTGTTCATGCTATTGCTTTATATTATCAAAAAGATATTATTCTTGCTTGCTGTTTTGTTGACCTTGCTCTTGGTCATAGGTAATAACCCTGAGGAAGCTATAGTGAAGGTTGCAGAAGGCAACGTGCTAAAGTAGAAACCATAAATGAAGGAATCATCATTGGAAAAGAAGAAAATGGCTTGTATAAGCTAAAGGGTCACTCAGAGGCTGCCATGACCCACGCCATTGAAAACTCATGTGAACTTTGGCATAGAAGATTAGCTCACATTAACTACAAGACACTACCATACATATGCAAAGCTATCACAGGTTTACCAAAACTCAAGGTTGATCATGAAGGCATATGCAATGGATGTGCACAAGGGAAGAACATCAAGAACCCTTTTCCGAAGAGAGACAACAAAGCATAAGGAGTCCTAGAACTCATCCATTCAGATGTGTGTGGCCCAATTCCATCATCCTCCATGAGTGGGTATGTATACTATGTATCATTCATTGATGATTATTCTCGTAGAACCTGGGTATATTTTTTGAAATCTAAAGATGAAGTGTTCAACAAGTTCAAGGAATTCAAAGCCTTGATAGAGAATCTTTCTTAAAGAAAGATCAAGATACTTAGGTCAGATAATGGAGGAGAATACACCTCAAAAGAGTTCGTGAAATTCTGCAAAGATGTTGGGATCAAGAGGGAACTCACTACTCCCTGTAATCCTCAACAAAACAATGTAGTAAAAAAAAGAACAAAAAAATAATGAAAGTTGTGAAGACTATGATCCATGATCAAGATCTTCCTATGTGCTTATGGGTAGAAGCAATGATGGTAGTTGTATATGTGCATAACTGATTGTCCCATAGTGCACTTGGGTTCAAGACCCTTGAAGAAATGTTCACTGGAAAGAAACCATAGGTAAGCCATCTCAAAATATTTGGCCGCCCAATGTTTATACACATTCCAAAAGAGAAGAGAAACAAGCTAGAACCTTTAGGAAAGAAGGGAATATTTGTGGGATACTGTGAGGTCTCCAAGGCCTTCAAAATTTATATACCAGGTCACCGTCACATTGAGATCAGCAGGGATGTGACCTTTGATGAAGATGCAACGCTCAATAAATCAAGAAGATGTCATCTTGAAGAAGTATATGAAGAGGAACCCGTAATCCACATAACTGTAGAATCAGTGAGGGAGGTTCCCAGAGCTGCAGAACTAGTGAGGGAAGTCGCAACTTCCCCTGATGAGGAAATTCTAGAAGATCGTGATATAATAGAAGTTCAAGAACCTCCTCAGATGATGATCCTCCATAAAAGAAAGCCAACTTGGTCTAGAGAGCTTATTCAAGATGGAGAGAAGTATGGTGTTCCTGAAGGAACCATGAGACAAGTGAAAAGACCAAATCCATTCTCCAGTTATACAGCTTTGATGTGTGATCTCCTAGAGGAGAAGCCTACCTGTTTTTCGAAGGAAAGAATGGGCAGATGCAATGACAGAGGAATACCAATCCATAATAAAGAACGTTGTGTGGGAAATAGTTCCTAGACGACGTGGTATCTTCCAAATGGCTCTTCAAAACAAAAGATGCTGCTGATGAAAGTATTGAGAAGTATAAAGCAATATTTGTCCCTCGTGGATTTTCTCAAAAGGAAGGCATTGAATATGAAGAGACATTCTCTCCCGTAGCCAGATACACTTCGATTAGAACCATCATAGCCCTTGAAGCTAAGATGAAGTGGAAGTTACACCATATGGACATAAAGACAACCTTCCTAAATGGTGTCATCGAAGAGGAAGTGTATATAGAGCAACCTCAAGGATTTGAATTTGAAAACATGAAGTCTCATGTCTGCAAATTGAAGAAAGCCTTATGTTATCACCCTAACAATTTTTATCGGGATCTAAAAACTTATGAAGTTTAGCGAGACGTTATACCATAGTAGAGGCATGATAGTTTAGGGTGCTTGGCTATATTCCGCGGTGTATGAACGAATGCAGCGGAAGTGGGAAGGGAGTAGCTCTGCGGGCTGTCGATCTTGAAGAATCTCAGATCTACGATCGAAACCTACATTGGAAAAACAAATAGCACAAAACTTAACACCGCGAAAACTACTCTGGTTTTGATGGGGAATGCGTGGTGCTCTTACACACGCATCGGGGGAAACGACAGATTGCCCAAAACCACTTTTCCTATGGCCCCAATGTCACATGGTTCAAAATGTCACATCAATAGCTCGCGGGGAGGATGGCGGTTGGTCAGATCACCTCACATCACCAATCCAAGTACATTCCCGGATAACGTACCAAAAGGACGCCGCCGCATAACTAAATCGAGGCTCATCATTTGAATATGATTGATGAAGCCTGGGACACCAAGGTACTGTGACAGTAATTCGTGAGCAAAGTACACAAAACATCAAATCTTAGATATGAATCATTTTATCCTATTCTGGGAAATTGTCATCTTATGCGTAAGAAAAACAAGCTCGACCTGTGCTCCTGAATTCTGTAAAATCAAAGGGTGGCCAAATCAAGGTCTCTGCAAAGTCCGGAAAGCATGGATAATATCCTTCAAACAACGTTTGGTGCAATTGGGTTCTCAACTAAGGTGCCAGGCAGGTCAATAAGTAAGAATGAAAAATGGTTCTTGCAGATGCAGGCGACTAAATTTCATACCGAACCTGAAACTAAGACAGAGTTGGGAGTAAGATTAAACCCCATTACAAGGGATCTTGTCATAAATGAACACACAAACAACACCTGCCACCCAACCGCAAAGAAGAATAGGAGACAAAGGAGGAAATCAGAGGCCAAAATCGAGATGATAGAGAGCGTCGGGGAAAATTTTGATTGGTGGAGTACCCTGGAGGAAGAAATCGCCAAGCTGGGGTGAATCCTTAGGTAAAATTTTGGTGTATTTTAGATAGTTTTGGATAGATGTCGGCTTAAGAAAAGGGAATCCTGATATGACAGACCAATTACTAATGGTCCCTTTAAATAATACAACTATTCTTCCTTTTTGTAACTTGTATCTATTTTTAGAATTATGAGGAAGCTGAAACGTTTTAAATTCCATATGAAATTCCTTTATATATGCTTGGCCTCACGAGTATAGAAGGATGGAGAAAAGAGGAGTCTGCCCTCTGTGTAGGAAAACTTTATAAATCTCTGGGACTGGAATGAATACATGGGTGTAGAGAAAGATTTTGGGACTTTTTATGAAAAGATTCTAATTGGTGGTGTTATGAGTCTCGTTTTCTCTCATAGTATGTGATTCCTATTATTCTATATTTTCATTTTGTTTTCTTCTGTCTAAATTGAGAAACTAAAAGTCCAGAATTCATTATTCGATGCTCTCGACTTGATGATTTAGATTGTGTTCATCTCTTCTAAACCATTTTAGAATTCATTACTATAATGCTATGATAATAGTTGTGTGTTTCTTTTCTTCTGATACCATCTAAAAATTTCAAGCATAAACTCATAAGTCACTTCCTCATTTAGCCTTTTCCTCTTGATTGTTTTCATGATTTGGAAATACATCCTACATTCTTGACTCCATATCCCAAAGGTCATCTTCAGCTCTTCAACAACTTTATTAAAACTCCAAAACAAACCAATCCTAGCCACCGATTTCCATAGATGTATCAAGTGACATGAGAGAGCCCTGTTTGAGTTTAGTAGGCTAGTGCCTTAGCTCTAAAGTTGGTTGAAACAATTACCTCTGTTGTTTGTCTATTCAGTCGGACAAAATTTACAGAGTGCTAACATTTTGGCGCCGTTGCCGGGGATGAAATTTAAAAATTTTCCCTGGGAAGAATGACATGGTTGAGTTCTAGGGTCTGAGAGCAGCAGAAACTTAGGCACACATTGGTTGTATTCCTGCTCTGGCGACTCCACTTCGATTCGAAGGTGACTCCACTGATAAAGGAATCCTGAATTTCCAAGAGGCAACCCTACTATGAATACTTCAAGCACGAGACTAAAACTTCACTGAAAGATGAAACCCCTTGACAGGGGCAAGGAAGGGCATCATGAGGGAAAACAGGTACTCAAAATGGGACCTCTTACAAATCATTTTACTTTTCATTTTAAGTTGCATCTGATCCTTCCTCTAAAATGCCAAACAAACTTTCTTTTACCTATTGTATCTTAATAATAATCATGAAATACTTAAAATTATATTTCCTCCTCTATACGTTGCACATGCATACCCTCGCCTTGTCATTGGTTCTGATAAAAAGGCTTCACCTAGGCCACTCAATGACAATGACCAAGTTGATGAATCCCGTGAGACTCAAACCAATTTCTCTCCCACTGTTCTTGGTCCAACACTCCCTAAGGCCCGACATAGATATATATCCTTAAAGCTACCCCAAACCCTTCATGATTTCCCTTCAAATTACTATGAGTTCCTGCTTGTGTTCAACGGAGAATCAAGTATCATATCTGCTGAAAAGCACATTCAAGGGTTTGAGAATTTTATAGATTTATTCGAGATTGACCACGGCGATGTGTGTATGAGAGTTTTCTCTCAATCCTTGAAAGGAGACACCAAACACTGGTTCAAACACTTACACCCAGAAACCATCAGCTCATGGGTGGAAGTGAAGAAGGTTTTTTTTTTAATTTTGGGGCAAGGAGAAATTCTTAGAGCTAAAACTCACTGAGTTTTACACCTTGAAAGACACAACAATGAATCTATTTATGTATTCAGTAGAAATTTCTCTAGCGTCTATTATAATTTGTCAAAATAAATTCAACCCTCTGAAGCTATTGCCATGCTCCATTACACAACTGCTCTTCATCCAGATTTTTCTTTCCTCCTGATGGAAAGAAGACCTGGGTCCTTACAACAAATGTTTATGATACTCAGGACATTCAACACAACATCCAAGCATGTAAACAAACCCAAAATGATGGGTTGAATGTTCAAGGACATGAAATTGAAAATGAACAGAAAATAGTTGATTGGAATCTTGAGCATAGAATTGACAATATCATGGGTCCTCTTGAAATTTCCAATGCTAATGATTTTGAAAAAAATTACATCCCACTTGTCGAAAGAGGAGGTGTTGATCCATTCCATGATGAGAAGAGGGTTGATTGTTTTATGTATTCATTTGTAGATAGTTAAGAATATGAGTGTGAAAAGCGACTTGTTGAAGAACAGGTTGATGTTCTAAGTTTGTTCTTGTTAGATGACATGGCATATGTTAATGATTTGCCCATATACGATGAATATGATGATTACGAAGTTGACCCCTTGGAACAATAAACCACATGTTCTCTATCATAAAATGTTCCTTTTCAGTAGTATAATGAAATAAATTAGGCTGCATATCACAATTACAAAGAAGAAAGTATTGAATCAGCTGAAGGGAATTCCTTACCTCTATGTTTTTCTTCTTTCAAATTGCTGAAAGAAAATCCTAAAATCATCATCGAAGAAAAAGAATTTGTTCTTATGCAAATCCATGCTAGATCAATGGAGCAGAATGACAAGATGTCACAACATTATTTTCATGTGCTTGGAGACCCTATTTCTTGCGCTGAAATACAACCATATGTTGATAATGAAATTGAAGATGGTTTCAAATAAGGTAGTACAACCCTACCATTATGTTTTGCTTCTTTTGAATTATTGAAGAAAAATATTTGTAGTATCTCAGGACAGGGATCCTCAAGCATGAATGAAGTGGTGATGATAATTCTATGGACAATCACATGAAGAGTCATGTCAGCTCATATTTGCAGTCTATGTTCAGTTATCAGCCTAAAAAGGAAGAAGAAGTTGCTCCAGAAAGTATTGTTCAAGGTCATTTTCTCCATCCCAAAATTAGTATGGATTCTCAACTTGAAAAGGTGTTTCAGAGTATTTTCTCTTCCCTTGAGAATGACATCGTGGTTAAATTTTTAAGCAACATAGACATAGACATGGACAAAGATTATGAAATTGCATCTATGGAGGTTTCCAACAATAAAGAAACAAATGACATAGATGAAGCAGTGTATGCCATTTGTCCATCAAAAACACAGAAAGATAATGAAGAGGCAATGGTTTTATTCAAGTCATTTGAAAATTAGGGCTTTGAAAATCCATCCACGGGAGCTCTGGACTATGAAGTAGTGCATGAGTAGGAACTTATTTCTATTTATTCACTGGAAATTCAAAGTGGTTGTCCTCAAACAAATTTCCAAAAATTTAATGAAACCACATCAAAGTTGTTTGATGAACAAGAGGATAACCTTGGTGCATTTTATATGGCTGCCATATTTGAAGATGTTCAAGAATATATGAATATTTTTGTTGATATGCACGGCCAAGCAGACAAACCTATTGTCGCCATTTCATTTGAAGATGTTCTCAGAATAGAAGAAATAGAGCAAAAACAACTAACACTGATGAAAGATACTTGCCTTTCGGTTTTTTCTCATCAAGGATAAATGCTTTTTCGTGATTTTCAAGATTCAATGGCCATCCTATTACAGTCTTCAATGAAGGATGAATTTTCTTCATTCATAAGCTTAGATTTTGGATTCAATTTGTTTTTTCAACCGTCATCCTTTACATTTTTCTACCATCTTGAGAAAAATGTGAACAAAGGAAAATCAGGAAACCAATTGCTTGATTGGCTGCATTGGCACTTTAGCATCACTTGAGTGAGTAGTCATCCCAACAGTTTTAGGGTAGGTTGGGATGTGAAAATAAGATTGTTGGTCAAGCATTTTCTAGTTTGAGTTTTCTAGCACTAGATACAGTCAGTTTTCAATAATGCACTCGGACGTCCCTCGTGCAGTTGGAAGCAATGCACAAAGCTTGGTAGGAGCAGGACACACGCATGTTTTGGGGAACATCCCCATGGATCAGGCACTGGGTCTACGAGTTCTTTGCTACGTCATTGGGAGGATAGCATCCCCAGTTGGAGCCAATGTTATCACCCTAACAATTTTTATCGGGATCTAAAAACTTCTGAAGTTTAGCGAGACACTATACCACAATAGAGGTGCGATAGTTCAGGGTGCTCAACTATATTCCATAGTGTATGAACGAATGTAGCGGAAGTGGGAAGGAAGTAGCTCGGTGGGCCATTGATCTTGAAGAATCTTATATCTATGGTCGAAACCTACATCGAAAAAACAAATAGCACGGAACTTAACATTGCGAAGGCAGATCGGGGAAAACTACTTTCATTTCGATGGGGAACGTGTGGTGCTCTTACACACGCATCAGGGGAAATGATGGATTGCTTGAAACCAATTTTCCTATGGCCCCGATGTCACATGGTTCAAAACATCACATCAATAGCTTACAGGGAGGATTGCGGTTGGTTAGATCACCTCACATCATCGGTCCAGGTACTTTCCAGGATGACGTACCAAAAGAATGTCGCTGCATAACTAACTCGAGGCTCATCATTCGAAGTGGATTGATGAAGCGTGGCACACCAAGGTACTGTGACAGTAATTCATGAGAAAAGTAAATAGAACATCAAATCTTAGATATGAATCATTTTATCCTATTCTGGGAAATTGTCATCTTATGCGTAAGAAAAACAAGCTCGGCCTGTGCTCCTGAATTCTGTAAACTCAAAGGGTGGCCAAATAAAGGTCTCTGCAAAGTCCAAAAAGAATGGATAATATCCATCAAATGGTGTCTGGCGCAATTGGGTTCTCAGCTAAGGTACCAGGCAGGTCAATAAGTAAGAATGAAAGATGTTTCTTGCAGATGCAGGCGACTAAATTTCATACCGAACCTGAAATTGAGACAAAGTCAGGAGTACGATTAAACCCTGTTATAAGGGATCTTGTCATAAATGAAAACACAGACAACACCTGCCACCCAGCCGCAAAGAAGAAGAGGAGAAAAAGGAGGAAATCACAAGCCAAAACCGAGATGATAGAGAGTGTCGAGGAAAATTTCGACTGGTGGAGTACCCTGGAGGAAGAAATCGCCAAGCTGAGGTGAATCCTCAGGTAAAATTTTGGTGTATTTCAGATAGTTTTGGACAGATGTCGGCTTAAGAAAAGGGAGTCCTGATATGACAGACCAATTACTAATGGTCCCTTTAAATAATACAATTGTTCTTCCTTTTTGTAACTTGTATCTGTTTTTAGAATTATGAGGATGCCAGAACGTTTTAAATTCCATATGAAATTCCTCTATATATGCTTGGCCTCATGAGTATAGAAGGATGGAGAAAAGAGGAGCCTGCCCTCTGTGTAGGAAAAATTTATAAATCTCTAGGGCTGGAATGAATACATGGGTGTAGAGGCAGATTTTGGGACTTTTTATAAAAATATTCTAATTGGTGGTGTTATGAGTCTCGTTTTCTCTCATAGTATGTGATTCCTATTATTCTGCATTTTCATTTTTCTTTCTTCCGTCTAAATTGAGAAACTAAAAGTCCAGAATTCATTATTCGATGCTCTCAGCTTCACGATTTAGACTATATTCATCTCTTCTAAACCATTTCAGAATTCATTACTATAATGCTATGATAATAGTTGTGTTTTTCTTTTATTCTTATACCATCTAAAATTTTCAAGCATAAACTCAGAAGTCACTTCCTCATTTATCCTTTTCCTCTTGATTATTTTCATGATTTGGAAATACATCCTACATTCTTGACCCCATATCCCAAAGGTCATCTTCAGCTCTTCAACAACTTTATTAAAACTCCAAAACAAACCAATTCTAGCCACCAATTTCCATAGATGTATCAAGTGACACGAGAGAGCCCTCTTTGAGTTGAGTAGGCTAGTGCCTCATCTCTAAAGCTGGTTGAAACAATTACCTATGTCGTCTGTCTATTCAGTCAGACATAATTTACAGAGTGCTAACACCTTATACGGATTGAAGCAAGCTCCTAGAGCTTGGTATGGCTGTATAGACAGTGTTCTTACGAGCTTGGGCTTTACCAAGAGTAAAGTAGATTCTAACCTCTACTTCAAGGTTATGAACGATGAGCCAATGATATTATTGCTATATGTGGATGACTTATTCTTAACTAGAGAAGAAAATCTCATCACTGAATATAAGAAGAGACCCGCCTCAAAATTTGAGATGAAAGACCTTGGCCTAATGCATTATTTTTAGGTCTTGAGGTATGGTAGAGTCCAGAGAGGATCTTCCTTAACCAAGGGAAGTATGCAGTTGAAATCCTGAAGAGATTTGACATGTTAGAGTGTAAGTCCATGAATACACCCATGGAAATGAAGTTGAAGCTATTGGTCAACACTTCGTCAAAATTGATTGATGCCACACTGTATAGATAGATTATTGGATCGCTGATGTACCTGATAAACACCAGACCAGATATTTGTTTTTCCATGAACACCTTGAGTCAGTTTCTAGTAGAACCTAGACATGTTCACCTGGTGGCTGCAAAACATGTGATGAGGTACCTTAAGGGTACATTAGATTATGGTCTCAGTTATGATGGAGATCATGATTTCACATTGAGTGGGTACATTGATTCAGATTGGGAAGGAAATGTTTCTGACAGGAAAATAACTTCAGGATGCTATTTTAGTTTGGGATCGTCCATGATCTCTTGGTAGAGTAGGAAGCAATCCAAAGTTTCTCTCAACACAACCGAAGAAGAATACATTGCTGTGTGTTATGCTAGCTGCGAAGCTATATGGCTTCGAAAGTTGCTGACCAGTCTATTTGACCTAGAGATGGAAGCAACCACGATCCTATGTGACAACCAGAGCTGCATAAAGATGATAGAGAATCCTGTATTCCATGATAATTTGAAACACATAGAGATCCTATATCATTACATCCGTGACATGGTGCAGAGAGGAGCCATAAAGCTCTAGTATGTTAGCATGGATGAACAGGTTGTTGATGTGTTTACCAAGCCTATAACTTATGTAAAGTTTGAGCACTTTCGAGATAAGCTTGGAATAGTCCGAAAGGACCTTCCTCGAAAGGGGGAGTAGTTGCTGTGATGAGACATCTTTTTCTTCTAGCCTCATTATTGTGACGTAAATCAAGAAGATGTGATGAGACTAGTACTGTGCTTCCGACTTGACAGTTGTGATGTAAAGCCAGTCTAGTATCTTACTTCCAACCTGATGGTTGTGACATAAATCAAGAAGATATGATGATACTAGTACTGTGCTTCCAGATTGACAGCTATGACATAAAGCCAATCTAGTATCTTGCTTCCAACCTGATGGTTGTGACATAAAGCAAGAAGATCTGATGAGACTAGTACTGTGCTTCCGACTTGACAGTTGTGACGCAAAGCCAGTCTAGTATCTTGATTCCAACCTGATGGTTGTGACATAAAGCAAGAATATGTGATGAGACTAGTACTGTGCTTTCGGCTTGACAACTGCGATGTAAAGCCAATGTAGTATCTTTCTTCCAACCTGATGGTTGTGACGTAAAGAAAGAAGATGAGATGAGACTAGTACTGTGGTTCCGGCTTGACAGCTGTGACGTAATGCCAGTCTAGTATCTTGCTTCCATCTTGATTGTTGTGAAGTAAAGCAAGACGAGTACCTTGCTTCCATCTTGATTGCTATGATGTAAAGAAAGATGAGCACTGTGCTTCCAGCCTTACAACTATGACATAAATCCAATCCAGTATTATGATGATGAGCCAACCTTGTGTTGTGAGGAAGATGTATTAGTTTTATACTAATCCATATTGATGCAGATGATGATTGCATTCCTTTGAGAATGATGATGCTGTCGATGAAGAAAACTTCCGATGATTTATAGATACGCCAATTAGTGTTCCAAGATGATATTGATGATGCTATCCTCCTGATGCTGTTGATGATAAAGGCCTCTCTCTTGTCTGATGCTGCTGTAGAATACCCTTCTTGTTAAGGGGGAGTGTTGAAATAATGTAACTGCAAAGTGTATTATTATTATTATTTGATATATTATTCATTGGATCAATCCCCATTGTGGATTGATCATGTTGGCTATTGTAAAAGGACCAAATCCCATTTTTTGGATTGGTCATAATATAATTGTAGTAGGAAAAAGAAGAAGTCGGCCCCAGAATATATCAAAGAGGCCCCGAAATATAATAAAGGTGGTTATAACCACCCAGGAGACGAATTCGGCCCTGTCAGTGAAAGGACACTCCCACACGTGCCAGTCTCGTATAAATAAGGAGGCTAGTGCCTCACTTAGACACACACTCACTTGTTCATTTTGAGAGACAAGTTTCAGAGCTGCAACTGATGAAGAGAGAGAGAGAGAGGCACATATTTAGGAGAGGACTTTCTGTATTTGTTTAATTTATATCTTGGCATTATATTGGCTATCTATAATAAGGAATTTTTGCTGGGTTTTCTTTCCCATGAGGGTTTCCCAGGATAAATTATGTGTCTCTTGTGATTGTGTATTTCTCAGTGATCTTGTCTTATGCTGTTGTTATCTATTGAAATGCAAAGAACTATAATAATGGCTTAAAAATTAACACACCTTCCTGTGGTGTTCATGATCATTCCATTCCCCTTATACCAGGAAGACTTCCTCCCAATATCCATCCCTATCGTCACCCCTTTTCCCAAAAAAATGAAATCGAGAAAATGGCTCAAGATCTTCTTAACGCAGGTGTTATCCTCCCTAGTTCAAGCCCCTACTCTTCTCCTATGGTCATGGTCCTTAAGAAAGAAGGTTATTGGCACATGTGTCCTGACTTCCGCACCCTCAACAAACTCACCATTAAAGACAAATTTCCCATTCCTATCATTGATAACCTCTTGGATGAATTGAGTGGCGCCCAGTTATTTACTAAACTTGATCTTCGTTTTGGCTACCACCAGATCTTTATGAAAGAGGCAGACATTCCTAAGACTACCTTTAGAACTCATGAGGGCCACTATCAGTTTTTGGTCATGCCCTTTGGCTTGTGTAATTCCCCCTCCACCTTCCAAAGCCTCATGAATCATGTCTTTTGCCTTTTTCTCCATCATTTTGTCTTAGTTTTATTTGATGATATCCTCATCTATAGAAAAAACTGGATAGCCCATATTGCTCATGTGGACCGTGTTCTCCATCTACTCTCTCAACACCAACTTTTCCTGAAACAATCTAAATGTTCTTTTGGCACCTCAGAAGTTGAGTACTTGGGTCATCTTGTTGGCAATAATGATATTAGGGTGGATCCTAAAAATATTGAAGCTGTGCAAGACTAGCCTCACCCAAAGACTCTCAAAAGCTTGCGAGGATTTTTGGGCTTAACAGGTTATTATCGCAAGTTTGTTAAGAATTATGGAAAGATTGCGTCACCTCTCACCACACTCCTTAAAAATAATTCTTTCACTTGGAATCCAACAATTGCTCAGGCTTTTCAAACCTTGAATATGGCCATGTGCACCACTCCAGTCCTAACCCTTTCTAATTTCACAAAGACCTTTGTCCTGGAATGTGATGCTTCAGGGAAAGGTATTGGCGTTGTCCTTATGCAAGAGGGTCAGCCTTTGGCATTTAATAGAAAACAACTGTCTGAACAAAATTTGGGCAAATCAATCTATGAAAAGGAAATGTTGACTATTCTACATGTCGTTGATTTGTGGTGCCCTTATCTATTGGGGAAATGCTTCCAAATTAAGACAGATCATCAAAGCCTCAAGTATTTTTTGGAACAATGCATTTCCTCCCCAGAGCAACAAAAATGGGTGACTAAGATCTTTGGATATGATTATGAGATCATTTACAAGAAAGGAAAATACAATGTGGTTGCGGATGCACTTTCCCGAAAATATGAAGAAGGCTCCCTTTTTTCTCTCTCCTTCATTGTACCAGATTGGCTCCAAGATGTTCACCAGGAATGGCTACATGATCCCAAAAGTTTGCATTTGATACAAAAATTGCAATCCAATTATCCAGTTTCCCCAGGGTACTCTTGGCCCCATGATGAGCTTTGATACAAAGGACGTTTGTATTTAAGTAAACAGTCAAAACTTAAATCCAAGGTGCTTTCTGAGCTTCATGCTACACCCACAGCTGGGCACTCCGGGTTTACCAAAACCTATGACAGGGTCAAATGTTATTTTTTATAGGATGGTATGAAACAAGACATTCGTAATTTTGTGGCCTAATGTGATGTGTGTCAATGCAACAAGGGAGAAATAGTCGAATCTCCCGGCACACTACAACCGCTTCCGATTCCACCTACCATTTGGAGGGATATCTCTACGGATTTTATTACAGGCTTACCTAAATCGGGCAATAAATCAGTCATCATGGTGGTAGTTGATTTCCTTTCCATGTATGCTCATTTCTGTTCTCTTCAACACCCATTTACAACATCCACAGTGGCTCAACTTTTCATGGATCAGGTCTTCAAGCTTCATGGCATGCCGCATTCTATTGTTTCTGATTGCGACCCAAATTTCACCAACAATTTTTGGCAAGAACTATTCAAGATACAAGGCATCCAACTTCATCTTAGCACAACTTATCATCCCCAAATGGATGGTCAAACTGAAGTTGTCAACAAGTGTTTGGAAACATATTTGAGGTGTTTTGCATCAGAAAAGAAAAATCAGTGGGCTCAATGGTTACCCCTAGTTGAATGGTGGTACAACACTTCATACCATACAACTACCCGAATGACTCCTTTTGAAGTGGTATATGGACAAAATCCATCGTCAGTTCTCTCATATTTACCAGGTGTCTCGAAGGTCCAGGCGGTTGACCAAATGCTTATAGTTTGAGAGGCTATTCTTCGTACCCTCAAAGAGAATTTAGTCATGGCCCAAAATCACATGAAGCAACAAGTAGATCAAGGTCACTCTGAACGCCATTTTGCAGAAGGTGATCATGTGTTTCTTCGACTGCAACCTTACAAGAAAACTTCCCTCAAGGCCAACCATTTTCAGAAGCTGGTGCCCAAATTTTATGGTCCTTATAAAATTCTCAAGCATGTGGGATAGGTGGCCTATCAGTTAGCTTTTCCCAGTCATTCTAAGATACATATTGTTTTTCATGTTTCATGCTTAAATAAGGTGATTGGAACTAAGTGCCAAACTCAAACCAACCTTCTCGAGTTGGACAAAGAAGGCTCCATTTGGCTACAACCACAAGCAACGCTGGACCAGCGTGAGTGTCACCTGTGTCAATGAACCATCAAGGAAGTGTTGGTCCAGTGGAAATATACAACTCCAATAGATGCCACTTGGGAACCAACTACCATTCTGCAGCAATTTCCA
This sequence comes from Picea engelmannii, assembly GCA_009831015.1. Classification (NCBI taxonomy): domain Eukaryota; kingdom Viridiplantae; phylum Streptophyta; class Pinopsida; order Pinales; family Pinaceae; genus Picea; species Picea engelmannii. The sequence goes on from ML787117.1 coordinate 637,267, forward strand.
CATCTCAAGCCTTGAGGACAAGGTTGTTTTTAAGGGGGAGGACATGTTAGGGACCTAACCCCTCACATAGGTAGAACAATGTATTCTGATGTAATAAAGGTCAATATTAATAAGGCCTTGCAATAAAGTAGAATAAGTTGAATGTAAGAAGACCTAATAGAAGATTCTGCTTCTAGAAGGATCTTCCTCTAGATGGTTCTATTGAAAGATATATTTAGTATAAATAGGAGTCGAGGGTATGAGAACCCTAGCTTGGATATTATTGTAATAGATCTCTACTCAAATGGAGGTTGCCACCTTGAAGAGGCCTGTGAACATTTCTTTCAGTAATTGAAGTGCTCTTTCTGGTGTTATTCTGTTATCATTTCAATATTATTGTGGTGTTATCTGGTTATCTTGTTGTTTATCTACCATTTCTAGCATTTTATTTCAGTTCTGCATACTTTTTATATTTGGAATATTACAGATCGAGAGGCTATATGATAGATCCTATTATACATGTATAATGAACATGATGGTCTTGAGTCTTAAATATTGGATGGATCAAATGGGAAGTTGAGTACTATGTTTTTGTGTCCTTAGTGCATAGTAGTTATGGATGTAGTCTATCACAATTCTAGTGCCCCCACCTCTGCCACCTCCTTTCAATATTACTAGAAGATCTCATTGAGATAGACCCTCAAATAAGTAAATATCTTAAACATCCAAATAATTATTCTCCTCACTAGTTTGAAATACCCACTCATCAGGACCCCAATACTCAACAAATCTCTTCAATAGCACGGATCGACTCACCATATTAGGGAACTTGAAGAACTTCAAGAACCCACAATCATGGAGTGAATCTAATGTGTATTAATCATGTAAAGCATCATTATCTACTCTCTCTCTCTCTCTCTCTCTCCACTTAAGCATTTTCTCTAGATTTTCATCATCCACAGATGAATTGTAAGTTAGTGGTAATTTTGAATTTTTGCTTTTTCAAAATTTTTTATGCCTACTTGTGGCTCCCTGTTTAGACAAAAACATAATTTGTGAGTCTTTCTTTGTGAACAAATGACTAGTGATTATAAATGTGACTATTCATAGAAAAACCCAAGAGTGCACGTGTAGATCCCAAGTAGGGTTTGGCGCCACTAAAAAGTCCAAATTTTTTAGCATTGAAATGGATGAAAATGAAGAGCACATGATGATGACCTACCTAGTCTAGATGGAAAAAAAATCTAATGGTGGAATCTCTTGGAATCTATACCTGCCTGAATTTTTGTGGGTAAATTGTTTTTTCACCACACTGGTAAATTTGGCAAGTAAAATAGTCAAAATGAAGTGGTTTTTCACTTATTTAAAACACTTTTGCTCTAGTTTTTAATGGAAACGTCATTTGTCCCCACTTTTTTCACCCTTTTCACTTTTTTTTTGGATTTCATGCACTTTATTATTCTTTTAAACCTTTATATAAGGTATGGTGACAATTTACAAGACTATTGAGACAATGCAATGACGTCTTTTGACGTCCACCTTTCCAACTCTTTGAGGTAAGTATTTCGAATCTAGCATATAATGATTGGTTCCTTGCCTTGCATTTTTCACTATTAGACTTATTTTTGTAGACCTTATGCATTAGGGTCGAACTCATCAAGATGTGGCATTAACCCATCCATATCTACTATGAAGCCATAACTTGTTCGATAGTGCCTACTCATCATGGGCCACTTTGGTTAGTACCTCTCTTGTCATTTGGCACCCTTGCCGAGTATTTCACACAGGAATCAGAGCCTCACTAGCCATACCATAACTTTAAGTTCAAATATGCTTGATTCTTTCCCATATTTTTCTATCCATTTCCTGGTAGGTTCTCATTATTTTGTTTGATTTTCATTTTTCTTGCTTCTTACCACTTGTGCCTAATTCTTTTCCATAGTTTTCTTCATTATGCTTATTGTCATTACATTCACATTTGTTTCTTACCCTTTGCATCAATTGTTATTTTATTTTGAACCTTGTCCCTAGAGGAGACACGCTTCTGAGTGTACACAACCTACCCAACATCTTTTTTGTTTTCTTTTGATACGTTTGTTTTGTGTGTTTGGAACATAGTTGCATGACTTATGATTGTAATGTACCTAGGGAGGTACCCAATGGGATAGTGAATGTGATGTGGCCATAATAATGAAATAGGCCCATTATGTAATTAAAAGGAAAGAATACAATAATAAGGGGTATTTGGCATAAGACCCCTAGGAATAATCACAATAAAGTGTAAAATGTGTATTTATACTTTCTCATGAGTATTCCTAGGGGTATTATACCAACTACCCCTTATTATTTCATTCTTTCCTTTTAATTACATAGTGCGCCTATTCCATTATTATGGCCACATGACATTCATTATCCCTGTGGGTACCTCCTTAGCTACCCCATATTATTCTCCCTAGGTACATTACAGAATAGGCCCACTATATAATTAAAAGGAAATAATATAATAATAAGGGGCAATTGGCATAAGACCCCTAGGAATACTCATGAGAAAGTATAAATACACATGATTATCATTGTATTGGATATGTGTTGAATTGTATTGTCTTGTAGCAAGCATGGCTTGTGGAGTGATTCCTTCCATAAGGAGTAGTTGATGGTGTTACCCTACCTTAAGGGTTCTTCTCTCTATATTCTTGTTTTGTTCATGGTGGATGTTTGGTATTGTAATATCCCTAGGCCCTCCCAATTGTAATCTAAATGAAAATGTACTTAAGCTGGTGAGCTATTTTGATATCATTGTGCATGCACATTTCATGGCATAGTGCACGCTAGTAATGCGCAGTAAAATGATGAAGCGTGCACATTCCAGGATACTGCGTGCAACATCTTAAGTGCGCACGATTGTGAGGCCACCAAGCCTTTATGTATATGCTATGTTTTATAGGTTGGTGAGATAGTTATTATAAGCTAGGATTCTTATGTTTTGATTAGGCCAAAGAGCCTAGATGTTAAAGGCCAGTGCACCTATTTTTGTATATGTCTCACAATTAATATAAAATACATTGCTGCGTGCAGAATGACCACGATAAAAGAGATGGGGGACTAAAATCCACTAGTTAGGGAAAGTGAGGGGCCTAAAAGTTAAGAAAAAGGGGCTAAGCTAGGGAGCTTAAGCCAAAAAGGAATATTATATTAATATTTCTTAAATCATAAAGTATGGATAATTATTTTATCCTAAGTTCCAAAGTTGGGGACAAGTGGGCCAAAGTAGCTCCCAAAATGACAAGTGTCAAGTTTGGGACATGCATACATATTGTTGGGACTTAGTTCATTTTCCCATCTTTTTTCATCATTCCTTCCATCATTTCAGTCATCCAGTCAATCATCCATGAGCATGAACACACCCATTGAGCTATCTTTCGTATCTTCATGACGATACTTGGAACCGCATCCGTAGCCATTTTTGTGTTGGTGTATCTGGTTAGATTGAGATTTGGAATGAAGAAGCGATTTTTCAGGCTCGTGGGATATTGAAGAGGCGGGTTGTTAGGCTAGTGAGAAATTCTCTGGGTGAGAGAATTGTTGGGGATTGATTTCTTGAAGGTGATGAACTGCAACTATAGTGATCTAAGACTTCCTGTCCGGCCTATCGCTGAAGCCCTGAAAGGAAGTGGGGCAGCCAAAGGACTATTGAGCAGAGAAGGGGAACACTTCCTGGGTGGGACAGGCATGTGGGGAATGAGGGACTGTAGGTTTTTAGTTTGAGTTGGAACCTGAGATGGATTCTTTCCTGTTGTTTATGAGCCTTTAGCCTGGTTAGGAATCCCTTTACCCGGGTGGAGTTTAGTCCCATCTTGGGGGTGACTCACTGTTGAGAGTGATGAACAATGTGGTCTAAGTCTAGGAGGTTCATGGAAGGTCTACACATAGTTAGTGACATTATTGCCAAGATAAGTGCCAATTGTGTAGTATGATGTTGACTAATCCAAAACTAGGCATGTGAGACTAAAGAAAAGTTTGATGAAAATGCTAGTCTCTTGTTTTTAAAGTCAAGGAAGGTTTGCAGGAATGTGATCATATAAACCAGCTCTATTACAAAGCTACAAATCAGATTTGGATGATGAAAATGATGAGGGATTTTGGTTGTGGTACATGTTGAGTACATGGTTGAGACAAGTAGTTGATGAGTTGGCGCACATACATGAGGTGTATAGTTGATGATGTTGGTACATATTGATGAGTCATAGTTGATGAGTAGTTGACACATGATTGGTACATACTCGATACATGGTTGGATGCACTTGTTTATGGTATAGGTTGATTACAGGTTGGTGCATGGTTGATGCACTTGTTTATGGTACAGGTTGATTACAGGTTGAGGTACAGGTTGATGCATGGTTAAGGCATGGTTCAAATTTATTGGTATAGGTTCACAACGGTATATCTCACAGTGATAGTGTGACAGTGGTTCCATCATTCTACTTCTACTTCAGGGTGGTGGTATGGGGCAAGGACAGGTGGTTGTAGCCACCTTCCAGTTGTAGCCAGAGAACATTGGGGGTTGTAGCCTCCTTCTGGTTGTAGCCAGAGAATTGGGGAGTTGGATCTTCCCTCAGGTTGTAGCCTGAGAAACTAGGGGGTTGGAGC
>ML787117.1:660290-673378 GCA_009831015.1 Picea engelmannii
TTATTTTGTATTCACTTTGAATTATAATACACTCATCACTTCACTTTATTATTTACCTTTTAAAATATCTTAAACCACTTTGATTACTTTGACCTTTTGAGGCTTCTAGATGACATATGAGGGTCCTCCAACTTCGTAAGGCCGTATCTCTCAAACCGTGAGGAGTTATGTGACGTTCTACATATCACCAGAAATGGAATGACATGTTCTATCCATATAGAATAGTATTATCTAAAAATATATCATAACTCATACCATTACCCATCAAACAAACTTGGGTCCATCACCCAAACCTGGGGTCTCCAACTTCTCATGGCCATAACTCTCTAACTGTGAGGAATTATGTGACGTTCCACATACCATCAGAAATGACATGACAAGAACTATCCATCTAGGATATTTTCCCTGACAAATTCAATTTCCTTCATCTCATTATTCCATAATTAAGCATGGGTTCTCTTACTCCACAAAGTGTCTTCCCGTGAGGGCTTTCACCATAAGGGGACCACTTTGGAGTTCATCCATATTTACTTATCAACCATGAAAAAACAATAATGAGTCATATTTACATCAAACACTATTGGTTCCATTACCCAAAACTTTGTGCTATGGGTCTTTCTTCAAGGGTTGACATCAATGACAACCAACCTTAATCAACAATCTAAGTTTATTGGTAAAATGACATCAGTGCCATATACTATTTGGAAAGGGGAAATCCCAATTGATCTTTTAGTACTTATTCTGTTGGCCCATAGTGCATATTTTAGATGGATATGCCACACTTTCTTGTTTTCAGTTAAAACCTTTTTTTATCATGGTAATCAGGCTTTTGTTAGATGATTCAACTAGACCATTACCTTGTGGATAATACGCTGTGGAGTGTGCTAGTATGATGTTATATTTTTGGAATTTTTTTATCATGGTAATCGATTTAAAATCTTGTGCATTATCAATGATTATCTTTCGAGGACACCCGAATCTGGATAAAATATTATCTTCCAAGAAACTGATTACTACCGAATCAGTTGCATTTCTTGTGGGGATAGATTCCACCCATTTAGTGAAGTAATAAGTAGCCATTAGGATCCATGTGTGCTGTGCGCTGGAGTGGGGACGAATTTCTCCAATAAAATCAAGTCCCCATTTCTGAAATGGGGCTTCTGGTTTAACTGGTATAAGGGGCAAAGTTGGGATCTTCTATTTGCCTGTGAATAATTGACAAGGAACACAATTTCGAACTCTAATGTTCACTTCTGTGAAAAATTTGGGCCAGTAGTATCCGAATCTTAAGATCTTATAAAATGTTGCTCACCACACATGATTTCCTCCACACACCCCGACATGGAATTCATCTATAACCCCTTTTGTTTCAGTTTCGACTAAACACCTCAGTAGGAAACCCAGGGGGTCTTTCCAATACAATTTAGCATCTATGATACAATATTTTATAGCATGTAACTTTAACGTCCTAGCCTTAGATGGGGTTAACTCAGTAGGACATTGGAGTGTAAGTAGGTAATGGACGATGTCACGATACCAGGCCGAAGTAGAAAACTTATCTTGAATTTCGGTTGTAGGTGCAGAGACATCAAGCTCGTCTATTTCCATAAATCCCTTGGTTTGTTGCAGCTAATTTATCCCTAATTATTTTAAGTTCGATTTGGCAAGAAATTTGGCCAAACCCTAACCTTTGATAATTTTAGTTGGATTGACTTCTAGGTCAAACTCCTGGATCTTAGCTAACCACTTGCCTCTTCTTTCGTCGCTGTCTGGTTGCACTATGATATCTTTAAAAGAGCTAGAGGGCACATAAACAATGACCTTTGAGTGCAACACGTAAGTTCTGAAAGATTTGAGAGCTTTCACCATTGCATAGGCCTGTGTCTCCAATATATCATATTTCAACTCGGCATCTCTGAGACTTTTTTTGAAAAATGCAATAGGTCGCTCAAAACTTTCCTCGTTTTTTTGTAACAATACATCTGCTATAGTATGTTCTGAAGCAAAAGAAAAAATCAAAAACTCTTTTGTGTAATTTGGGTTGGCCAAGACTAGTGCTTCACTTATTACTTTCTTGATGCGTTGAAAGGAGGCTTTGGCCTCACTTGTCCATTTCACTTCACTATCCTTTTTGAGCATATCTATTATCAATTTCACAATTTCGGTAAAGTTAGGGATGAATCTCCTCAAGAAATTTAGTTTTCCTAAAAAAGACTGAATTTCTTTTACATTTCTAGGAAAATTTATTATATCTATTGCCTCAACCCTTTTGGGATCAATTTTGATTCTGTCCCTAGACACGATATGGCCCAAGAGTTTACCTTCTTTCATTGCGAAATGAGATTTCTTGGGATTAAGTGACAAACCAAACTTTCGACATTTCTCAAAGGTTTGTTTAAGGTGCATTAGATGTTCTGCATCAGATTTGGAGAAGACAGTCAGGTCATCAAGATAGATAACAATGAACTTGTCTCTTTCACCCATGAAAGTGATATCCATGGCTCGCTGAAAAGTTTCCCTTGCATTCATTAAACCAAAAGGCACTTTATGGCACATAAAAGTACCCCAAGGGGTAGTGAAATCAGTTTTTTCTTTATCGTCTTGATGCACTGTGATCTGATTGTAACCTGAAAAACCATCAATCATAGACATTATGTTAGCTCCAACTACTTTTTCTAAAACACGATCCATCTTAGTTAATGGGTAATTTTCTTTGAGTGATGACCAATTCAGGTTTCTGAAATCGACACAGTCTGATCTCGCTGGGACTAAATTAGCAACCCACTCAAAATATCTCAGTGGGACTTTAATTTTAGCATCCAATAGTTTCTTGACCTCTTTTTCTATCACTAGTAATAGGATAGGGTTAATCTATCTGAGTGTTTTCCTAAAAGGTTTGACACCTCGTTTTAATGGAATTTTATGTTCCATTATAGTTGTGTCATAAGTTCTCAACTCATCATAGGACCAGGCAAAAACATCTTTGTATTTTTTCAGAAATTCAACATATTTGTTCTTGATTTCGGGGGACATGTACCTGGATACCTTAACTAACCTAGGACTCTCTTTGGTACCTATATTGCAATCTTCGACTTCTTCCAGCTGAGGTTGTAAGGTAGTCATCAAAGGGATGTCATCATGATTAAATAGTCTTTCTAAGGGGATCAATCCCTTGGGTATTTGGTTATTTTTTAAAACCAACATGTAGTGATTTGCGATTTTATCTTGGAACTCTTGGGGGTCTTCACATTCTTGCATGATCCAAATCAGATCATTCTGGTTCTCTTGGTCAACATGCGTTTCGGCGAACTCATCTACTGTTTCTAAAAAAATTCAGAATTTCTCCTCATCCTCAAAGACTTGCCAATGCTGTATGTTATTGGGTATAGAAGGTCTGTGTCTCATTTGTATATGATACTTGAGTTTGAAAGTAGTGGGAGGTGTGAAAGTTGAAGCATATCTGGCTAAGGCATCCGCCTGTTGATTTTCATCTCTCGGAATGAAGTGAATATTAACATAAGAGAATTTTTTTTTGATTAGGTCCCAAACACAATTTCGATATGACCTTAATATATTATGCTTGGCCTGGTACTGGCGATTGACTTGTTTCACGATTAACTCTGCATCACCAAAAAATTCCAAGTTTTTAATTTTCATCCTCCTAGTGGCCTCTAACCCTAACACTAGAGCTTCGTACTCACATACATTATTAGTGTGGTCAATGTTCCACTGTAGCCTATAAGAGAAAGGGATAATGAATTGGTTATCAGGTGCTACAAAAATTACTCCAGCCCCAGCTCCAAGATAAGATGAGGCGCCGTCAAAAAACATTTTCCAAACACCAGTGCTATATACATCTTGTTATATTTGTTCTTTTTCTTTTTTATTTTCTGTACGATTTTCTTCTACACATGAATAAACATCATCATCTATAGATAATATACAATTACCTAAATCCTGATCAACAATATATACAAGGTAATTATTTGGGCTGAGAGGATCACTAACCGTAAACGCTAATCTGGTTTCCCTATACAATCACGTGAACTGGCCTTTGAAAAATGGAATCGTTGCGTACGTCATATCAAGTTGAAGAGAACGTCAAAGTTTAGCACCCCAGGACTGAGACAAGAGCATGCCATATTTTGGAGGTATATCTACGACAACCACATCCATTAAAACACTTTTTGTAGATATCTGTGCGAGATTTACGACTAAGTATTTTATCATGCCTATACACTTGAATTTCCTCGAGTCGAACGAATATAAATCTCCATAAGGCCTGGTTATTTCTAGGCTGAGTCTATCCATGATTTCTTTAGGCATCACATTGTGAGAGGCTCCGGAATCTAACATGCAGTTATGGAGCAGATGATCGAAAACTGTCAAAGTGATGTAGAAAGGGGCAACAGTGTCTCTAGCACCTTCAAAGTGTGGGCCAAAAATTATGTTAGGCTTATCATATTCTAAGTTAATGGCAAAGGCCTAATTTCGTTTTCCGAAAAACTAATCATTTTAGCAATTTGTTTTTGGTATATCAGGTTTTTAGCCAATTCAACAAGGGGGATAGGGATTTTGATCTTATTGATCTCATTCTCTAGGTTAAAAATTCCAATGGTTTTGTTAGTTTCCATGGTTTGAGTTTCTATCCCTTTCTTTTTTTCTTTCCTGGGTTGAAGAGCCTTCGTTTCAGTAACAAGGGTGTTTATTTTCGGTGCACTTAAGGGTGAGGTCTCCACTGTCTTTATTTTGATAGTCAGTATGTTAGCGGTCTGGTTTTCAGTGTTTTTTGGAGCTGCTTGTTTTGTTTCAACCCTTGGTAGTATGTTTTTTACTGGAGTGGTTGTGGAAAATGAGTTTCTAGGTCTCAGGTTATATTTCTGGTGGATCTCGGCCATTATACCATCCGTTACTCCATGATAAATAAAATCTTCAGAAACAATGTTGTTCTTGTTACTCTCAGTCCTATATTCTATAGTCAAATAATTTTCGTAATCGTGTCTTGTTATATAAGGTTGTAAGCAGTCTTCACCAAGATTGTTCATATCCTCTTCTAACTCTTCGAAATCCTCCAAGTCTTTCCCTCCTATAAGGTTTTCGCTTTTAAAAGGGGTTTGGATTTTTTTATCTTCGATCTTAATTTGTTTTTGGTGGTTTTGAGGATTAGGGTTCTTTCTGAATTATTTTCTAGGGTAATGTTTGTTTTTAGCTTGATCAAGTTCCATTCTCGATATTTTGTTTGACAATTCTTTGATGATTCTAGCCATATCGTCCATTTTATCTCCTGAGGATATCCTTGATCCAGAGGGTCCTCCTTGTTCCCTGTATCTCCTACTTCTTTGTTTTCAGTCTCGAATTTGGTCTTCATCTTTCCTGATGCCATCATGTTAGATTCGATTTCCAAGGCATCGTCTTGCATCTTGGTAAGATCAATTGAGCTTCTTTCCCTTAATAAAAGGGTGAAGTCGGGGTCAAAATCTCCAATGAAAGTCACCTTCACTGTAGGTTGTGAGGGTTTAACCTCGATCAGGATCTTATTATATAATTTATTGAATCGTTGGGTAAAATCGAGGATTGATTCAGAGTTTTTCTTTTAAAGAGCTCTGAATTCACTTAGATAATAAAGATGGTCTTTCTGCTCACCTCATTGTCTGATAAAAGTGTTTTCAAGTTCATTGTATGAAGGTATAGATCTAGATGCTAGGCCTCGAAACCAGGTTCTCACTTTCTCTTCAAAGGTTTGAACCAAGAGTCAGGAGTAAACATATTCATGTTCCAATCCAAGAATGTCAGTGAATTGATCAAAAATATTTATATGTTTAGTTGCCATTAAATCACCCTATCCTGTGAACTTAGATAGGTTTTTCATGTAAATTTCTAGTAAATCATGGAGAGGGACTGATAGAACCAGAGGAGAATATCTTGCAGAAACCTTTGCAAATATCTGAAGAGGCGGTGCTTGGCCGCCTGCTCCTCCTCCCGGACCACCTGCGACAACACCTCCTTCCCCACTTGCTCTAGCTATGACCATTGTGGATTTAGCGATAAAAGTTTGGGGGTTATAAGGAAGCGTTTCAAGAAGTTGGTTATTGACGGGGATGAAACTTGAGAAAAAGGAGCTTGGGGAATGTGGGTTGGTTCCTTCAGAATCACAGGGTGAAAATATAGGAGAATCAACAGAAGTTGAATCAAGATATATGGGATAATTGTTTGAGTTTTGAGAGGTGGGAAAATGAACCTTGAGAAGTGAGGGGGAGTCGGTCGCAACAGGAAGTGAGGTATACCTTCATTTTCTATTGATATGGGAAACGACCGAGAAAGCTTCGGTCTCAAAAATAGGCAGAACAAAATTCGATTCTGAGGTTGTAACTTTATTAGCGGAGTATTCCCTATTAGGGGATGGAATACTTGGTTCATTGTGTTGATATTCAGAGTCAGACTATGTGAATTTAAGTTTATAATATTTATTCTTCGATAAGGCAGTCTACCAAAATAACTTTCTTGATTTTCGAATTTTTTCTAGGTTGGAAGAAGGCAAAATCTGCTTGTTGTCTGGATTCTTCCTGGTATTCTTCTGGTTAAGAGCCAGTTTAAATAGTGTGGGGTCACCAAGTGAAAGATAAAGGTATCCTTAGAATGTTTCCAAACTTTGTTCACTACCAAAGAGGAAAGTGTCAATGTCATTCTTCCCAAGGAAAAAGCTTCGTTACTCCGTTCCCCGACAATGATGCCAAAAATATGTTGTTGCTGAGTTTATACTTTAGGGCTCTAAAGTATACTATCAAGGGATATGAAAAAATAGAGGAAAAGAGGATAGAATGGACAATTAAAATATAAGGACTAAATTTGGTTTCTCAACTGTCTCTGTCAGAATTCCCAGTTTTCCTGAATGTTGATATCTCTCTCAATTGTTTCCCATGAATGTTTTAACTCAACCTGATTACTTGCTATTTGTAAAATGGTATTAAATAAATTTAGAGCGATGTTGGTTTGATCCGAAAGACCGAGTTTGATGTTAGGCTACCTTGTAACTAGTACTGTCATGAAGGATAAAAGGTAAGGGAGATATAACTCTATATTTTCTTTTTAGGCTTAGTTATCTCTAATTCACAATGTAAAGAAAATGATTTTAAAACATGAATAAATGAGATGGATGAATCAAAGGTCGTTTCTTGTATTTGAGTTAAAATTTAAAGAAGGGAAACATGTATGATATGAGGGAAAAACGTAAAACTACCTACAAGGTGAGGCATCAATTTAAGAGGAATCTCATGTTGTGATAGGAGACTATGAAGCAAGAAAGATATTAATGAAGCATATGATGTTGTAATCTAAAAGTTTTCAGGTCTTGTATCGGTTGATAACCGATGCAGAGGAAAAACTGTAAATGATCTAAATAACAAGAATAATTATTTCCATGGTAGAGGTTATACTAAATTGTAGTCAAGCATTCATTAATAAAATACATGAAAGAACGATGAAGAGACAAGGAAACACATAACTCAAACTTGACAAAATCCAGAATCTTCAATCTGCTTTTCTATTAATTCAAAGTTTTCTTTTAGATGTCTTCGTCACAATGCCCTTTTAGAGAAAAGAAAAAATCCCCTCTGTGGTCTTCTCTCCCTTTATTTATACAAGATCGTCGATACTTGATGGTTAGCGATCTCCTATTTTTTAGGGAAAAGGAAAGAAAAATGGTTACAAAACTGCAACCTTAACCGTTGCATGATTAACATTTCATTGGTCTATCATTTCAAAAGTATAAGATTTTGAACGATACTTCACTATTTAGTTGAAGTCTCTCCCTCTTTTGAAGCTATACATTCAACACACTTCTCTAAAAAATGAACAAAAATTCTGGGTGGTGTCGGGAGATCTTTAGTTTCAAATAGATAAAAATTTCTTTGTACCTTTGAAAACTGGTCTTCAAAACCTCTATCGGTAGACCTGATCATTTGCAACTTTAAATTAGGCTGTACCAACCATCTATCTATCAGGTTGGTATTGATTTGATTCAACTGGGAAACCTCCGCTAGAACCTCCTGTAAGCTCTCTTTGTAGTCCAACTACTGTTTCACAATGTTTATCTGCCCTAGTAGTCCAGAGCAATCATTTCTTTCAATTCCTAATGCTTTCTTATCCAAATAATCAAAGATTCCCTCACAGTCGTCTTTGATTTCTTTGACTATCTTTTTGTTTTTGACTATGTTCGTTTCCCATGCCTTGAGCATGATGTCTCCTCTTATCTATTCTGTGACATAAAGTTTTAGATATTTCGGCATCTCCCTATTCCCTGAACATGCGATTACTTTCTGAAAGGTATTCCTTGCTGCTTTAGCCTCTTTTTCTATTAAAATAATGTTATCAAGGGATTTTCTTACCTCTTGAAAATAATGCTGAACGATCTCTATTTTGGAGATCAATTGTTGTTGTTCGACTTCTATCTTTGTATGGGCTTCTAACAAGAGGGTTTGAAAGGCCTTTAATTCCACGAACCGACCTTCTGTCAAACTCAATTTATCCTGTAACTGTTTAACAAGCTCCCTTTGCCGAGTAACTTGTACCTGACTTGCTTGTATCCTCTAGTTCAGTTCATCCAGGCTAGCTTTGAGTGACTGGATTTCTTTCCTTTCAACAACTCTGGCCTGCTCCAGACTTTTATTCACCTCTTCTCTAATGTTTTTCTCAACATTTTTCAACTGATCCTACAATTGAGCTATCATGTGGTTACTCTTCTTTATCCTTGTTCTCATGTTCTCCACAGTAAAAATGTTTGTTGTTGCCATGGCTCCCATAGATTCCACCACCTCTGTAGCAAAATCCTCCTCTTCTAGTTTCTATCCATCTATCAAGACCCTATGCTTCTTCACCATACCCCCTTCTCTCATATGCATTTCTTTCTTTACAATAGCCTTCCTCTACTTGCTGAAAAAATAATCAGAAGGAGGGATCTCATCTCTAGAAATAAGAGTGAGGTCACCAACATATATAGTTTCCATGTATGGGAGTCCAAAGGTGGACTGTAAAGGAGTTAAGGAAGTTATTGGACTTCCTAGCTATGTAGACCTTGTTTCTCCCATAGCCTCAGGTATAGTGACATCAACAATAGGTGATGAAGGAGGAGTGGACTTACTAGACTCGGGAGGTGTCTTGGGCCTCCTCTCTGCGTCTGTCTCTAGATTTTCTGTCTGTAAGGCCTCTTCATTTTGTGAAGATCCTTCAGTCTCCTGAGGAAATTCTTCAGGATTGACTTTATCTTATGTTTCTTGTCCAAAACCTGCAGGAGCATCTTCTTTTTTCTAAGGAAGGGTAATTGCTTCTCCTTGTAAAACTTTGGGTAGAACGCTCCGTCTGTGCTTTTGGAAGGTCTGAAAACTAGCTTGCAAGTCGGACGACAATGTATGTACTCTTTCTAACACTTCCTCATAGGTCTTAGTCCCTTTGAATAGGTCATCACAAGGGGACTTCTTGTGTTCACAAGCCTTCATATTACAGTGGGCCATGTTTTTTCCCACTAACTGGTAAGGATCGTGCTTCCTGTGCTTGAGGTTTACCAATTTAACCTTCTTTAGAGCTGTCGCTTCAACTTTGGAATGACCTAATTTGAGCAATGAAAATTTCCCAATCTGAACAGGAAAAACTGACCAAAATGTCTTTTGAGCCACTTTTAGTTCTATCCCAATTTCACCTATTACTATTTGATGAGCTACCTCCCTACACACCAGTCTGCCAGGGAGGAATTTCGGGTGGGCGTGTGGAGGGATTGAACAGCCGAAAACTCTGATGTATGAAAAATTCTCCTCTATGAACCAGTCAACAACTTCCCTGAGGTTTCTTGTGACCAAATTTGAAATGTGGGGAGGCACACAGACATACAACATATGATGTAGTGGTATCACCATGAAATGAAAAATTTCATAGAACGAGTCCTTGACGTTTTCTTCCCAAAGTTTAGAATGATATTCGTGAATTGGATCTGGGTAAGTTGGATTCCAACTCCAATTCATCAAAGGGAAAGGTGTCAAGAAGCATATAGCATCCATGATGTATGCCAACATATAAAAGGCTACTGGTCGTCCTTTTGATCTTGCAGTTTGATAGTCCATGACCTCCTTCGCCATATTATCAGATAAAATCTTATCCCAATTGAAGATGTAACCTTCAACTGCCTTGGGGAAAAGAGGTACCCATTCTGCAGGGAAATGGGTGGGACTTTTATTACCGAAAAGTATACATAACATCATCGCCACATAAATCATATACTCATTCAATGAGGATGTGGCATAAATACCATGGGTGTCAGCCTTGAATTTTCCCTCATTTCTCCACAAATCTTTGATTAAGTCAGGATATGTCTGGTCTGACTCAAAACATTCTTTCCTTTGAAAATTACTCACGAAATCTTTATTATAAACATACTTGGGACTGGGAGATAATGTATACATTACTTGTAAATGTTCTGGTCTGAAAGAGCCGACGACGACCCCTTGGCTATCCAGAATGCTCCTTGTCTATATGTCAGTTTGCTCTAAGGCCCAACTGATCATGTCATTATAAGTCGTAAGTCGCGGCTGTGTAGCTATTTTGTGGATCTCAGACTCCGCTATATCTCAAAGCTTGTTGTCGGCGTCATGAGGGAAATTTTTAATTTCATAATCCAGAGTCTCGAAAATATGCCTCCAGGATTTTATGGAATCGATAACATGTAGTGTTGTATCAGATATAACGTCTCCATCTGGACTCAATCTTTCTGCAATCTCTTCGCTTTTCTTGGGTGCCTTCTTAGGTGCCATAATACCTGTGCTGGATCAAAGGCTTGTTTACATAGAAAGTGTGTATAAGACCAGGTAAACGTGACTTGCTGCAGATGTAAAGGATAACTATGAAGTTCAAAATATAAGACTTTATTAACCTTCAATTTCACATTATAACAAGTGTATAGATGCAGACGACGAAAAATTAATGATTTTCAATGGAAAGATATGCTTGGAGATACGCTTTCATGTCAAAAAAATATTCATTTATCTATTTTTAATGCTGTCGTATATCGGCAATTTCGGAACTAGCATTTCAAAAATCACCGCCTTGCTCAATTCTCAAAATGCAAAAGGCAGTTTAATTATCACTAATCTTGTTTTAAAAACGAATTAACCTTAATCTTAAAACTTGTTTAGGGAAAACGCAATTTTGTGTTTCGGAACTTCGGGGATCCTAGCGTGAGGGGATAAGTCATAAGCAATCCCCGGATCGTGAAATTGCAATGATATTAGTGAGGTGCTAAGACATTTATTAGGGATTTAATTAATCCAGATTAATAATTAACTATCCTTTTAACTTTTTCGGAAAAGTGAGGATCAAGAGTTTGACGGTTGAGAGTTCGAAAGAATTTTAGTAGAAAGAAAAACCCGAATCGCGAAAGATTAAGGGAAAGAAAATTATGTTTAGAAACTTAAATAATTACGGGTTTAAAGAGTTATTTGTGGAAAGTGATGGAAAAGGTAACTTTTATTTCTCCCCCCTTTTAACTTTTTTAATATGTTAAACATTTTCGGGACTTCGGCACTGGGAAAATAAGATAGTTGAAAATCATACTTCGAGAAAAACTGAATCTCGAAAACCTGAAAAGGGACGGAAATCTCAGATTCTCATTTTGATTAAGGGCAGCTCCATGATTTAGGAAAAGATGAAGCTTTAGTTTTCAAGGATAGGAAAAAATAAACTTCATGTCAATAGGTTGAAGGTGAGAATGTTCAATTTTTTAATGATTTGAAAATTACCATGGATAAATATGTGTTGCATTCAAATTTTTATGCCATAAATATGGATGATGTAGATGGTGTTTTGGGATATCCTTGGAGGGACTTAATTGGTATAGTTAATATTAATATGAAAAATATGTTTTTGAAGCTGTGGTACAAGAAAAATAAAATTACATTGCAAGATATTTCTCTTATTAAACAAGAAGGGCCCAAGTAGGCACATGAAGAAGTCCCTGCAAGGGAATTAATTGTAGTACTTAAAAACACATCAAATGAAGAGTTCAAAGTTTAGTTAGAAGAAGAGCCTACATAAGCACTTGAAGAAAATCCAAAGGAAGGGTATAAAAAAGAAGAAGAAGCTAAGGAACCACATTTTGAAGAGTCAAAGAAGGAAGAAATGATAGTTAAGTTTGTTGTATATTTTGACCCACACCACATGGAGAAACAACAATCATCAAGGCCAATGCATGAAATTCAACAAAATTACTATGGATCAGCATGGAACCAGAGAGGAAGACAATATGGAGGTGTAGGGTTTCAAAATAGTCCCTATTCTCACTCCATTAATCCACTAAAACCTTCACAATTACTTCCATTTCACCTTCATATCACCTTCATATCACCTCCACATCATTACATTTACCTCATCATTGGGTTATAACTATGCTTTTCCAAAGTTTATCAATTCTTAACATTTTTAAGTGGATTTGTGGTTAAACTTTAGAAAATAATACGCTTATACTTATACCCAACAATTAGAATGAGTTTGTTGACATGTGTAGGTACAAAATAAGCTTCCAAGACACCTTTATGTGGCACTATATGTTCAAATTCGAATTTGAGGAGATCATGGAGGAGATCATTGAGAAGATCATGGACCTCATGGAGAATATCATGGAGGATAGGGTTATGTGTCTAGATGGTTGAGAGATGTATGGAACTAAAGAGAGATTAATGGATCACATTTATGAGTTTGTTATCATATCTCTTGTATAAATAGGAGTGTTACCTCCTTCATTTGTAAGCTTGTAATCCTAGAATTAGAAAGAATTGTAATCTTAGAGTTTGTAATAGAGATTTTGAAATAAAGAATCATACTTTGATTTTGCTTCTACATCTGAGTCTCCTTTGAAGTGGTGTGCTTGTGGAGTTATGGAGGTGTTGTTGGGTATTCTACCCTACGGACTAATAAGCTAGGGCTCTAAACTTATACGCAGAAAATGACCCTTTAGATTTAACTTTTAACCTTCTACCCAAAATCTCAACCCCTTTTCGAGCAAACAATGGAAGAATCAACTCACCTTTTTAACGATGCTTGAAGTAGAT
>ML787118.1:7953-35323 GCA_009831015.1 Picea engelmannii
TCCTTGTTAGGCTCAGTTGCTCATAACAACCCTTATGGAATCTCATCCTCCATAGGAGTTAGCTCCCACTAGTAAATCGTAGTGGCGAGAGTTCCACACCCATTGTTCCCTCATACTCCCTGTTATTGCACAGGTTGTAGGTTGGGAAAATCCCAACCCAAACCACAAGATGGAGACAACTAGGAGAATACCTACCCACTGTCACCTTAGATAAGTATTATTGTCACTTTAGAGGTGAAGTGATCACCTCAAGGGTGGAATCCCGGGTGACCCTAGGGATAAATGAGAGGAAAAGTGAGATGATGAAATGAATGCTCCTATAGGCCAAGTTGCTAAGTGGAATATGTCTTTGATGACATGTCTCAGAAGTGGTTTAAGGTTTCCAAGTTTTTAAGTACCTGCGGAAAGTGTTTGTACTTATCGGAGACACAAAAAAAGCTAAATGTATAAGCTATATGTTAAGTGGACAAGTAAGTTAAGCTTGTTGTCCCTATTTGTAGCAATCAACACACACACACACAGATATATATATATATATATATATATATATATATATAAGCAAGAAACAATTAATAAAGCTGCTAGATAAGATGCCAAAACTCACATAAATGATGCAAGAGATAAGCTAGTAAACACCAGTACAACTCAAGGATAAAGTCATAATACTTTAGCATCAATGTAAGGTTTTTATAGATAAGTATTGCAGAGATATATTTGCAGCCTTATGGTTATACCAAACAATTAGTTACAACAGAAAAATCAGCCACCAAAAATCATAAGTAATCCACCAAAAAGATGCGCCGAGACTAGTAGATGGTAGGTGTAAATTATTAACAACTTTTGAAGGCTGAAATGTAAGTTATGAGTAAGTAAAAGATTGATTTTCTGCAACCCTAATGGCTATAGGTTTTAATGATTTATATCTCTAAGAAGACCAAGCCAATCAAAATTCCTTAGTGGCCTTGACAATCTCTTAGCATGCAGAAAAGTTTCCAACTCAAACAATTCAAATATCTCACGTTTTTACGTATCACAATGAAATGGTTTTATTTCTCCAATGTAAGAGACTAGTGCCTTTAGCTATTGGGTTATGGAGTATTTAAAATTAATGAGTTAATAGATCTATCTCATTGGGGGTGTAATCCCTTTTACTCCCCAAGGCAAGCTAAAAGTAACTAGGAAAAACCCTAGGAGGGTGTAAACCCTTTTACTCCTCTTAGTATTCCTTTATGCAATGAACTAATTCAATGAAAAAATGATGGTATTAGTGGGGTTGTATGCACTTATACTCCCCAAGAATCTTAGAATATTAGACTTGTACCAAGAAAGGCTTGGATATGGCTCAATTTATAGCCTCCAAATGGAAATGAAGGGTCGAGTCAGAGTGTTTCCAGTATATGGAAGGTCAAGGATCATGGATCAAGTGACATGGCATGGAAACCCAACATATTTTTTAATTTTTGAGCACCGAAACCGATGTACATGGGTTGTAGTGGAGCAACCCGTGTATACCGAGTTGTCTAATTGGTAGGGCACATATGTGTACAAAAATATGTATTTTAGCTCTGGAGTGAAAAAAAAAGGGGACTTCAAGTCTGCAGAGGGAAATGGAAGGCCATCCAAGCAATATGCATGGAATGAGGCAAAATTTGATATAACATATGCCCCCTAATGTGTGAGGTCAGAGGAGTATCTTCGATGGCCAAAATATATTATAATTCCCAGAAGTGGAGTAATGAAGACTCAGTTGGAAGTACTAGTTACTCATGAGAATATTACAATCCATAATGACTTTGTACACATGGCTGCCAATTTGAATTACATTGTAGATTCATGTGGATATATATAAAATAGTTGTTCATGGTCATGAATAGGCAATACAAAGTGGACATATTCCATAGGTTGTCATAGTCACAAACAAGACACAGTGGAGTCCAGTCTTAGAATCAACCGAATATATCTATATACAATGGATTACATTATGATATTCCATGATCACTGAAGTCATAGGTACTGGTCCAATGAAAGACAACAACAAATATGGGATGTTGCTACTGTAAGCTAGAGGGCTTCTACACTATCTGTTGAAGGTGAAATTCTACATCATGTGAATAGAGGAGTTGAATTCAAACACAATGAGACTTCGTTTGGTTACCGGTCATTAAGGTATACCGTTTAAAAAATGCGAGACAACCCATCGATAATGAAAGTAGGTGTCAAGGCATCGAGTACATTCTACAAGTATGAATAAGGGTGTTGAGGTCAAACACTTGAATCATACATTGATCATGAAACATTGATGTATTCCCAACTTTCGATGGTGGGAGAACCTTCCATTGATGACTGCAAGCCTATAGGTACTCATAGGAATCTAGGTCTTGCTTCCATAATAGATGAGATAAATTCGATGGAAGGAAACCTGGTGAAAGGAGAGCATTAAGGAATCTCCCATAATCCAACACGAGGTATAAAGTAATAACTTTATGACTAGGAGGAGCTTAGATGAATAGGATGTTCATGAACCAATGACAATGTGCATCTCTCGCATGTGCCAGATGCAAGTAGTGCATGAAAGAGACCCTCTGAATAACAACCAATAAGGAAAAATGTTGATAAAGGCGAGGAAATCACCAATAGGGATAATGGAATCCAAGACACTGCACGGATCCCAATGTTTGAATAGATTTCTTGTTGTCGAACTCAAGGAAACCCCCCCAATCAACGACCATTGAGGAGATGTCAATTGTTGGGTTCAAGGTTACCTACCCATGATGAAATTAGGCCCAGGGTGCAAGATAGGAAAACAAATTCATGTGATTTTGAGATACACTGAGGGTATGGCCGACATGCAAAGTCAAGATTTCTAAGGAATGGCCAACACACGATTTAAACATCCTTTGAACAAGAGCATGAGACTTATGGATAACTCAGAAAACATAGAATTAATACTAATGATTGACAAAATCTTGCAACTTAGGAGGCATCAACAAACTCTCCATAGGGACTGGAAGAATAACCAGTCGAAGGAATAAACTCTAAGTAACGAGCTCAGCTTCCTAAGGTCATGCTAAACCCAAAGCTTGGATGAAAATGGACTCAAGAGTTTGTGCTCTGTTCAAAGGTGACACGACTGTTGCCAATAGGAGATGATATTATTTTCCCACCCATCTTTTTTTTAGTTTTTCATAGGCAAATAAATGCTATGATATAGGAGAGGAAATGAGTGCTGTGAGTAAGAAACTAGTTCCAAGTAGTGGAACAAACATATGCTTAATGCAAGGGGATGCATGCGGGGCATGGACAGTCAAGGGGATGTTTCCTCTACGGGTAAAGGGTGTCAAGCAACAACTGATATATGGAAGGAACTGCTTGGCTAGTGATGTGAATTGCTGAGGCAAGAGGCTTATAATGAGAAGGTGGGGGCCAAAAATAGGCTCAATAATGAAAGCAGGATAATGGAATGGAATTACAACATAACTCACGTATGTCCTTTTTCATATATTTAGTCCCCTAGGCCCGAAAAAGTATAAAATAATACCTTGGAGAACTCTTCTAGCTAATAGCTCTATAACAATGCTATACTCAGCCACATTATTTGTTGATGTCTCCAGACGAATGCCACCTGAAGACACCAGTTGTCCCTTGGTTGAGTAAATAACCCAAGTGATGGAAGCCATGTTCCGCGTATGATGACTGGCACCATCCACAAATCTTAAGTAAACCGAAGATTCCGTTGATATCTTCCAACCAAGGGAAAACTCAATAAGCAAGCCAATGACACAAAGAAAAAAGATAAAGAAGTATATACATTAAGATGCACTAATAAACAAAGGTCTCGCCTGAGTTTGAGGGCTCAAGCGTAATACCTTTTAAGGTAGAGCCCATTTCTAGGCTCATCCAACATATTCCCCTCATAATATTCTAATTCGTAGGCTCCTTTCTCTAGGACACATCGCACGATATAAGGATTGTTCCACATGGGGTTGAACTTACCTGCCCCTAGCTATTATCAGGCTTTGTCATAAATGAGAACCAAGTCACCCTCAACGTACTGCTAGGGACAAACAGACTTATCACACTGAACCTTAACATGTCATTTATTCGTTTCGATAGATGTAGAGGCATCTCAACACTGCTCATCAAGTTGCTTTAGGTACATGAGGAATTCTTCAATATCATATGTGTCAGGTAGGAGCTTAATTTCCAATTTAAAGGAAGGGATTTCACATTCAATTGGAAGAATCGACTCCACGCCATGTACTAACTGAAATGGAGAGAAACCAATGGAAGTCTTTACCGTGGTTCGATATGCCCAAAGTGCAGGGTAAAGCATCACATACCAGTCATATTTACTTTGGCTGACAGGTTTTTGCAAAATAGTCTTGAGAGATTTATTCATCACCTCTACTTGTCCATTTTCCTGGGGATAATAAGGGGAAGAATGTCCATGTGTAAACCCTAGTTTCGATGCTAGCTTTGTCTCATTTCATTCTGAAAGTGAATTCCATGATCAATGACAATATATTTTGGGATTCCGAACTGGGCTATAATCTGATTGAACACGAAGAATGTTGCAGTCTTACCATTGAATTTAATGGTAGGCATGGCCTCTTCCCATTTAGTGAAATAATCCACGACCACGATAATATGTTGGTGCCCCCCGACTGAGGCTGGGCTGCAGTCCATAAAATCCACCCCCCACTTGGTGAAGGGACCGATGGTAATGACTGGGTGAAGAGGGGATGGGTGCGACCGCATTTTCCAAGTGAACATCTGGCAAGGGTGACACTTCTTGACCGCTTCAATGCAATATTTAAAAATTGACGACCAAAAATAATTGGCTCACAATATCTTTTGGGTTGTCACAAGCCCGAATAAATGACCACCACATGCCCCACTGTGACAGTCATTGAGAACAAATTCAGTTTCCTCGTGAGTCAAGAAATGTCATAAAATATTATCCATCCCTCGACGATACAAAGTGTTGTTGATAATAAGGTAGTTCTTATCCTGATGACGTATACATCATCGATTGTATCTCGACAGATGTTGGGGGAGATTCAAGGTTTGAAGATATATTAAAATGTCTCCATACCAGGGGTCCAAATATGAGATAAGGAAAATATGTTCATCCGTGAATGAATCATCATGAAAAATATCCTCATCCAGTCTAGGGAAGTCTGACATTAGCTTGGAAAAAACTAGACACTTCTTAGTTTTGCATAAGTGAAATCAATATCAAATTCTTGCAAAATAACAAACCACTTATTGTATTTCCCCCCTATGATACACCTAGTAAGGACGTATTGAAATGGATTGATATCCACAACCACGATAGTTTTGCAGAGTAAGATATAATGTCGTAATCTTTGAACCACATTTACAATGACCAAGGCTAACTTCTCTACGTGAGAGTATTTAAGTTCATGACCAACTATATTTTGACTAAGGTGGTAGACAACATGCTCATAGAGCCCATCATCCTCATGAACCAATATCATACCAACCATCCCTTAGGACGCGAAGATACAAAGAAAAAGGTCTCTACTATAGTCTGGGGGCTTCAGTAGAGGTGCCGATACCAAGGATTTCTTAAGAACATCAAAGTATTCCTGGGCTCACTCATCCCATATGAAGGGATTGTCCTTCTTCAAGACACATGAAACCTTTAGTTATATTGACATAGTTCACTATGAAACGATGTAGGAAGTTAGATTTCCCCTGTAAACCCTGAATTTGTGTAATGTTGCATGGGAGAGGCAACCGAAGTATTGCCTCAACCTTCATAGGATCCACCATGATCCCATGCTCAGATACTATGAATCTTAAAAGACGACCAGACCTAACAGAGAAGATGCACTTGCGAGGGTTCAACCGAATGCGATAATAATGACATCTCTCAAATAGTAGTCGAAGGTGAACCTAGTGATCTACCCTCTTGTAAGAGTGAGCACAAAGATCATCTAGGTAAGTTTCGACGATATGCTTAAGATCGTGAAATGCAAAGGTCATGGCACATTGGAAGGTCGCTCCTGAGTTTTTAAGACTGAAAGGGATTTTCTAGTATGGAAAGGTGCCCCAAGGACAAATAAACGTCATCTTGTGTTGATCCTTGGGTTTGATTTTAATTTGGTTATAACTTGAAAATTCATCCATAAAGGAAAATACTTCGCTTCCTACACATTCGTCGAGAATCTGGTCAATAAAAAGAGTGGGGAAGTTATCTTTAGGACATTCATTGTTCAGGTCCCTAAAATATATACATACACAGGCGATTCCTTTCTTTTTATCTATGGGAATGGGGTTGGACACCCATTCAGTCAATGGAATTGAGTATATGAAACAAACATTGAGAAGTTTCTCTACTTCTTCCTTAATAGTGGGGGCCTTCCTAGGATTTACAGCTCTATGACATTTCCAAATAGGTTTAGCATTCATATAAGTTTTAATTTCATGCTCAACAATGCTGGGGTCGATCCTTGGAATCTCTTCATATGACCAAACAAATACATCTCGAAATTATTTGAAGAGATCAATGTAGATATGAATTTCCTCAGGTGAACAATCTGCACCGACATATAGATTCTCGAATTTACCATGGGTACGAGAGATGTTGATCGCAACGGTAGGAGAAATATTCGCCATGTTTCCTTTGTCATAAATACCATCCATATCTAGCAGAACCACGACGTGACCTACCATATGACTAAGTGTAGATATAAAGTCATCACGTTCAATCCTAGCAAGCTCTGGGATAAAATAGGATCGATGATGCATATCGTCCCAAGGCCTATCAGGACTAGACATGGCCTCTAAGATGGCTTCATCCAAAGTTTAAGTATCATCAAGGAAATCATGTGAAAAAGATTATTAAACGACCCATATGGGATCTAAAACGAGATCCACCTCATTCGTCCGTGAGGAGGAAGGATCTGGGTTAACAATACCTTCTAGAATAGCCTGATACACAAATTTTGCTACTGATAATGGAATTTCCATCCCAATGTGTGACTGACCTTCATACGACATTGTCGGGGAAGGTAGGGTCCAAGGGTCTTTGAAATATGAAGTGTGGAAAGGAAGGGACCTCATCGACGACGAAGATTCACTAGAAATGGAATTAATATTTTGAATTGGTACCGTGAAATCAAAATTACCCATCAAGGAGGAATACATCCCGACACCGACATTCTTAGTTGCCTACTGAGAATTATCAATAATAAGGACCGAAGGTCCCACTGATGCATTAGGACTAGGGTGCGCAAAGGAAAATTGATCAATCGTCACTATCTTCCCTTCATGAGGAAAGCATAAAGTCTGGAAAACTAACGACACAACGACTGTCATGACATAAGTCCAATTATTCCCTAGTATTAGATTGTAGTCGAGGGGCGCATCAACCACCTCAACCTTAACCTCCATAGTCTTTCCACCTAACTGGATAGGGAAAGCGGGAAGGATCCTGTGGGGTTTAAAATAATTCCCATCAAATGCAGTCAACATAGTCATGGATTGAGACAAGGACAAAGAGCCAATGGCTTTCCAACAGACTAGGGACATTATGCATTTCGAAGCACATTCATCAACAACAATACGTTTGATGGTAATTTTTGTGTACTCCACATGGATTTGAAAGGCCATGTGGTAAGGTAAGCAAGGATTAACGTTAGAGACATCAAACTTGATAACCTTTGAGCCACATAGGTCTAGATATCCTAACACAGATAACAAGGTGTTCTTCTATGAAGGACACGTCTGGAGCACCTCCAAAGTTGACATTTCACATGGGGTTTGGCCCAAATCTTCGACAATCGAATAATATTGGGCGGCTATGGAATTAGGATTTTGGGTAGAGCGCTTTAGTATTCCTTTCGGAATATGAGGCAAAGGTTCTGGCTTATCGATTTGCAATGGTGTTTCTAGGGGAGGAGGAGGCTCTGGACCTAGAACAATCTGTGAAGAACTGTAATCGCGAGATCGAGGGGCTACATCAATATGAGACTTAACCATATTGATGCATAGATGGCCACCTTCATGTGCCAAGGGGTTTTGATTCCTACTAGACGCGTTTTCGGTGTTAGAGGCCCCTGAGGCCATATTCTAGTTATGTGGAAACGAGTTTGTCAACACAACGGGCGACTGCGATAAGAGCCTCGAGGATTCCTCAATTTTGGGGCACATGTGGCTAAGGTGATCATCTTTACAAAGTTTATAGGGAAACTTCACCTTCCACTTTTCTTTCTTTCCCTCACCAACATTATTATTTGATTGATCATCATTATTATCGTCCTTGGCTTTATTATTATTATTTTTCCCACCCTTACAATTATTTCCTTGTCCTTTCCTCTTATTCCCTCCTGGTTGCTGGTTACCATTTGGGTTTGACGACGACTGTACAAAATGCACATCCATCGACTGGGTAGTGGTGGAGGAAGAAGTCGAAGCTTGTCCTGCTATAGACTGTCTTAGAGACAAATATTTCAACTAGTTCGTCATCATGTCTGTAGTCTTATCATTTGCAGAGCCTATGATGTTGTCAGCATGAGGCCCAAGATTTTCTCTAGGATCATAGTGTTACTGCAATGCATTAAGGAGAATCTCATAAAACATCCAATATTGACCATATATAAGGTCCAATTGTTGGGATTTGAAGATGGCTTCTTCCTCAGATGTCACTCAAGATGTAGAAACATCCTTCAAAATGTAAGGCAACAAAGACTTGAGGAACCATTCTAACATAAACTTTGGAGGAATGTATGCTTTAATCAACCTCTTCCGTCTACACCACTCTTAGATATGATCTGAGATATGCGTGGCTTTATCTTGATGAAGAGTCGAAAAAATTTCTATGCTTGCATCGTAACGAACCGGTAATTGGAAGTGATTGAGAAAAAACAATACCATATGATTGAATGTTCTGTAGGTTCCCCCAGGTAGCTCAATGTACCACTTCGCGATGACCCCCGTGAGGGTGCATTGAAATAGCCTCAAACAAATAGAATCGTCATTAAGGGAGTTAGATGAGCACCAAAGGTGAAAAGTAGTCACACGATCACCTGTGTCTTCACCAGTCTTTCCTTCGAACTTTGGAATGTCTAAAGGAATCTTGGTGGGGACTGGGGGCCATGATGGATC
The DNA here is from genome assembly GCA_009831015.1 of Picea engelmannii. Taxonomy (NCBI): domain Eukaryota; kingdom Viridiplantae; phylum Streptophyta; class Pinopsida; order Pinales; family Pinaceae; genus Picea; species Picea engelmannii. Next base: position 17,089 of record ML787118.1, read on the forward strand.
GTGACACATAGGGTCATTCATCAACTTCAACAGGTCTGACATATTAAGCGTGGCCAAAAAAGGGAGCCGGGGTTGCGGTGCCTGAGCCCATGCTCCTGGGAAAGATTGGGTTTGAGAGATTGCAAACCATCCAGGGTTCTGGTATATACCATGGCCATGTACGGTAGGACACTCTCCTCCTCCCAACTGATTCATGAAAGGTTGTAAGGGCACCATACCCACATAAGCGACATGATAAGGATTATATATGTTGATCCTAGATGAAGGAACTCTATGCTGGGGGTTACCCATACTGTAAAACTGACTCCCTCCATATGAAACACCAGAGGACAGAGGGGTATTTGCCATAATAAATGTGTTCATAGGAATCGACGTGGAGGAAGAGAGAATGATGGAAGGAATATATGAATTAAATTGACCGCCCATTTGAGCACTCCATCCTAGAGCACTAAAGCTAAGATTAGGCTCGGAGGAAGGAGGATTCCAACCTCCAACCATAGGAGTCGCTTGGGGAATATGACCTCCACCAAACAAGAAAGGAACATAAGGAGGCATCGTGCCCCCAAACCCAAAAATAGGATTCATATTAGTCATCGAAATGGAGGATGAAAAGTGAGACATCATGTTAAGAATACCAAAATAAAAAAGATTAGAGGCCGACAACATTGACTGAGAATCATGATTCGACATATTGAAAGGAAATACAAAAGGACTTGTCCCCATGGGCTGAAAAAATCTCACGGGTTGGGTAGCACTAGATGAGGGAGCCTCCGAAATCCACATTGCCGAGGCTAAGGGATTCAAGGGGACCCCACTAATCACAAAGGATAGGGGAGTTGAAGGGCTTCTCAAGACATTCATATCTAACTCAGTACTAATGGTTGGATGATCATGAGCCTGGGAGGTGGAGATATATGCACCATGATTATTAACTCTACGCCTTTTAGAAGGTGGCTTCGGTAAAGGATCAAGACACAGTGGTAACTTCAAAAGACGAAGAGACCGATGAGGAGGATGGTCTTTCTCCATGATGACTCAGAACTAGACATATAATACAAAATCCTAAGGCCAACTAATAATCAGAGAGCACACTCCTAAATAAAGCAAAAGGCCAATGCACACAAACATGATATGATGGATGAAAGGGACCTTCTGAACTAAAGTAGGTATGCCTTGCCCAAGAAGGGTTGGTACTCCGCAATAATAGAGTGGAGGTTTCAGAATCAATTATAAGGACCCTCGTAGGCTTCACGGCGTAGTCGGTCAGACCCCTCCGGAGAGGAAATCCTCCATAAATTCAGTGTGTTGTCCAATCCTTATCTGACCCAGGGTACCTGCAGAATAACCCCTGCAAGTAACCTATGTGGCTACCTATATCAAGCAAATAAACTCACCATGATATAACTAATGCTCAAGCGAGCAGTCGCAAATCCGATTCACTATATGGGCAGGGCAACAAAGCCTGAAATATCGAAAGCATCACCTCTCACAACGGTAAAGGCACTAGCAAGACCCCAAAATATGAATAGAACCCTAGAAATATCTCTAACGCTAGGAAGGTATTAGAGGGCTATATCTGCAACCAACTTCATGCGACCTCGATTCTTAACTCCAGTGTGAGTGGAACCTCTTGAGGACACCAATTATACAATGGGTTTCACCACTCCCTGGTCAGACACATACGTTCAGTTTTATAGCCTTGGAGAAGTTTACTCACAAAATCCTACTCCAAGGCCATAGGTCCTATACTTGTTTGTGTACCCTAAAAAATAAAATTGTTTCTAATCAATTTTAATTATTCAGCGTTCATTTGAATGGCTTTTGCTTACTCAATAGGTGCAATCATGAAACCGATGGTATTACGACTAAGCATATATGAAAAGAAGCAAATATTAAAACATTTCTAAGTACTAGTCTTGAATTTCAAATAGATGGTATGATTCTAAATGCTATTTCCACAACGTAATCTCTACAAGTTCAATGAAGTGCAATCTTTTTGAATGTGTTGAAATCAATGCGAAGTAACCAAAAGTGAAAATGCCATAAGTAAAATGCAAGAAAGCAAATATTTTTGTATTTTTGATATAATGAAAAAGAAAATGCAAGGACTGAATAACAACTTCACAGGCAGGCCCTACTGCAAGCAAAAAGAGACAAGCCAAGAAAGACACCAAGAAGCAACTACCCAGACCAATATGCAAGGACAACAAATGATAAAGATGACAAGAAAGGAGTTCACCCAAAAAAATTAACAATTAAAAGGCTTCCTATCACTCTCTAGGAACTTAACAGTGAGAATAGGGACCCAAGAAGACTCAACAACCAGTAAACTTCACCCAACAAACATCAAACTCAGCCAAAAAGACTTAAGATATGATGTACGCAATTGTTCAGGGAACAAACACGTATATACGCGCCCTAAAGTCAAACAACTCACATATGTGCACGACTGTCAAGGAAAAACCTGCATATGCCAAACAAGATACTACCAGGGCAAGGGTTAAGCCAAGAAACTCAGATGCAAGGCAAAATAAAGGCTATCAAGCAACATGCGACACAGAAAATTAGGAAAATAGGGAGCAAATCAAGGAGAAAAATATTCAATACCCCCAAAAAGGAGATCTCCTCAGTGGATTCACCAATTCTGTTATGAGGAAAATCTCTCTATGGCTAGGGGAAAACCACAACAGACGAAAAGGCACCTAGAAATCAATTGTAATATCAAATATGCTATATAAATGAAATGCCAACAAGACAAGGCTAGAAGTCTACCTCGTCTAGATGTTCGAAGAAGACTACCGTTGAGCACATGACCCAAAGCTTTATACCTGCAACTTGTCCTCAACAAACAAGGTACACAAGCATGTGGTGATGATATATAATGTCAACATATAAATTAGCATAATCCATTAACATACATTACAAATACACCCATGGAAAGTAATTCAAATATTTGCAAGATATCAATAGGACGAGAGAAGAGTATTTATATTAATGTAATCAATAGAAGTACATATGTGACAAACTTCTGTAATGACACATATCAGAACTGAGAAACTAAGTCCCTCGAGTTGGGCCTCCACCACTTCAATCGTCCACAAAGCCAATATCACATGTAGGATTCAAAGAGGTTCTCCATCACAAGAAAGGAAGAGCTTGGGGTTTGAACAAAAGAAGTTCAGACTTTCAAGGACAAAGGGACGCAAACTCAATATGAAGTGAAATTTCTCCAGATTGTCTTTGCTCTCAATGTTGAATTGTCGAATGTCCGGGGCTTGGATATGGCTCAATTTATAGCCTCCAAATGAAATTGAAGGGTCGAGTCGGAGGGTTTCCAGTATATGGAAGGTCAAGGATCATGGATCACGTGAAATGGCATGGAAACTAGACATATTTTTATTTTTTGAGCACCAAACCCGATGTACGCGGGCTGTAGTGGAACAACATATGTATACACGAGTTTTATAACTTGTAGGGAACATATGTGTGCAAAAATATGTATTTTAGCTCTAGAGTGCACCAAAAAAGGGGACTTCAAGTCTACAGAAGGAAATGGAAGGCCATCCAAGCAATATGCATGGAATGAGGCAAAATTTTCTATAACAGTAGGGCGCAGATTTCATCCAATATAGTTTTTTCACAATGGGAGAGATATGATCAAAATGAAATAGAGATGATCTCAATTTATAAAAATCCTCTAAAACATGGTTTGTCCACATTCAAAAGGTAAACCGCAAGATAAGGGTAGAATAACCCTTACTCTTTCCCCTTTGCCAAAATAACATTTTTTAATTCATAATTTGCACATAAGATAAACCCTAGAAACATGACGTTACCCGCTTGGGGTAACATTTTGGCACTTTTAGGTCAAGTCTTTGGGTTGGAGATGAGTGTATTAGGCCTCCAAAGGCCAAATGTCTTGAAGGTAAGGCCCTACTCCATGATCCAAGGGCTCCCTCCCTCAAAACGTTCCAAGTGTCTCCAATCACCAATAAACCCTAGCCTTAGGGTGACATCGCACCCTTAAAGGTGACATTTTAGCCTCCAAAGGCAAGTCGTTTGGCTTGTAGGGGCTAGGTGAGATCTTCCAAGGAATCATTTACGCCTCCAAAGGAATATCATCATCATCCAGTGTGTGGGACCTGGTATCCAACCTATGGGCTTCAAGCCCCAAGGAAGCCCAAGCTAGGCTTGTCCTTCCAAAACTATCCACCGACTAGGTCCTGCAAAGAAAATGAATACACCCTCCAAGGATCTCAAGTCAAATGCATAATGATGAGTAAATCAAATCAACATAAGAGGCATATAAGCATGTACGTCAAAACTACCTCATCAAAATAAACAAGTGCTCAAAGACCCTATGCAATTTGCCAAGTTTAGGTATGGGAGGGTTGACAAAGCGACCTATTGGGTGAATTGTACCTCAATTTTATGAGTGTTTCGTAAGTGGACCTATTTCTAAGTCATGTGGATGGAGTGACTTGGATGGGGACAAGAATTTTTGGCATTGGGTTCATGACATATAAGGGGTTGTAGTGTCTCATTTATGGGTGCCTATGTAGAGGGTGTGTCGCACCTCCGTTTTCAATGCAACCTTTTTCCAAGCCCATTTATTTCCTTTTATCCTTTTAAGATGTTTCCAGGTTGAATCCAAGGTGGGGCTTCTACCTAATCATGAAAAATTGTGCCCATATTGACTCTACCCTGGTCACATCATGCTTCCCCAAGTTGAAAACATGTGTGGGGCTTGTACCTAAGCATTAAAAATAGTACCCACACATGCTCCACCTTGGTTGACATTTTGTTATTAGTTATTTTTCATGGGTCCCATCAGTTTCTTATGATAGACATTTTGTTGTCCTCGTGATCCCTAGGCTAGCATCTAGAAGGTTCATGGTTGGATTTTATCTTTTGCTGGCTCCAAGCCTTTGGGCCTTTAACCCCTTCTACCATGAAATGAGGGACAACCCCTTCTTGGGTTAGTGTGGAAATAAGGGGATGATGACTCGTCAAGAGGACCTCCCAGTGGAAAACCTATCCCCAAGGGTGATCCACTTACTAGGGCACAATGTCAACCTCCAAAGTGAAACAGGGAAAAGAGCACAATGTCCAAGCAAACATTACATAATCAAAATAAGTAATATATGCAACAAACTCAAATGCCTCAAATATTAAAATGACACTCACCATAATACCTGGGTTGTACCTCATGGAGCCACAGTGTCTTCTGGAAGCCAACTGATGTGGTGGATACGGTCACGACGATCCTGGAACTGTGGTGGCGAGGTGGGTCTTTGTCTGTCCAAGTGGACACTGCTGGTCAAGCTGACTCTTGGTACTCCATGTCTGCAACCTAAGGGCCTCAAGACATCATCTCCTTAGTTATCCCTAGGAGTTGGGGATAATAGTCTCAATTTATTGCATATGGATTCACCAAATCTTCCAGATTTGAAAAAGCTCACCAATGATCCCATTTTAAATGATCTAGCTTAGCCACCCATGCATGCCAAACTGCCCTCAAACATTCCAAATTTTAAGGGGAAGTTGGGTGAAGACCCATCTAATCAAATCACGACATTTCATCTACGGTTGTGTTCCAACTATATCACGAATGACAATGTCCGGTTATGATTATTCAAAATAACTCTAATTGGGCCATTGACCAAATGGAACATCGATGAAACAATAGGATCACATGCTAATTTCACATCTCCCGTGAATGCATTCTTCACCTCTTTCCAGTTACTGGTGTATCATAACACTAGTTTGGATTAAGGAACATGAAGCTAAAATCACGAATCAATATGCTTGCACCTCAACCCTAGCAGATCACTTGCTTACAACCAAACACCGTGTGAGCTTAGAGGATACCAATATTCTCATAAAAGAAGATCATTGTTTCAAGTGTCAAATCATGGAAGCGACAGAAATTATTTAGCATCCCAACAGCTTGAATAGAGTCGACAGTATGGAGATTAGCAAGAACTAGCTCCCATTGATCTACTATAGAGAAAATAGGTAAATATAAGCAAGTTTTCTCTTGTCCTCCCTGGTTTGTTGTCCTTTTATCTTCTGGTTTCTTCCATTTCCTTTTTTTTTTTTTTTCTTCTTCTGGTTCCTTGACCTCTGACCTCTTCCTTGCTTTCTCTCTTTTCCCTCCGTTCTCATTTTTTGATTATTTATATTTCTTCTATTGATTTTCATTATTAATTTCTTGCCTCTTTATTTGATTCCCTTTAAGTTTTTGTTTTTTTTTGTTAAGTTTTCTTACCCCTATTTTCTTTTCCCCTTTTCCTTTTTCTTTGAGTAGTTTTATTATTATCTTCTTTCCTTTTTATTCTTTGTTTAATTTTTTTAATTTTATTTGTTTTCATGCAAATTATAGTCTATAGTCTAGTATTAATATTAATACGATTCCTATAATACTTATATTAATTTTAATTTTAATAAAATTTTAATATTATTTCTTAAAATGCACCATTATTACTATTAAATTTAATATTAATAGTAATATAGTACTTATATATATTTTTTTTGACCGTAACTGAAGGATAGCTTAATTAAAGTCCGGAAAATCAGCTTCCGGGTGCTATGCTACACTGGGAGATTCCCTGGCAAGACAAAACGCTCTGTCGTGAGTGGCAGAGTCCATTGATGGTCTAGGCCCGCAAAAACTGGATTCCATTCGATATTGTAGTCCAGAAATTTCAGTGATATGGTTGCCTTTTGATGCCCAGGATTGAGAGGGTCTTTTTGACAGCGAACTCCAGAGCAGCGTGCGATTTCTTGCTGTTGTAAATTTGCTTGACCAATTTCAGAAGCTTTTTGCGTCTTCTCTTTGACATCCTCACGCGCATTGATCTGTAACAGCCGGCTTTGAATATGTATTGTCAAGGGTCCAACCTCAGAGTTGAGGTTTATCCTCCCCCGCTCCGAAGAAGACACCGATTTCTCAAGCTTTTGCGTGGTACCACTCTTTGCTGAGACATGGTTTTGAAGTTGATCAATCTCAACCTGGCTGGAAGCAACTTGTTCTTCTAAACTTGTGTTTTCCTCCTGTGGCTGTAAGAGTTCTTCTTTGATAACAAAAATCTTCCCCCCCAGAACATTACTTTCTTTGCAGGCATTTTGAAGGTCATCGTTCAACTTCACATTTTCGTGCTGCTGGATTTGGAGAGAGTTCTGCAACATCAGTTTTCCTTCCTCGTTCACTTGAGCCATTTGCTGTGTATTTAACCTGAGTTCTCTGCACTCTTCTTCCAATTTTTGGGCATGGTTACTTGAATCAGTAAAGCCTTTTTTTAGGCATTGCTTTCTATTCCTGTAAGAAGCCATCATCTCCATCAAGATTATTTAAAGGATCATGCTACTAAGTATGGGACAACGATCAGTGGAGCACTGAAGGCAGAGTTTACAGAGTAAGAGAACAGGCCTGCCATAGTCATGGGATATTACAGGTTGAGTCGATCCCATTGACAAAAATTGTGCTTCTGCTCAGGAGAGAAGCATGGTTGGCCTCGTGATTAGCTTCCTTGTTGAGATGTCAGAGCACATGGAAGAAGCTTATAGTTTGAAACTTGCCTGCTAGGATCCTTATTTTCTGGTAGATCCGATTCATTTGGAGGCTAGAGGGACTAGTATTCGTGCGCATGGCCTGCACCACCAGTTTGGAATCTCCAAAGACTGATAAGGTATGAATGCTTAGACTGAGTGCTTGCCGGAGGCCCTGCCACAGTGCATAATATTTAGCAAAATTATTAGATTGAACTCCCAACCCCCAGGCAAAGGTGGATCGAGTCGAACCTGAGGGCGAGAGGATCACTCCTCCTCCACCTGAAGGGCCTGGGTTTCCCTTAGAAGTGCCGTCGAAAAACAAACAATGAGTCTCCTGTGCGAGTCTCCATTTAAGAAAATCCTCTTCATTCATTCGGATTTCCCAAGCAGCTAGAACTGGAGACCTGCCTGAGGGTGGAGCTTGAGCATTTGTGGATAGGGCTGTAAGCCAGGTTGTTTCCCTATCATCTAAAGGCTGAGCATTCCACAGAGCAGGCTTGTGTTCCAGGGTCTCTCCAAGGAGAAATTTGGCTTTCATTGCCACCTTTGAGGGAGGGCTCTCCACACTTCTGAATAAGTGATTGTTCCTCTCAAGCTAAAGTTTCCAGAAAATAAATTTAGGGAGCAACATCCAGACTGTTTTGAGCAGGTCCTTTTTGGAAAGATGGAAGGGCGAGGAGTCGACCCAATTGGAAAGGAGATCAACAGTAAGAGAAGGCATAACAAAGCTAGGAATACTCGTTGGAAGAACTTCTTGCCAAACCTCTTTTGAGAAGGGACAGGAAAGAAGTAAGTGGTCAATGTTTTCCTCATAATTCTTACACAGGGAGCATCTTGAGGGACCTTCCAGCCCTCTTTTCCTCAGATTCTCCGTAGTGAGAATTCTTCTGTGCGCTATATTCCAGCAAAAAAAGTCGACTTTCATAATGGACAGAGTGGACCAGACGTACTTCCAGAGGATAGGATTTGGGGCAACATGAGGGACCGCCATTAAAGATTGATAGCCTTCCGCTGTAGTGAAACTTCCAGATTTTGCACCCCAACCTCTCTTATCCCTGACAGCTTGTTTCAGTGGGGATTTGCCCTGCAGGAGCTTGGACAGAAGCTTTGCCTCTTCGTCAAGCCTAGGGGGATAGCCTCTTATATTCCAATCATACCGGTTGTTTTCATTATCCCAGGAAGAGAGGTCCCAAAGTGTGAAGACATGCTGCTCCTGAAGCCACTGTTTTATATTCTGAATTCCTAGATTTTGCCCCAAAGGTTCTTCCCCAAGGATTGAGTCGTCCCATACTTTGATTCTTATCTGATTACCGGGGATCCAGTACAATAAAGATCTGAAGTGTTCCAGTGCTTTGAGACAGAGTTTAAAGATAGGGGATCCTTTTTTAATGGGGGGATTTTTATCTAAGCACCACTGTCTCTGTCCTGTGAAGTATTTTTTCCACAATACCTTCTTGCTCCAGCTAGGCCTTCCAGATACCAATTGCCAAAGGAGTTTGGATCCCGTGGCTAAATTCTAAGCATGAATACTTCTAACTTGGAGGCCTCCTTCGCTGTAAGGTCTTTGGATTTTGTCCCAACTGACAAGATGTAGCTTTTTCAGGTTTCCTCTCCCTCCTTCCCACAATTTTTTTTTGAAGAGACTTTCAATCTTGCCGATGACTGTAATGGGGGCCAGAAGAATAGAGGATTGGTAAATAAGGATGTTGTAAAGAACATATTTCAGCAAAACTAGTTTTCCTGCTAGTGTGAGCCAACCGCCCCCCCACTTCTGAATCTTTATTTTTAACTTGTCAACGATGGGATTCCAGTTCATTGAGTTGATGGCAGACTTAAAGATCGGGACACCCAGGTAGGTGAATGAGTCCCAATTCTGCGAGCAATCCATTTCCAGAACTCTAGAGATTCTTCCAATTTTTGTTCCAGGGCAGTTCCAGCAATAAATTTTGTTTTTTTGCAGGTTGATCTTGCTTCCTGAAACCTTAATGTAGATTTATAGCTCCTTCTTGAAGCTCCTTGCAGAATGGAATCCATCGCCTCCCAACAGTGGAGTATCATCTGCAAATTGGGGATGATTTATGTCCTTTACATTTGGCGCCATGCAGAGACCGCGGAGAAAAATATCTTGCTGACATTTGTTTAGCTGGAAGCTGAGCATAGAGGCCTGAATGGCATAGAGAAGCGGAGATAGGGGGCATCCATGATGCAGCCCTCTTGAGGCCTGAAAAAAGTTTGTCGATCTCCCATTGACCAAAGGAGCTATCCAAGGGGAATAGATGCATCCTTTAATCCAGCCAATGAGCTCAGGGGAAAACCCGAAATTCTCCATCACCATGGAAAGATAGTCATGTCATACTCTATCAAATGCATTGGCGAGATCTAGTTTCACTGCCATTCCTTTCTCTTTTCGGAGGACGCTGGAGTGGATAGCTTCTTGAACAAGAATGACATTGTCTAGAATTTTTCTTCCCTTTATGAAACCTCCTTGATTTTCGGGAATGATCCTCGGCAGAATTGTTTTGATCTTATTGGCTATAATCTTAGTGACCAGCTTGTATCCTGTGTTGCAGAGAGAGATGGGTCTGAACCTGGAGAAATTCGAGGCCCCTTGCTCCTTCGGGATCAAGGCCAAGAAAGAGGATTTTGTGCTCCCTCCCAACTTGTGGTGGCTTTGAGAGTTCCTTACCATCCGGAGAAGATCATATTTGATTATATCCCAATAGTTGGAATAAAATCTGGCTGTGAATCCATCTGGGCCAGGGGCGTTGTCTAGGTTCATATGGGACAGAGCAGATTTGAGTTCTTTCATAGTAATAGGAGCTGCGAGAGAGTCATTATCAGAGGCTTGGATCACTTTGGGAATTAGCGAGAGGGGGTAAGCATGAGGGTCTAAGGAGTCAGCAGGGGGAGCTGTATAAAGGTCTTGGAAATGGGAGAAGGCAACCAGTTTAATGCCTTCAAAGTCTTTCACCAGATTGTCTTGATGGAAGATTTCCTTCATTGTTTTGAAATTTTTCCTAGCTTCAGCATGTTTGTGAAAATAAGAGGTGTTTTTGTCACCACTCGCTAACCAAAGGCTTCTAGAATTTTGACGCCAATACTCTTCTTCGACTCTGCAAGATTTGTAATAGGCTTTTTGGTAGTTACTTTCAGTCCGGGAAATGCTTTCAGTGATGGGGACAGTTTCCATGAGGGTTTGGTGGTTTTCCAAGGCAACTTGAGCGTCTTTCCTGCAAGAGACCGGGGAGGAATGAAGCTTGGCCCAGTTCTTAAGATCAAGTTTTAGTCGTTTAAGCTTTTCTTCCCAAATAAAGGAGGGGTTTCCAGTTACCTTTTTACTCCAAGAGCTAGAGACAAGGTGACTAAAGCCATCTTGATGGACCCACAGGGGACTAAACCTAAAGGGGATGGGCCCCAGGTTTTCGTAAACGGAGAGATCAAGGAGGATAGGTTTGTGGTCAGAGATACAATTGGGAAGGATTTTGGACGAGCCATGTAGCCCCAAGGTGAGGCAGGAGGAATGGGCCAGAAACTTGTCTAGATGGGCCGCGATGTGCCCTGGCCCTAGCCTTTTGTTAGTCCAGGTATAGTTACCATTGGAGGGTTTAATGTCAACAATATCCCATCCTAAGATGATGTCTTCAACCCATTCCCGAGAGGGATCTCGGACAATGGATCCCCCCTTTTTCTCATTTGCTTCTAGGGTGACATTTAGATCCCCTACAATGATTATATTTTCAAGCCTGTGGAGGCTTAGGAACGCTTCAATAGAGTCCCATCAATCTTTTTTTTCAGATAACAAAATAGGAACATAGAGATTGAACAAACTTACTTGGTGGCCCGAAGCTTTGTGAGTGAGTTTGGTGTAGATCTAGTGCATAGTACTATGAACAACAAGCAGCTCAAATATGGAGGAATCCCAGAAGGTGGCTAGACCTCCTGAGGCTCCCCTGGAGCTGACAGCTTCCCCAGAGCTTTTTTTCCAGAATGCGTTTCCTGCATGGAGGGCAGAGTCATCCTCCATTTTTGTCTCATGAACAAGCAGGATCTCAGGCTTGTTGATTCTTACTAAGTCTCTCATTGCTTCGACTTTCTGTGGGCTGCCTAGACCTCTGCAGTTCCAGGAGATGTACCGCATTATTTACTTTTAGAGGGGATGGCCCCTTTAGAGGCCTGGCCTTGCTTGGATATTGTATTCATCATGCCTTTAAGAGTTTGCTGGGAGCCTTGCAAAATATCTGCGTAAGAGAATTCTTCCCTTTTCTTTTTGTTTGGTTTCCGGCCCCTTGGGTTCTTGACTGGGGTTGCATGCAGACTCCCGGACTCAGTGGATCCTTCATCAGTGTCTCCTCCTGGGTCAGAGTCCTCTTCCGCTTCTCCTCGAATAAGAGAGCTTCCAACTAAAGGATTTGTCGGTTCTGGTTGGATTTCCCCTGGCTCCAACGTGATAGCACCTTGGGCGTTTTGCTTCTCAACAGGGATACCGAGATCAGGGGGAGTGGATTCCTGAATGATAATAACCAGAGTGCCTTCTGGAGCATTCACCACCGAGGAGCTTGCTCCTAGGGCCGCTGTGACTGGCTGCTGAATCTGAACTTGAGATTGGGCGGGTTCCTTCGACTGGGCTTTAGTATCTGATTTATGTGAATTGCTTGGTGCTCTTTTCTCATTTGACTTGGAGGGGGCCTTTCCTCTTTTGACCCTCTGCCATCCCTCGCCTTCTTCTTCCGGCTGGGCTTTTGGGCAATTGCATTGGAAGTGGCCATGTTCATGGCAGAGCCGACACTTAAAAGGAAGCTGCTCATAATCGAGTTTCTGGAAATGAGACCAGGAGCCTACAGAGAGTTTGATGGCTTCTGGAAGACCTGCCTCCAGATCAACTTCAACACAAATCCTCGCGCAGGAGTACTGCCCTTTATGCTCTGCTTTGTCAATGAAGCGTCCTAGGGTATTCCCTATTTTTTCTAGGGCTTGGATATTCCAGCAATGGATCGGAAGATTAGGGAGTCTTACCCAGACCGGTACCTCTTTGGGTACATCAACTGTTGGATCAAAGTCCGGAGACCACCGGTTTAGATAGAGTCCTTGGGTACCCATAAAATAGGGGCCACTTCGGAAGATGAGATCGCGGTCTTCTTTTGAGATAAATTCGAAGACGAAGAATCCTCTCCCCACCGGATAACAGGTGACACTGTGCTTCAGATGGGGCCTCCAGTTACRCTGAATCCAGTTATCCGTGGTTTTGGAAGAGTGCCAAAGCCCCATGAATTGGCCAACCAAACCTCTTTCAGCGAGAGCCARGGCRATTTTAATGGAGTGCTCCTCTAGCAGTTCAATTTCTGGTATTGTGTSAAGTTTCTTGACGAATTTCGGGGCCTCTTTGGCCACCGGTTTCTTCCCGGACGATGCTAACARCCTTCTAAACGCCTCTTCGRCAGAGATCGRGGAGGAGGGAGGGGGATCCCCTCCCCCTGGCGTGGCCATGGAGGCAGCCTGGAGYTGCRCARCAAACCCTAGAGGCAACGATTCACTACACGATCCGAATCAAGCGGTCCAKCCCCCCTCGAAAGAGAGCTTGTTAATGGAAGTGGAAAGGGTAGTTCAATARTATAGTACTTATATTATTACTATTCTTAATTTAAATATTGTTTCTCAAAATGCASYATTATTACTATTAATACTAATATAGTTAATCTATGATTATTATTAATACTATTAATGCACCATTATGATTATTCACCATTATTACTATTAATACTAATATARTTAATCTATGATTATTATTAATACTATTAATGCACCATTATGATTATTCTTGTTGTTCTTAGGTTAATTTAAAATTTTATTTGTTTTGTTTTCTTCTTTATTCTTCCGATTTTTTTAGTAGATTGTATTTCTTTTATTTTAATATTGTTTTTATTTAACCTTATTAATTTTAAGTTGATTTATCCCCTTTTTCTTAGGTTCTTTTATGCTAAATTTTTTATTTCTAAATATTTATCTTTCTTTTTGTTTTTTTAAGTCTTTTTACCATTAATTTTAATTTCATTAATTCACTCTTATTTTCTTTATTTTCAAATTATAATGATAAATCTAATATCATTCTTACCATTATGTTTTTTAATCTTAGGTTTTCTGACATCATTTTTACTGTAGCCGTCACTTTTGTTCTTGTAGAGCCAATGCCTTTGGTCTTCCACGTTACCTTTGCATTTTTTGTACTTATAGTAACTTTGCTCCTCTTCTCTACGTGGATTTTCGTCCTGAAGATGGATCCTACTATAGATTTGAAATGTAGGCAAGAAACAAATAATACTATGGATATTCCGAACCATTTTGAAAATGATCCTAACCGCAAAAAACTAAATTCTTGGAAATTCTTACTGATTTTTGACAAACCACTTCCACACACATCGTGGATCATATCCACAAGTGGCACTAGTGACATAGTTTATGCAAAATTGACGTTAAGGACAAGCTCCTCTTGGACCGGTTATTAAAATTCCTTTTGCCTATGATTTCCAAATACATGGCCATAACCATGCCTTAGAGTAAAGAAGATGCCATCCTTAAAGCCCAACACTTTGACTTGATTTACACTCATTCTAGGCACCTTTACATAGTCCTCTCAGATATTCCTCATCCTCAACCATTTGAATGAGAAAATCCACGAGCATCCCATTTTTTTGATGGATTGATTGGGTCCATGACTCAATTCAACCAACCTTATGGACCCCCATTCTAATATGGCACCAAGCACCATGGGAGCCATCATGGTGGAGTCCCCACACATAAAAATATTATTGGAACATCATATCTACCCAATAGTATGCCACACAACCCTACTTCCCAAAGGTAGGGTGTCCACAACCCACCACATTCAGGGACTAGCATGCCCCCCCAAGTCTTGCATTCTACCCCACACATGCATGGGCCCTCTTGCAAAAATCAAAATTACCATAGAGGGACATTTACTTTGTATAATCAATCTGGGAATCCTGCATAAAATAACTTGTACTACCCATCATTTGGACCTTCAAAAGACATTGTTACACCACCAAAATGTCAAACTATACTTCATTCAACCCTCACCATCTCAGCAGGTTCTGTAGAGAAATAACACTCGGAATAAGACAACTAGGAAAAACAAGACAAAATTAAACAAAAGCTTTAACAATGAAAATCACACAGTACACTGATATTTTACCCTGAAAACCCTTAACTCGGAAAACCAACATTCCTTGAGTGTCCCCCACTCCTTGTTGTCTTATTCATTCATAGAATAAAGATTTACATGACTAACCTTGGTCCACACCTAAGACACAATCATCATCCTACTCTCTTTATTTTACACAAGAACAACCCTGCAACAAATTCAACTTACAACTACATGGCCATTACACAACTCTCGAATTTGAGATTTTGATAATTTAAGATTAACATTTTATAGTATTACATGGTGCCATATTTATAGTATTTACAACAACAAAACCCTAATTCATGGCACCCAAAAATGGTTATAGATCCATGCAGAGGATTTGCTACAATCCCCGTGAATCTCAGAATTTTGTTACAGTTGACCACTAGGTCGAAATTCAATTAGCTTTTCTAGTTGACTACTAGTTGACCATTCAATCAATCACTTTTTAATCTTTTTTCGACCTCTAGTCAACTTGAGTTGTCGACCTGACCTCTGACTTAACAAAACTATCAAATTGACTTAACCGTCCAGTCAATTATTCACCCAATCGATCCACCTTGAATAGCCAATTAATTAGACCGAGTTTCCATTGCAAAGAATATAACAACCCAACATTCTCCCACTTGTTGTCTTCTTTGTAGAAACATGAGAACCTGAATTTCTGTTCACTGACCCGGGGAATCAATGCCCATTTCCTCTCTACACCAAGAGTACTTCACCACACTCTCAAAATTGGTCAAAGAGTCTATGATGTTTTTCAAAGTGTCTACCTTCTCCAACAACACCTTCTTGCTTTCGACCATGTCTCTCACGAAATGGTATTGTACATCAATACACTTCATCCCAGAATGGTAAGCTAAGTTTTTTGCCAATAAAATTGCACTTTGACTATCTCAATTTATATTCATAGCTTGCTACCCAAACCCAATCCCTGAACACAATCTATGCATCCATACAACATCTTTTCTTGCATGGGTGGCTACCATGTATTCAAATTTTGTTGTCGAAAAGGCTACAACTGCTTATCTCTTACTCATCCAATTGATTGCTCCACTGAACATCTTCAACACATATCTGCTCATTGACCTTCTTCGATCAAGATCTATAGCCTAGTTGGTGTCGAAAAAATCCATGTATGTTCAGTTTACTATCAGTTTCATGTTTCCCTTGGTAACATATCAGATATTTTGTTGTACCATACAAGTACATGAACACTCACTTGACAATAGTCCAATGCTCTTTCCCAAGTGTTGACATGTACCTTCTCAATACTCCCACATAATGAGAAATATCTGGTCGAGTGTAGACCATTTCATACATCAAACTACCAACCATACTATCATAGGGAACACATGCCATGTCATCTATTTCTTTCTATGTATTTGAACACTACTCAACAATTAGTTTTACTCCTATAATAATTGGTACCTTGACTGGTTTACAATCTTGAATGTTGAAATGATTTAAGACTATTTCCACATACTTCCTTTGATTTAACCAAAGTTTTATAACTTCCCAATCTCTCTTGATATCCACTCCTAGAATGAAGTTCGCAACATCGAGATCCTTCATGTTGAACTTGGAGGATAGCCGCATCTTCACCTCCTTCATAACATCCATGTTGCTCCTGACCAACAACATGTCATCGACATACAAAGCTAGATATATGAAATGACCACCTTCTTCCTTGGAATATACATAGTGATCAACCTTGCTTCTCACAAATCCCAAACTAAGGATGTAAGTGACAAAACTTTGGTACCACATCCTTGGTGATTGCTTTAAACCATAAAGGGATCTTTTCAACTTGCACAACAACTCTTTCTTTCCCTTTATTGCAAATCCTTTAGATTGTTTCATGTAGATTTAATCTTCCATGTCCTTATGTAGGAACACTATCTTCACATCCATTTTCTCTATCTCAAGATCAAGTGCTACAACCAAAGACATTAATACTCTTATGGAAGTTAATTTTTCAATAGGAGAGAAAATCTTGCCGAAGTGCACTCCATCGACTTGGGAATACCTTTTCACTACAATTCGAGCTCTGAAATTCTTGAATTGACATGCCAAATTATACTTTTTCTTAAACACCCACTTGCTACCAACACACTTCCTTCCATTAGGTAGCTCGACCAAATCCCATGTCTCATTCTTATGCAACAATTCCATTTCTTTGACCATGGTGTCCTTCCAAAGTTTAACCTTTGTCGAGTTGACTGCCTGCCTGAACGAATTAGGCTCATCATCGGTGGTAGATAATACAAATGTAGAATGTAAATCAACTGGACTATACCTTTCATCTGGTTTCCTTATTCATTTAGGCCTCCCTACAAATGGATTCGGTTGTTCCACCTCTTCATATGATTCAACCGACTCATTTGAATCATGTTCTTCATTCCTCAGCTCAAATACTAGCTTCTTTGGTTCTTCTTCATTTGAGCCTCTTCAATCCTAAAATTTCCCCTGACTTCCTTTAATACCACATCTTGAATATAAATTGTCTTCCTCAATACTAGATCCCATCTCTTATATCCTTTCATTCCATCCATGTACCCAATGAAAATACACTTGATTGCCTTATTGTCCAGCTGGTTCCTCTTTTCCTTAGGAACATGCACAAATGCATCACAACCAAAAAATATGAGATGTGAAAGTGAATGCTTCTTACCAAACCATACCTCACATGGAGTTGAGTCGACTAACATTGATGAAGGAGACCTATTTACTAAATATTGTGCATTGACTGCCTCTACCTAGAATTATCGTGCGAGCCTGACACTGCTGAGCATGTTCCTTGCCTTTTCCATAAACATCTTATTCGTTCTTTCAACAACTATATTATGTTGCGGGGTATATAGTGTGGTATTTTGGCATGCTATGCTACATTTATTGTAGAATTGCTCAAACTCTTTACCATATAATTCGCCTCTATTGTCTGTTCTCAACACCTTGATATTTTTCTCTGTCTCATTTTCTACAAGAGATTTGAATTACTAAAAACCTCAAATTTATTCCTTAGGAAATATAACAATTTATTCCTGGAGAAATCATCTATGAAGGAAACATAATATAGAGATCCACCTAGTGATGGGACTGGTACTGGCCCAAACATGTCACTATGTATCAATTCCAAGATCCCTTTTCCCTTGTAGCTCCAGATGGGAATCTCACATAATTTTGTTTTCCATATATGAAATGTTCACAAAAATCGACTTCTAAATTACAATTAGCAAAACCTTCGACGATACCTTTGTTTTGCATAGCTCAAAGTCCTTTTTCCCCAATATGTCCCATCCTCTGGTACCATAACATGGTTGGGTCGACTAGATGATGAATAGTCGAGTTGGTTGGAGTCAATTCGATTTGTTTGTAGTCGAGTCCATTTTAGAGAAAACAATGATGTTACATTTAGTCAATTTGAAACTCCCCAACAACTTGTACATGGTTACAATATGAACTCCTCTCATTAAGACCATT
>ML787118.1:50792-78578 GCA_009831015.1 Picea engelmannii
GGGGCAAGGCAAAGCATTCATGCACATCGTATGGAATTGTAAAAAAATAGAAAAAGCGTCCAAATTTGAAGCCAAATTCAAATTTGAATCGGATGAAAATGAAATTAGGAAGGTCATAAACAATTTACCTAGACTCTTATGTCCCAAGGAGGAATGGTTCCACCATTGAGAGTAAATGAAAATTCATGGTAATTTCTAAAATTTGGAAATGTGTGGAATCTACTAGTGGATCTATCAAACTCGTTGTAGAGCATCAAAAACAAGGAGTCCTTGGAAGGAGAGTGAGCACCGATACTTGCTTGAGATTTTGGAAGCACATGATAAAGTATAATAATGAAAATCAATTTGGTATTTATTTACCCCATCGCGATGTGCTTGATGACATGGATACACATTGATTCATAATGTTAAACAACATCAAGGAGCTTTATTCAATGCTTATTTTTTTATTATAATGTATGGCAATGCTTCTGAACAATGACGCACTGGGGCATCATTTGTATATGTGCGTTGGGGCATCATTTGTATATGATACATTTATGAAGGTGGTAATTTGTTATGTAGACATTTGAAATTTAAAAATAACATTTAATAATGGTATTGATTACTTAAAGATGCTTCTATAGGAAACTTTTACTCCCTAATGAGGCCTTGAACCACTACAAAGACCCTATAGAGAGAAAATATGTTCTTTTAATGGGATATAAGAACCATTAGGAGGTTTTGCGCACTAGGTATGGATTTAAAGTCCTTAACCATGCTCTACTAAAGAAAACAAGGTCCTTAGGATGTAAGTGATGATTCTAGGGTTCATGGGATGGGAAGAATACCTTGAACCACTACACATGCCTTTTAATGGGATATTTGGCTTTTGAGTGGCATATGACCATTGTTGTCCAAGATTTTTTTCTATAATAATGGAGGAAATCAAAGGCCTTGTGACCTTAAATGAATTTAGTGGAATTTGATCCATGACCAAGAAATCTACCACATACACCCTCTAAAGGGGATATTTTACCTCAAATGATAATATGGATGCTATTAGGATATTTTGCACATAAGGGATGTGTTTCATGAAATTGACAATACAGGTGGAGGAAACGAGGAAATTAATCTCTAAATTATTCAACCATCATTAGGACCTCTAAAGGGGATATTCAACCTCCAAATGGGATATGGTCATCACAATTAGGATTTTTTACACTCTAATTAGGATAGTACTATGGTTGTGACAATGGTCAAGGGTTGAAAAAAGGGCCTTACACCATAAATAGATCTCTAGGGCTGATGGGCCATGAACATGACCTCAAAACACAATACATGGCCTCTAGAGTTTATCATTGGTCTCCATGTGGAATATGGGTGCTATTACGAGGTTTTATGCACTGGGGATTGGTCTCAAGGTGTTGACCATTGTTAAGGGAAAAAATCCACGAAATCAAGCTTTAAATTATATTCTTGATATGATAGGCCATGCTAAGGCCTTGAACCATAATGCAACCCCTCCAAGGGGGGTCTTTAACATACAAGTAGGATATGGGTGCAATTAGGAGTTTTTACATAGCATGAAAGGATATTGAGGACTTGACCATAGTTGAGGGAAGAAAACAAGGGCCTTATGCTACAAATGGATCATTAGAACTCATGTGTAACGTTCCCCATCCTAGCTAAGGTCCATTACATGCATAATTACACATAAATTAAATTTTTTAAAACTAACTAATTGTTGTAGCTTATCAACTACAAATTACATACAGGTTTAAATATTATCTGATAAAATTCATTAAATGCATCTACAACATTTTAGAACAAGCATGAATGCAACTAATAACTCACATAGCAACATGTAAAATCATTCTCATACACATTAAAAGCACAACAATTAAACACAAAAAATAACTCAGAAAACATGTAAAACACTTATCTTTTAAATCAATTTTGCAACCAACTACTTGGGAATGACGTTCCACCCAACCATAGACTTGTTGTTCCAAATCTCAACAACAAGTCGCCCCCGATTTGGGGATAGTAATCCACAAAAGAGGGTGGTCTCTCACTATCCACTCACAACTCATAAATCCCACAACCCACTGGTATTCTCCTACAACTATCCTGATTTTCCACCAGATCTCTTCTTCTTGACCTTCCAACCCAAGGAATGTACCCCTTCATTGATCTCAGTCACTCGAGTGTCCCATTCATTTATTAGCGTCTCTTTGGCCAATTTAACCTAGAATATCTCTAGTGGGAACTCAAGGGAACTCACTGTCAGGAAAACTACAATCAAACAACAAAAAACACTCGTTGTTACAATGCAACTCACACAAGAGTTCACTCTTCACGCCTAAAAATTTGGCTCTTCAGTCTTCAGCTCCAAAAATCTCTATCATGCTCCAAACTTTTCCCTCCATAGTTTCTCCAACTCCAAGCTCTTCTTTTATGCTCTCTGCTTGTTGTTCATCCCCCAAACAGTTTGCTGTCTAAAAATGTTGTAACAAACCATATGAATCTCCTCTCTTTGCTTGCTTGACTCACACACTTCCCCAAACTGATTGTACTCAATCCCCATGCTCCCAATAATTATGGGATGCGACTTCTAACACCCACCCTCTTCCATGCATTCAATGATTGTCTTTGGGGAAACTCAATAAAAAAATAGAGTTTGATACATAATGAGAATAAAATTAAGGAATGTGGGTGAAATTGATAGACATGGGTAATTCCCCCTTGGACCCATTTCTTAGACATTGTAACACCCCGTTTTCTCCAAAGACTGTGGTTATGCACACAAATTATATGTTAATAATATAAGGCATGTAACTATGTTTTGATTTAATATAAACACCAAACTGCTGAATGAGAGGGAACAAACTTGATAAGTACTTGCCATGATACACAAGAGGAAATTGTTAAAGTAGAGGCTTGATAGGATGGTTGAGTGAAATGAAGATAAGATGCATCAGTGAAGAAAATAGGAAGCTTTCACAACAAGCTTATCTATCCTTACAAACATGATGATTTCACCACCAACACACCAGACTGATGGAAGAGACCACATGAACATTAAAGAGAAGGTCGTAAATGTGGTTGGGTAGTAATGACTACAACAATTGGCCCATGTGTAGAAAGAATGGATGTCAAGAACATATTGAAAAATACCCCTTCAGATTGAAAAAGGGTGGATTGCAGGTTATGTCTGCAGGGATTCAACAGAGATCCTGAGGAATGGAGAGAGGCAGGAAAAAGGTAGTGTGGGCAGCAAGAGAGAACATAGATGGAAAAAAAAGATGAACAGAGAAAAAAAGAGAGCCCATAAAAATGAGCAATAGAGCACATGAGGAATATACATTGATTAAGAAAGGAAAGGATAGCTTTCTGGAAGAAAATAGGAAGATTTTCCAAGCCGAGGATGATCACCCTGAACATAGATGACCCAGATCTTGAACTAGAGCAATAGTGGGTTGTAGCTTGGTGCTTACTGGACATAAATCAACACTGGTAAGGGGAGGTTGCTGGGGGGATGTTAAGTAGAGAAGGGACTTTCTTGTGTAGGGGAAATCCAGTTGAGAAACCACCTGATAAACCTGTAGAGACCCCGAGCTTAGTAGGAAGTGGCAACTTCTACTGTTTCGGAGGGAGAAGGAGAGTAACCTTGTCAGATCATCATAGACTTGGAGCCCTACTGAGTCAATTTCCTTGGTTGTATCATGGATTGGCACGGGGGTGGTGTGTTGTAGGAAGTGACTCTACAACAAGGCCTAAGATTGGGAGGAAAGGCGTCCTCTCTCAGTCAGTTGGATTGGATCATTCCTTTATCAGATAAGTGATTCATCTGTATTGAACTGACTGTGAATGTCTTATGTGAATGACTTATGTGAACGCTTAAAGATAGAAAATTTGTGTGTTAATATGTGTGTGTGTGTGTTTAAATCCAAGAGAATACTAATGCTTGGTTAAATCATAAAAACTAACGGACACTAACTGCTACTTGTTTGAGTACCCCATATGTTTCATGTGTGATGAGACTGCAACTGTTGGGCTGTTTCTCTCCTTCTACTCTTCTTGGTTTGACCCAGGTTCAGATCTGATGAAGGTTCCAACAAAACCCTCTAAAACTATCGACCCTCTTGGTAAACCAAAAGGAAACATAGTACATAGACTGTACTGCAGAGTCTCTCCTGAGATAGCTCTATGTGTGACTGGAAAGATCAAGTGCTTGCAGTCTAGGAAGGAGTGGGGATCTGGGATTGTATTTGATCTTCTTCAGGCCTTAAATTGATTATTCCTAAGATTCATTCGTCTTTGAGTCATGCATGTATTCTAACATATTTATCTTAACCATTCATTCATCCATTCATAAACTAATCACTGATAGAGGTAAACATGCAACAAAAATTATAGATAACACATGTTTTTATCATGGTTTATCCTTTCCCGGACTATGTCCAAAAATATCTGGCTTCTCTACTCTTTTATTAGGTTTTCTACAAAATATGGCGTTGCATGCACTATATGTCCGGTCATACAATCATGAAAAAGGTTCGACAACCTCTGTGATGCAGACTAGATCACACTAGGGTCCTCAGCCTATGATCTAACCCTCAATATATAGCTACTTGACTCTTCTGCAACTCAACAACTTACAAAAATATATCATAACTACAATAGTCGTACTGACTAGTATCCGAACTGAACAACACTGAGAATAACAACAAAGAAACCTCAACCTAGACCTCCTAGGTTCTTATTTATACTATTTTACAAGCTTATTAGTTGTTACAATCTCTTACCAAAACCCTAACCCTAACACGGTTAGGTTTTCCTACTTGCGTGCCTTGCATGCTTTCCTCCTTTGCATGCGGCTTTTCCTCGCACGTGCTTCTTTTCCTGCCAACTGTTCTTCTCCAAAATTGGGCCTTTCCTTCCAAAAATAGTCCTTTCCTCAAAATAGGCCTGTGCCCAACAACAACCAATGCAATGCCTAAACCCTAAGTTTGACAGTATGTAGAGACTTCAAGATCATCTTGAGTCCTTGAAAGCCAGAAGCCGAAGTCTTGCAGGACTCAGAAAATGGCTAAGTCCTTTGAACGGATAGTCATGACTCCGTAAACCTTGTTTTGGTTGGTAAGGAACCATCATTGTTGATATAAATAGATCATCACTGTTGATCGATGGTTATTTAGAGTCCCTGTGGCAGAGAGATCCCTCGAGTGTCGTGGGAAGGAATCCTAAACAAAACTATCAGAGTGAGACCTTCCGGAGGAAATATCATGTGTTGTGAGAATAACCCCATTGAAAAGATCTCGAAGTTAGATTAGTGAAATTCGTAGATCTATAAGCAGAAGGGATGAAATTCCAACCGTTGATCATTATGGTCCCCACTAGTAAGTCAAAAGAGTGAGAGTTGATGGGGAGCATTAATGTGAAGAAGTGTGTCAACAATTGTCTAGGTGAATGAATTTAGCGCAATCCTAGCTGGTTCAACGTTGACTGTTTTCGGAGTACGACCTTGATGGAATCAAATAAATCCTTTGATGAACTAGAAGTGTGAGTCCAATGAGGGAATATCAGAATGAATGTTCAACCCCATGGATAACATGGCTTGCTAGCAGGACAATTGGTGTTAGTTAAAGTGATGAGTGTCACTTACCCAAAGGTGGATGAGTCGAGTGTAGTCTACCTGACATGAAACCCTTAAGCCCTGAATCAATCTCATCCGTCTAACGGTATATTTTGATTCATTCTCACAACCATTAATTACAAAGAAGGGTATATTCCTCGATGCTCTGGTATCAGATTAAGGGAACTGCACAAAATTTTCTAGCTCTGAATGAATGGCATTGAAGGGGACTATTATTCAATACCATATCTGAGGGAGGTAACTTGTAAGAGTACTGGTAAATATTTTGAGCGATAACTCCGATGGTTCTACATGGAGAAGACTCATTTGATGGCGTAATTTCATAGGCACCATGTAGGCACAACATAGTTGTCATGGTGAACGACGAATGTGCGGAGGTGTCACGTGGATGCCATGTGTCAATGGTTAGACAAGTCAAATACCAAGGAACTTTAGAAATGCCATCAATTTCAATCTAGGACTCAGTTTTGAACGAAACAACCATTGTTGGAGGGCTCTTGATGAGGAGGAGGCGATGAAGCTCCACAAAGGGGATTGGGATGACTAATAAAAATGATAATTACAATACCCCATCCCTTAAAAAGGACACTTAGGGGGTTAGGTGTGTTACAAAGTGGTATCATAGCTGATAAGAGAGAGTTTTAGCGTGACGCAACCAACTTCAGAGGCTGGGTACATTACAGAGTGGTATTAGATCACAGTTCAAACCCTAGGCTTGGATGGGTCACTAAAACGAGGAAATGTTTCTTAAAAAAGAGAGAGAGAGAAAAGGATTTATGTTTTATGAAATGCCTAAGCTAGAATATTGACATGAAATGCTAACGATGATTGTTGTTTCAACATGTAGGACGAATTGAAAAGGCACACGAAATTGAATGGTGAAACACAATATGGATGACCTCATGCACCTTAGAGATGAAGAATTTGATGGCCAGAGGGATAGGGAAACCCCTCCAGATTTGATGGCCACAATGAGAAGTCTAAAGGCGGTTAATGAAAGGATTATGAGGGTCCATTCCAAACAAGAAGAGTTGAATGTAGTTCTACTGCAAAGTCTGTCTGAAATTCAAAATCATCTACAACAATTTCCTTGCAATGTTAAAGTACAACAGTCAGAGAGGTTGAAAACCCCTTCGAATGCCCAAAAGCACGAAATGGATCACACCGATGTGGGAAGGAGTTCTTCCAAAAGAAAGTGTCAAGGCACTAAGAAAGGTGAATTGAGTGGAGGCAATTCCATGAAGTCCTCTGGTCATAAGACTAATCTAGCAGGAAAGTGGAGTAGTGGCACAAAATCCAGTATTCCTAAGAAGAGAAAGAGGAAGAAATCTTGAAGTTTTATGACTGAAGAATTCAATAAGGATAGGCTTCCCACCTTCGATGGTGAGATAAAGAAAGGAGAGGAAGCTGAAGCATGTCTATTCAACTTGAAAAACTATTTCCGAGTACATAACTACTTAGAGAATATGAAGGCACAAATTGCAGTGTTTAACTTGAATGGTGGGGCTTCCATTTGGTGGGAAGACCTCAACGAAATCAAAAGGATAAAGGAAAGAAATTTAACCTGGAAATAATTTGAGAGATAATTTTGGAAGGCTTAAGATGGGGAAAATTACCTTGAAGGCATATGTAAAATGATTTATGGAACTGTTGAGGTATGTTCCCTACCTTAAGGATGAGAAGGCAAATATCCAACATTTTCTCAGTGGGTTTCCATAGTCATACCAAGACCGAATTGAATTCGACAAACCCAAGACACTAGAAGACACCATTCAGAAGGTTAAATGTTGTTACGATGAGTCTAAGAACAAGAACAAGTCCCCTAAGGACTGGAAAATAAGGGACAAGAGTGGATTCCATAATAAAGGATTTAATCCTTTTCCCCGCAAGAATTATAGGAAGGATGCACACTTAGGGCAGCCAAGCAAGAGCGTGCATCAACAAATTTTCTGTTGCAAAGTAGGAATAAGCCAATGGAGCAGGAAAAGGAACGAGCAGAGGAAAATAAGAAAGGACCTTTGCAATTTTGGGGATGTAGAGAGACACACCTATTGAAGGATTGTCCACATAGACAACATGATAGTAAAAGAGTGTATAATGTATAGGGGGATTCTACCGTCAACGATGTAGCTAGGAGCATATCGATAATCTATGCGACGGTGGAAAATTGATAAGAAAACCACCAAGCTTATGTGGTGGAATTGAAAGGTATCATTACTGGACAACCAATCTCTATTTTAATTGACCTAGGATATAATATTATTTATGTTTCACCTCTAGTAGTTGAGGCATGTTCATTACAAAGAAAAAAACACACCAAGGTGTGTTTAGTCCAGTTAGCCACAAGAACAAAGAGGAAAATGGCGAAGGTCGTTGAAGCTTGTGCAATTCAGAGTGAGGGATTTCAGACCCACGTGAATCTGAATGTTCTACCCCTTGGATCTTATGACATATTATTGGGAATGGATTGGTTAACCGCCCATAAGGAAAATTTGAACTGCTATGAGAAAACTCTAAAATGAAAAGATGAGGAAGGTAGTACAATAATTTTGCAAGTTATTCAATAGCCAATATTTGTGAGAAAAATATCAACGTTACAACTCAAGAAGTATAGAAGAAGAGGGTGTCCTCTGTATGCTATACAAGTAATAAATTCAAAAGAAAGTGGTGACTAGTTGAAGGTTGAAGACCATCATGTGTTATGGGAATTCAAGGATGTGTTTCCAGAGGAGGTGCCTGTATTACCTCTGAAAATAGACCTTGACTTTTCAATTGACCTCATGCCATGAGCAGTGCCAACATCGAGAGTGCCTTACAGGATGAGTGCACTAGAGTTGGTGGAACTGAAGATGCAGTTGAAAGAAATGATGGATAAAGGTTACATCAGGCTAAGTGTATCCTCGTGGGGAGCACTAACCCTATTTTTAAAGAAGAAGGATGGCACCTTAAGGTTATGTATCGATTATCGAAAACTGGACAAGATGACCATCGAGAACAAGTACCCTTTGCCAATAATAGATGGTCTATTTGATCAACTCAGAGGGGCTACAATTTCCCCAAAAATAGATTTGAGATTGGGATATCATCAAGTTATGATTAAGGACGAAGACATCCACAATACAATCTTTAGAACAAGGTATGGACTCTTCGAGTTTGTTGTGGTTCCATTTGGACTTACAAATGCACTAGCTACATTCATGTGTTTGATGAATAGTGTGCTCAGAAAGTACTTCGACAAGTTCGTATTAGTGTTTGTGGATGACATTTTGGCGTATTCCAAGAATGGAGAGGAGCACAGTGAACATCTGAGTCTGGTGTTACAAGTGTTAAGAGAGCACCAACTATGTGCCAAATTCATCAAGTGTGATTTCTTTAAAAGGGAAATCCAGTATCTAGGCCACGTAATCTCAACCGAAGGAGTCGCAGTAGACCCTACAAAGATCAAGGCAATCATGGATTGGCCAGTTCCTAGAAATGTGACATAAGTGAGATCCTTCATGGGATTGGATGGATATTATAGAAGGTTTATCAAGGGATTCTCCAAGATCGAGAATCCTATTACGTCACTAAAAAGGAAGGGAAAGACATTCATGTGGTCACCAGAATGCGAAGATAGTTTTTGACAATTAAAGCAGTGGTTGACCGATGCCCCTGTTTTAAGGATCGAGAACCAAGAAAAAGACTTCTTGGTTTTCACAGATGCTTGCAAGGAAGGACTCAACAAAATAATCATGCAAGAAGGACAAGTGGTTTGTTACAAATCATGAAAGTTGAACGAACATGAGTAAAGGTATGCTACCCATTACTTAGAACTTTCCAAAATTGTACATGCGTTGAAGATGTGGAGACATTACCTGCTCGGGAGGAGATTTGTCCTCATGACTGACCATTGTGGTCTGAATTATTTTCTAGACCAACCAAAGTTAAATGCTAGACATGCTTGGTGGATGGAATTAATTAGTGAGTTTGACTTTGAAATCAAGCATATAAAAGGAAAAGAGAACAAAGTCGTTGATGCACTCAGCCGAAGCGTTTAGGAAATACACCTAACAACAACAAGTGGAGGTGATTCCAACATTCAACAGAGAATTAAGACCCTCTTGTCGAAAGATGATTTCTTCATCCTAGTGAGGGAAAAGTTGCAGCGAGAACCTAACGAAAAGAGGTACAAAGGATATCAACTAAGGGATGATAACCTATTGACATACAACAAGAGGCTATATGTTCTTGATTCAATATACCCATGACAATTGATTATGGATGAATTCCATAGGAGGCCTTACGTCGGTCAACTTGGTTATCAAAAAATGGTGACAATAGTTAGGAAATTATATTATTGGCCTAAGATGAAGCAAGACATTGCTCGATATATCTCAGTGTTTCTAGTGTGCCAATAGGTGAAGGTCGAGCATCGACACCCTACGAGACTATTGCAACCCATACATATACCATAGTGGAAATGGGAAGTGATTTCCATGGATTTCATCATGGGTTTGCCAAACACAGTCAAACACCATGATGCAATCATGGTTGTGGTGGATAAGTTGATCAAGGCAACTCATTTTATTCCCACAAATTATACCTTTAAATCCATAGGCGTTGCCAATTTGTTTGTGAAAGAAATATTCAGGTTGCACGGTTTACCCAAAACCATAATTTTAGACAGAGATACCAAATTCACCTCAAAATTCTAGTGAATCTTGTTTGCAGGTTTAGAGACGTAGTTGGCATTTAGTACGACCTACCATCCTCAAACCAATGGTCAAACTGAAAGGGTGAACATAGTGCTAGAGGATATGCTATGAATGCATGTTATGCATAAACCCAAACAATGGGAAGAATATCTACCTTTGGTAGAATTTGTGTACAACAATGGTTATCAAGAATCATTGAAGATGAGCCCA
The DNA here is from genome assembly GCA_009831015.1 of Picea engelmannii. Classification (NCBI taxonomy): domain Eukaryota; kingdom Viridiplantae; phylum Streptophyta; class Pinopsida; order Pinales; family Pinaceae; genus Picea; species Picea engelmannii. The sequence continues at coordinate 61,338 of ML787118.1, forward strand.
TTTGAAGCTCTGTATGTCAGGAAGTGCAGATTTCCTATTAGTTGGGATAGTCTAGTGGACAAAGTTACACTTAGAACTGAATTACTGAAGGAAATGGAGCAAGCCATGGTTAAGATAAGGAAGAATCTTAAAATTTCCCAAGATAGACAAAAGAGATATGATGATAGCAAGATAACCACCAGAGAGTTCAAGATAGGAGACCATGTGTATCTCTGGGTGAAACCCAAGAAAAGCTACCTGAAAATGGGAATGCGTGCTCAGTTGGCTCCCTCATAATGCAGACCATTTGAATTCCTAGAAAGAATAGGACTAGTAGCATACATACCTTCTTTACCACCTACTATTAGAGAACATAATGTATTCCATGTGTCTTTGTTAAAGAAATATGTGCATGATTCTAATCACATTATTGATTGTACTATAATACAGGTGGAACTCGAAGGATAATTCCAGCCATAGCCCGAAAAGAAATGATTCTCCAGAACCGAGCCATCGCACATGTAAAGGTGCAATGGAATCATTTTGGAGTTGATGAAGCTACACAGGAGCTGGAAGATGCCATGAGATTGGCATACCCATTTTTGTTTACTGTATAATTGTAAAAAACATGGTGTTTTAAACATCGAGGACAATGTTTTATTTAGGGGGAGGGGAATGTAACACCCTGTTTTCTCCCAAGACTGTAATTATGCACAAACCTTATACATTAATAATATGAGGGATGTAATTGTGTTTTAATTTAATATAAACACCAAACTGTTGAATGAGAGGGAAAAACCTTGATAAGTACTGGCCATGATACACCAGAGGAAATTGATAAAGTAGAGGACTGATGGGATCGTTGAGTGAAATGAAGACACGATGCATCGGTGAAGAAAATATGAACCTTGCACAACAAGCTTATATATGCTTACAAACATGATGATTTCACCACCAGCACACCAAACTGATGGAAGATACCACGTGAACATTAAAGAGAAGGTCATAAATGTGGTTGGGTAGTAATAATTACTGTAATTGGCCCATCTGTAGAAAGAATGGCCAATTGAATGGCTCACAGGAATGTACCACAAACTGCCCCTTCAGATTGAAAAAGGGTGGACTGTAGGTTACGTCTACAGGGATTCAACAGAGAGCCCAAGGAATGGAGAGAGGTAGGAAAAAGGAAGTGTGGGCAACAAGAGAAAACAAAGATGGAAAACACAGATGAACATAGAAAACAAGAGAGCCCAGAAAAAAAGCAAAAGTGTAGAGAAGGAATATACATTGATTAAGAAAGGAAAGGATAGATTCCTAGAAGAAAATAGGAAGCTTTTCCAAGCTGAGGATGATCACCCTAAACAGAGATGACCTGAATCCTGAACTAGAGTGGGCTGCCGCTTGGTGCTTACTGGACAAAAATCGACACTGGTAAGGGGACGTCGCTGAGGGACTGTTAAGAAGAGAAGGGACTCCCTTGTGTAGAGGAAATCCAGTTGAGAAACTACTTGATAAACCTGTAGAAACCCCGAGCTTAGTAGGAAGTGGCAACTTCTGCTATGTCAGAGGGAGAAGGAGAGTAACCTTCTTGGATCATCGTAGACTTGGAGCCCTGCTGAGTAAATTTCCTTGGTTTTATCATGGCTTAGCATGGGGGTGGCATGTTGTAGGAAGTGACTATACAACAAGGCCTAAGGTTGGGAGGAAAGGCGTCCTCTCTCAGTTAGTTGGATTGGATCATTTCTTTATCAGATAAGTGATTCATCTGTATGAACTAACTGTGAATGTCTTATGTGAATGACTTATGTGAATGATTAAAGATAGAACAATTGTGTGTTAATGTGTGTGTGTGTGTGTGTGTGTGTGTGAATGCTTAAATCCAAGAGATTGTTTGTATGCTTAATCTATGACCTGAAAGCGATAAGATAATCAACATGGCGATGAATACTAATGCTTGGTTAAATCATAAAAACTAATGGACACTAATTGCTACTTGTTTGAGTACCCCATATGTTTCATGTGTGATGATCCTGCAACCCATGCGAGGCCTAAACCCTAATTTTGACAGTATGTAGAGACTTCAGGATCATCTTGAGTCCTCGAAGGCTAGAAGTCGAAGTCTTGAAGGACTCGAAAAATGACCAAGTCCTTTGAATGGACAGTCATGACTCTGTAAAAATTGTGTTGGTCAGTAAGGAACCACCTCCGTTGATCTGAATAGATTGTCACCATTGATTGATGGTTATTCAAAGTCATCGTGTTGTAGATATCCCTCGAGCGTCATGGGAAAATATCTGAAACAAACCTATCGGAGTGAGACCTTCAGGAGGAAATCTCATGTGCCGTGAGAATAACCCCGATGAAAAGATCTCAAAGTTAGACTAGCACAAGTCGTAGATCTGTAAGCGGAAGGGATGAAATTCCAACCGTTTATCATTACAAGCCCCACTAGTAAGTCGGAAGAATGACAGTTAACGAGGAGCATTAATGTGAAGATGCATGTCAACAGTTGTCTAGGTGAATGGATTTAGCGCAAGCCTAGCTGGCTCAACATTGACTGTGGAATATTCTTCGATACCATATCTGATGGAGGTAAGTCGTAAGAGTACTGGTAAAGAGTTTAAGCGATAGCTCCGATGGTTTTGTGTGGAGCAGACTCATTTGATGGCATAATTTCACAAGCACCACATAGGTGCAACATAGTCATCATGGTGAACAAAGAATGTGCCAAGGTGTCACGTGGATTCCACATGTCAACAATTAGATAGATCAAAGACCAAGGAACTTTAGAAATTCCATGAATTTCGATCTAGGACTCAGTTTCGAATGAAACAACCATCATTGGAGGGCTCTTGTTGACCAATATGCGATGACTCTCCATGGAGGGGATTGAGACGACTAAGAAAAGTGATAATTACAATACCCCATCCATTAAAAAGGAACCTTAGGGGGTCGGGTGTGTTACAGAGTGGTATCAGAGCTGATAAGAGAGAGTTTTAGCACAAACTGACCAACTTCAGAGGATGGGTAAGTTACAAACATTCTCTTGGACGCTCCCCTTTCCTTTGGATTCATCCCCCATCTCTGTCCATATCCCCCAATAACTATCATCACATTTTATTATTAAAAATCAGAAATACAATTTTCATATACATCGCTTGGTCATAGCCACACATTATATCTACATTAAGCTTTAATTAAATTAGGGATTATAGTGGGGACATTACATCATGGGCCTTGAGGGAGGAACATAATTCCCTTGGGATCTAAATGAAGCCTCTAGGGATAAAGGACCATGATTGGCTTCACCAAACACACAACATGACTTCTATTTGGGACCATTTTCATTCAAGTGAGATATGGAAACCATTAGAATGTTTTATGAATCAAGGTAGGGTCTTAGATCCTTAACCATGATTAAAGGAGAAATCTAAGGAATAACACCCTAAGTGAAGATCCTTGAGCCAATAATCCATGTGGATGGCCTCAAACCATCACACAAACCCTCCAAAGGGGATATTTTGCCTCTAAGAGGGATATGAGAACCATTAGAAGGTGTTACGCTCCAGTGACGGGTATTGGGGTCATCACTATTGTTGAGGGAGGAAATAAAATCCTTATTTATGGATCTCTAGGGCTCATATGCATGAACATGACCTCAAACCACACCACTAGCCTTTTAGAGGCCATCTTTGTCCTCCAAGTAGAATGTGAGGTCCTATGCACTAGTGATGTGTCTCAAGGCCTTGGTCATGCTCATCGGAGGATAATAGGTCCCTTATGCCTTAGATGAAGCTTCTAGGGACCAAAGGCCATGAACACGTCCACAAACCACAAAAAATTCCCTTTATAAGGTATTATTTTCCTTTAAGTGGTATATGGGTCTCATTAGGAGGTGTTTTGTACCTAAGATTGGTTTCGAGGCCTTGCCATTATTGGGGGAGAAATCTAGGGATAGGCCCTATATTAATAATCTCGAGCTAATGGGCCATGATCAAGATCTCATACTGCAACACATGCCCTCTAAAGGTATGTTTGATATAAAAGTGGAATATGGGAACAATTAGGATTTTTTGTACATTAGGGAAGGGCCTCATGGCCTTGAAAATAATTGAGGAAGGAAAACAAGATACTTACACTAGAAATGGATCTTAATGGATCATGGCATGAACATGAAATCAAAACACAATGTATGACCTTTAAAGGTTATCTTTGGCCTATAAGTGGAATATGAGTGTCATTATGATGACTTGTTCACTAGGGATGGGTCTTAAGGAATTAGCCATGGTTGAATAAAATAAGGCCCCTGGGCCCTATATGAGGCCTCTAGGGAATAAGGGACATTACCAAATCCACAAACCAAATAACATGTCCTCTATAGGGCATCATTCTCCTTTAAGTGATATATGGGAACCATTAGGATGTTTTGTGCATTAGGGGATGGATCTTAAGGCCTTAACCATGGTTGGGGGGTAAGTTGAGGAAAGTAGACCCTAAATGAAGATTCTTAGTTTAATGGGCCATGATATATGTCTTGAAATGCAACACAAGCACTCTTAAGGGGGGTCTTTGGTATATGAGTGGGATACATGCACCATTTTTAGTATATTTAGACACTTAGGATTTATTTAAGTTCAAATTGGTCTAATATGTCTTTATGTAAAAGTGTGTTTCCATATTATGCATTAGTATGCATTTGTAGTTATGTAATCCAATGGTCACAATATGTTCTAGACATAGAGTAATTCAACGAATCATATTATCCTTGAAACTAATAAATATTGATTTGTGCCTTAACACCTGTTTGGTCCATTATCTCTATTTAACAATAATGAAGGGTCATTTGTTGATGATTGATTGTGAGAAACTCTAATGTACAATTTTTTTTTTTCTTTTGCATTAATTAATTGCCTCAAATGGCCACGTTGGTTGGAGCATTGGAATATTTCACTCTAGAAGGTTTTAATCATGTAAAAACACTCTTGTTATGATCTTTGATATAGTTGTGTGAGTGGTTGGTGAAGGTGTTCATCTTGTGTGGGAATACTCTATTTTGTCGAGCATGGTGTTGGGTTGCTATTTTGATATTATTCTCAAATGATAACTAGCCTTTTCCTCATCCTTTCTTCACTATGCTTCCAACCATAACCTACTTTACCATACTTTCTTCAAGGAATAATAAATCAAGAGTAATTAAGGTTGAATAGGTTGTTTCATTGATGATTTAATGGTTTTTGATAGTTTATTAATACCAAAAGATAAATGATCAAATTGACTAACTTTAATTGCTTCAAGATGCTTGCGAACTTACAACAATCATTCAATCCTATAGTATCCTAGCAACCAAGTATAAATGAACAACTTGGGAATGATCTATATTTTGAGGGGATGGTCTAATGTCCACTAGATATCAAGAAATAATGTACAACTAGGACATTGCAAGGAAATCAAGCCACATGCTAGCACAGTAGAAGCCAACTCCAGGTGTCAAACAAAAGTGAGGTTTTAAAAAAGCACATTAGAATAATAATCTATATCATGTGTATCCATATCTCATTTTGATCCACTTTCGACCTCTAGATTGCATGCAAATTTGTTCGACAACACAAGCATTCCAACAAAGGATGAACACCTTCAATAACCACACACAAAACCAAATCTAAGATCAACAGACCAATGTTTTTACGTGGTAAAACCCCTACAAGGAAACACAAATGACCCCAACCAACATGGTCACTTGGAGAAAATTATTAATGAAAAAGACAAATATTATACAAAGATTTACAAGAGAGTTTCTCACAATTGATCATCGGAAAATGACGCTCCATGCTCTTTAAATATATATATCATGGACCAATCGAGTGTCAAGACAAAACTCAATGTAGATTTTAATATTGAGGAGAAAATGAACTGTCAGATCACTCTATGTTGGGAACATATCGTGACCAATGGATTACCTAAATACAAATGCATACTAAATAAACACACTAAGAAACACACTTTTACCTAATGAAACATTAGACCAATTTGATCTTAACTAACTCCTAAGTGTCTAAATTTCCTAACACCCCCCCCCTTAAGAACAACTTGGGATGAGATTGAAGGATTTACAAAGGTGACACAATAGGAGAAGGAAGGAGGCATTAGATCCTATACCCCCTTAATGAAAACTTCATGAACTCCTAAAATAGATTGAAGTTTGGAAAACTTCGCGTATGTAAGATACTTTGTGAAAATGTTTGCAAATTGATCTTCTGTAGGGAAAAATAACACTTCAATAACTTGATCATGAATGATTTTTCAGATGAAGTGCATGTGAATCTTGATGTGTTTTCTACGCCGATGTTGAACTAGATCTTTGGCGAGCTTGATGGCACTCTGATTATCACACCAGAGGGTTTTCAGATACTGTTGTTGGAATGCAAACTCTTAAAGGATCTGTCGAAGCCACAAGGCTTCTTGAATTGCATTAATCACTGCTCAATACTCTGCTTCTGTTGAAGAAATAACAATAGCCTATTGTTTCTTACAGGCCAAAGTGACAAGTCTTGAACGAAGGATTAAAACATAACCTATAGTAGAATTTCGATCATTAGGGTCGTCGACCTAATCTGAATCAATGAAACCAACCAACAAAGGACCCCCCCTTGAGTTGTAATGTATCCCAAACTGAATTGTACCCTGGACATACCAAAGTATCCTTTTAGCTTCTTTCCAATGGCTTTCATGGGGTGTTTGCATATACTGGACAACAATACCAACAATAAAGGAAAGATCAGGACATGCATAATTCAAATAAGAGGATACCAATTAACTGATGGTACAAGGTGGCATCAACTTCAAGAGAAGTAGAAGTGGCAACAAGTCCAAAATGGAAGGGGGAAGGGGATAGTTTAGAGTCTTCCATGTGAAAGCGATGAAGAAGGCCACAAGCATACTTAGACTAGGAAATAAATATTCCTTCCTTGGTTTTCAATACTTGGAGGCCAAGGAAATAGTGCGAATATCCTAATTTTGTCATTTCAAATTTCTTTGTAAGGTTTGATTTTACACAGGTCAAATTTTTTGGGTCACTACCAGTGAGGATAAGCTCATCAACATAAAAAAGAAGGATTATGAGATGGATTCCTACTTTATTTGTATAGACATTAGGGTCAAAATGGCATCTAGAAAAGCTGGTATCAAGAAGAAAGTTATCCATTTTGGAATACAAATCTTGAGGAGCTTGCTTAAGACCATAAATATACTTCTTAAGGTGACAAACAAGGCTAGATTCATTCTAGACATAGCCAGAAGGTTTTTCCATGTAGATTTATTCTTGCAAATCCCCATGCAAAAAGGTGGATTTGAAATCCATTTGATGGAACTCCCATTTATGTGAGGCAACAAGGGATAAAACAAGGCAGATGGAATTCATTTTGGATACAAGGGCAACGGTTTCATTATAGTCAGTGCCTTCAACTTGAGAGAATCCTTTGGAAACTAACTGAGACTTATGTCTTTAGACACTTCCATATGATGTATACTAAGTTTTGTAGATCCATTTACATCTGACAAGTTTTCTTCCTTTCAGAAGAGGTACAAGATCCCAAGTATCATTTTCCATTAAAGAAAAATACTCTTCATTCATTGGTGTATCCCAATATGGATGACTTAAAGCTTTTGAAAATGTCTTTGGATCACGAGTCTCTAAAAATTGAACCAAAAGAGAAGAGGATCGTTGGAACTATGAATGTATCCGATGCTAATATGAAGGATCACTGGCAAGATCAACAACTTCTTCTCATGTTGAAAAAACCCATCTAGGAAGTGGTGGTGTTGGTGCAAGTTCATGTTGAATGGACTCATTTGGAGGAATGTGAGCATGTGAAGGTGTATTTTGATCCTCACTATCATCATTTGAAGAAGGATAAAATAGAGTAGGAACATAAGATGGCACAAACTCCGAAGATGGCTCACAGGACAAAGAAGACAAAAATGATGAATTAGGCTCGCAAGCCAAGATATTTTCATCAAATTTAACATCTCTTTGAATATTAATTTCATTTGAATGAGGTTGAAGAAGTCTATAACCTTTGACATCTTCATAATATCCAACAAATATACACTTCTCACTTTTAAGATGAAATTATTTCCTTTTCTCATTAGGAATGTGAGCCCATGCTACACTGCTAAACACATAGAAGTGGATTACATCTGGCTTAAGTTTATTCCATGCTTTTTCTGGTGTCATATGTTTTAGAGCCTTTGTGGGAGTGCAATTTACTATGTAATTTTCACAGTTAATGGCTTCCTCTCAATACTTTATACTTAATCCCTTAGATTGGATCATAAAATTATCCATTTCTTTTAATGTGTAGTTTTTTATCTCAACGATACCATTTTGTTGTGGTGTGTATGGAATAGTGTATTGCATTTGGATGCCCTCTGTGGTACATTTCTCTCCCTCAACAACACCATTTTGTTGTGGTGTATATGGAACAATGTGTTGCATTTGGATTCCCTTTGTAGTGCATTAAATTGGAAAATTATTATTCACATATTTGCCTCCATTATTTGTTCTTAACTTTTGAATTTGATGGCCATATTGCTTTTCTACAAGGGCCTTATAGGACAAACACTTGTCAAAAAAATTTTCTCTTAAATTTTAAGAAGTAAACCTAAGTGCGTCTGAAAAATTCATCCATGAAAGTTAAGAAATACATGCACCCAGAAAAAGAATGAGAAGAAAGTGGACCACACAAGTCACTATGAACAAGCAGCAAAGGGGTCGAGGCATGCCAAGATGCACGTTTGTCAAAATTGTCTTGATGATGTTTTCAGAGAAAACAACTAACACAAACAACATCTTTGCAAAAAACAAGAGGAAGACCAATCACCATCTGTCGATTACATTGTTGTTGCAATGAGTGATATTTTAGATGACCAAAATGCTCATGCCAAAATTTGCTTAAGTCATCACTATGGGAAACAAAAACTGATGGAAAAGATGACGACCCAAAGTTGTAAAAGTTGTACAACTTGGTAATATCATCAACAATTCCAGTTGCGAGGACATGGTTAGGATATTTTAAATCCTTAATTACAACTCGATGAGGTGAAAACTCCATGGTTTTACCTTCACTTGAATGTGTGATCTGATATACTGATAGAAGGTTGCAAGAAAGACTTGAAACACATAATAAATCATTGAAATGACCATTATCTACCTGAACTGTTCTAGACCCTACAACACTAAGATATCTATCATCACCAACAAATATTTTCTTGGTGTTACATTCACTTAGAGAAGAAAATATGGCTTTATCCTTAGCCACATGATAAGATGCTCCAGAATCAATAATCCACTCATCAGAAGAAGAAGTAGAAGTTGCATTGAAGGAGAAACCAGAAGTAGAAATTGCATGCCCATGAGAAGAAGAAGAATTAGAATCAATACTGATGTTGTGCTTCTTCATCACTACATATAAATTCCATCTTCTTAAAAAATTTGGACTCCTCATGACCATCTTACCCACAAAAGTTGCAATTTCTGATCATCTTCTTATTTTTAGATTTTTCTCCTTTGTCACCATTATGAGAAGAGGTTAGTGGAGAGGGTTTGGGATCCTTGTTTTGCTTGTTGTTGTGGGAGGATGTTGCTTCTTTGAATTCTTGGATTTATCTTTCTACCGAGCCACTAAGGCTTTGTTGGATATACATTTAGTGTTGATTAGTCCAAGTTGCACAAGCTTAGTTTTTTCTCAAATTAGAGAATCACAACAATAATCAAGAGAGGGTTCTTTATAAGCACTTCCTAGATATTCTCTAGTGGCATAAAAGGTAGATACAAAAATAGAACATGCACTGCCAAGATTAGAAAGAATAATATATATGCATTGATCTTCCTTCAGATCTTGTTGGCACTCAATACAAAAAATTCTAAGTGTTTTGAACTTAGATTTTCCCAAGATTTATTGGGGGAATTAATTTATTTAAGGTGAAACATTAAATTAGGAGAGATGGACATTCTGATTAGTCCATAGGATTTGTCATTCCTATTAATCCATTTGTCATACTTTTCAACATCAGTGGGTTTGTGTTCTTTTCCCATGGTAATTAGATATAATCCTTTACTTCTTAATAAATCCTCCATATGGGATTTCCATTAGAAGTAGTTGTATTAGTAAGCAAAACATCGTTGGGAGAATCCATATCAAATATACAAAAAACACTGAATCTAATGGTCTAAATGGAAATCTCTTGAAAAAAGAGGTCATTTAAAAGAAACAACACCGAAAACGAACTTTGGATGTGAAAGTTATGCCCTTTTGAAAAAAGGCATAAACGATAACCAAAGAACCACGTGGCAAGTATAAGTTGGTCAATGTGGTGATACCCGTCCTAATAAACTCACTTTTACAAATAATTTTCTTATGAAGTGACCCACTTTTATAGAATAAGAGGGGATCACTTTTACAATGAAGTTAATTTATAAATGAAAGTTGCATGACCCACTTTTATAGAATAAGAGGGGATCACTTTTACAATGAAGTTAATTTATAAATGAAAGTTGCATGAAAAATAAATAACTTAAAATATTAATACTACTTATAGTGATTCACTTTAATTTAAGTGAAATACACTTTACAATGGATGCATGAACTTAAAAAAATAAAACAAAAAATGGACTTGAACTCAAGACCTCTTACTTAATAATGGAAGTTTAACCAAGTGAGCTAGTGCAAAACATATTATATTATTTAGAAGGAGAATTGAGGGTGTTGTTGCTGTTGTGGAATATTACCTTGGGGAGTGTGCTATTAAAAAACTCTTTTCACACAAGAAACAAATTTCACTTCTCGATGACAACAAGGGTTAGATCCATGGATGATTTTAAGGATGGAAATTTATATTGAAATGTAGAAACATGGGCTAATATTACTAGTCCTTAATATGCAAAATGCAAAATGTTTGGCGATAGTTTTTTAAAATATTCAAATTTCTAAGGATTTTATATTATTTCTTTAAAATTTTGGCAATTTTAAGGTAAAATAATTTTATTCTATGGAATTTGGGTGAATCTTTTTTTAGAGAAAATGGAAAATAGCGAATCGTTTTTTGGGAAAAACCATGGAAAATTAGCCCATTTGCGAAATCTAGCCCCTAAAATCATCTATGGTTAGATCTCGGTTAACTTACCTCGAACATGCAAGTTTTCCCTCTATTTTTGATTTACCGAGATCACACAGAGCACATGAAAAAGAGCATATGTGAACAAGAAAACCTTTTCTGATCAATTTATGATTTGTTGAGATCACACAATGTGTAGGGAAAAGAGCATACACAAATAAAAAATAGTAGCAACCCAAAATAAAAATAGAAAACCGAAATATTCGAGCTTTATACCTCCAGATATGACTGAAATGGTTGTATCTTGGGAAAATAGAAACCTTTTCAAGGGAAATGAAAAGTGTTATTGACTGAAATGAATGCTCCAGATGCAATGAAATAGTCCTTTCATCTCACAAATTTACGAAAATGGCATAAACCGGAGATGCGACGACACAACTTCATGATCTCGATCTACAACGGGAACAAGACTTCAAATGCACTCTGATACCATGTTTGACAACACAAGTATTCCAAAAGAGGAAAAACACCTTCAGTAACCACTCACAAAACTAGATCAAATATCAACACATTGATGTTTTTATGTGGTAAAACCCCTACGGGGAAACATCAACGAACCGAACCGACATGGCCACTTGTGTTAGGAAATGAGGGACACTTCCACAAATAAACCTAGAAAAAGAGAGGAAGAAATATTTAAATAAGAAATTAAAGGACAAATCAAACACACAATACACAAAGATTTTACCATAGAAACCCAAACAGGAAAACCGACATTCCTTGAACATTTTTCTCTCTTGTTTTCTTATTCATTTAGAATAAAAGGTTACATGCCTAACCTTGGTCTACACCTAAGACACAATCGACATCATACCTTCTTGCTTTACACAAGAACAACCCTGTAACCAATTCGGATTACATCTACATGACCAACAACCTCTAAAGATTAACTATTCTATGATTATTGATTAGCCTTTACAACATTACAACATGCCTTCTTTATAGGCTTTATAGTAGGAAAAACCCTAAAGAAAAGCACCCAAAAAATGATTACAGATCCATACAGATCATTGGATACAAGTCTCGTGAATCTCGAGATTATGTTATCATCGAATACAAAGTCGAATTACCAGTCGACCTTCATTTGGTCTTCAGTCGGTTGCCATGCACCCGCCTGTCGACCTCTTGTCAGTTGACCTCTTTGACTTGTTGTTGATATCTTCGACTTCGACTTTACTCGGTTGAACCACCTTGAGATTTGACTTGCTGTCGATATCTTTGACTTTACTTGGTCGAACCACCTCGACCTTTGACTTGCTGCCAATTTCTTCGACTTAGACTATTAGTCGATCCACCTCCACTAGAATTTCACTACAAAGAATAAAAAACCCAACATTCTCCCACTTGTTGTTTTATTTGCTGAAACTGGCTCTTTGCACCAAGAGAACTTCAACTCAAAAACTTGTTCAAAGAGTCTACTATGTTTTCCAACATGTCTACTTTCTCCAGCAACACTGTTAGGGTCTTAACCCGCACATAGGTAGATCAATATAATTGGATGCAATAAAGGTCAATATTAATAAGGCCTTTCAATAAAATAGAATAAGGCGGATGTAAGAAGACCTAATAGAAGGTTCCGCTTCTAGAAGGATCTTCCTCTAGATGTTTCTCTTGATAGACATATTTAGTATAAATAAGGGTCGAGGGTATGAAAACCCTAGCTTGGAGATTATTGTAACATAGCGCTGCTCGACTGGAGGTTGCCCCCTCGAAAAGGCCTGTGAACATTGCTTTCTCAATCAAAGTGCTATTTCTGTTGTTGTTCTTATATCATTTATGTGTTATTGTGGAGATTATGTTGGTTATATTATTGTTATTCTGCCATTTCTAGCATTTTGTTTCTGTTCTGCATACTTTTTATATCTGGTATATTACAAGTGGTATAAGAGCACTTTCCTTGGCATAAATTGTGGGAATTTTTTTTCTTCAGGGTAGAGATGTATTTCGGCGTCTTTAAGCCACAGAGATATGTCGTTACGTGCATAAACCCACAGTTGAGGGATTCATACACCCGGGAAATACAAGTGGTTCTTAAGCGCACATCTTTTGGCCACCCTTGTAACCCCTGTTGGTACCCTTTCGAGTGGTAGCGCATTAGACAACACCTGTGTACAGATCGACCTAGATTTCCTGAAGCCCTCTTTAGATAAACTGATCGACCGCTTGACTGCTATAGTGCCACCGAGAACAACACTCGGGAAGATACTCTCTAGTACCTGGGTAGTTGGGTAGTATGGCTAAGGGTACAGTCTATCCTCCTTAGTCAGTTCCCTGAGATATTGGGCCGAGTACTACTGTTGGACCCCACACGTATATCAGAGAGCTATAGCACAGGGAAAACCCTTGTCTGTAGAACCCTTGAATACCTAACCTTTGGGGGACAGAAACATAAAAAAATTAAAACAAACAAGATCTATTGCCGCGCAACTGTGTTCGGATTTCCAAGTAAATACACATTTCTTTCTGGTTAAGCATTTGGGGATTTCATCGCTGCAGTATTCTTCAGACCGAAGTATAACTCCGCAGGTGTAAAAAAAAAAAAAAAAAAGTTTGGAAATTTTTTCACCATTATTTGAGACCTAGTCCATTGGATTCATCTCTTCGCCCTTATCACATTCATCCATATCATTTTTCGGCAATTTTTTTTACCCCGCCCGCCCCTTTTCAGTTCACCCATCCTCATGGCCCATACCCGTAGCCAAGACCTGGAACCTCGCTTCAACACCTTGCAATCTGGTTTCCTCAAGACCCAAAAAGAAGTGAAACAACTTAGTGCTACTGTTGCCTCCATCGATTCATCCATCNGAGTCACCTGAAATCACTGACATAACCCCTCCCTCAGACCCTCCCGAAGTGGAACCGATCATTTCCCTCAATGCTCTCACTAGCTTTTTCGCCCCCCAAACCCTCAAGTTAATCGGTTACATCAAGCATCGGAAGGTCATCATTCTGGTTGATAGTGGAAGCACCCATAATTTTATTCATCATTGCATTGCCCAAGAAACTCATTGCTACATCCATGCCGTCAACAATTTCCAAATCATGATTGCCAATGGTGGTTCCATGAAATGTGGAGGGCGCTGTGAAAATGTGCATCTCCAAATCGGTGACTACCACCTAAAATCCCATATGTTTTCTATCGACATGGGCAGTTGTGACATTGTGTTGGGTGTAGACTGGCTAAGGACTTTGGGTCCCATTTTCATAGATTTTAAGGAATTAACCATGCAATTCGACCAGGAAGGCCACTAATATAAATTCCAAGGCATCACGGCTGGTTCACTTGAGGTCATTAGTTTCCATCGCATGGAAAAGATGCTAAAAAAAGGTCATTCTGGTGTCATTGCCCAACTCCATGCCATACAAGCAACAAAGACACCCTCGGTGCCAGAAGACCTACAAGCCATCCTTTCTAAACACCAAATGGTATTTTCCACTCCCCAAGGACTCCCTCCTTCCTACGGGTTAATGATCATTCCATTCCCTTTGTACCCGAAATCCTTCTTCCCAATATCTATCCGTATCGCCACGCCTTTTCACAAAAAAATGAAATTGAGAAAATGGTCCAGGAACTCCTTACTGTAGGCGTTATCCGCCCTAGTATGAGCCCTTAATCTTCTCATGTAGTAATGGTCATGAAGAAATAAGGTTCTTGGAGAATGTGTCCTGACTTCCATTCCCTCAACAAGCTGACCATTAAAGACAAATTTCCCATTCCTGTCATTGATGACCTCCTGGATGAATTGAGTGACGCCCAATTCTTCACTAAACTTGATCTTTGCTCGGGTTATCACCATATACGTATGAAGGAGGAAAACATTCCCAAGACAACCTTTCAAACTCATGAGGGCCACTATGAGTTTTTGGTCATGCCCTTTGGCTTGTGTAATGCTCCCTCCACCTTCCAAAGCCTCATGAATCATGTCTTCCGTCCTTTTCTCCGTCATTTTGTATTAGTTTTCCTTGATGATATCCTAATCTATAGAAAAACCTAGACAGACCATCTTACTCATGTGGATCGAGTTCTCCATCTACTCTCTCAGCACAAACTTTTCCTGAAACAGTCTAAATGTGCTTTTGGTTCCTCAGAAGTAGAATACTTGGGTCATCTGGTTGGCAAGGATGGCCTCAGGGTGGATCCGAAAAAGATTGAAGCTATGCAAGACTGGCCACACCCAAAGACTCTCAAAAGCTTGCGTGGATTTCTGGGCTTAACAGAGTATTATCGCAAGTTTGTTAAGAATTATGGCAAGATTGCAGCACCTCTCACGGCTCTCCTAAAAAAGAACTCTTTCACTTGGACTCCAGCCGCTACTCAATATTTTCAAACCTTGAAGACGACCATGTGCACCACTCTGGTTCTGGCCCTTCCTAATTTCACAAAGACCTTTGTGTTGGAATGTGATGCCTCAAGGAAAGGAATCGGTGCTATCCTTATGCAAGAGGGTCGACCTTTGGCCTTCACCAACAGGAAACTATCTAAAAGGAATCTAGGCAAACCCATCTATGAAAAGGAAATGTTGGCTATTTTACATGCCGTTGATCCGTGGAGCCCTTATCTCTTGGGGCAGCGTTTCCAAATTAAGACAGACCATCAAAGACTCAAGTACTTTATGGAACAACGCATTTGCTCCCCAGAGCAGCAAAAGTGGGTGACTAAGCTCTTTGGATATGATTATGAGATCATTTACAAGAAGGGCAAAGACAATGTGGTGGCAGATGCACTGTCCCAAAAATATGAAGAGGAAGGATCCCTTTTTTCTCTTTCCTTCATTGTACCAGATTGGCTTCAAGATGTGCGCCAGGAATGGCTACAAGATCCCAAAAGTTCGCATCTGATCTAGCAATTGCAAACCAATGCTCCAGCTCCCCCAGGGTACTCTTGGCTCCAGGATGAGCTTCGATACAAAGTCCGTTTGTATTTAAGTAAACAATCAAAGCTTAAATCCACGATACTTTCTGAGCTTCATGCTACACCCACAACAAGGCATTCCGGGTTCACCAAAACCTATGACAGGGTCAAATGTTCTTTCTTCTGGGATGGTATGAAACAGGACATCCGTAATTTTGTCGCTGAATGTGAGGTGTATCAACGCAACAAGGGAGAAACAGTCAAATCTCCGGGCACACTACAACCACTTCCGATTCCACCTGCTATTTGGAAAGATATCTCTATGGACTTTATTACCGGCTTACCTAAACTGGGAAATAAATCAGTCATAATGGTGGTTGTGGATCACCTTTCCAAGTATGCTCATTTCTGAGCTCTTCAATACCCATTTACTGCATCCACAGTGGCTAAAATTTTCATGGACCAGGTCTTCAAGCTTCATGGCATGCCACACTCTATTGTTTCTGATCATGACCCAACTTTCACAAGCAATTTTTGGCAGGAACTGTTTAAGCTACAGGGCACCTAATTGCATCTAAGCACAACTTATCATCCCCAAAATGATGGTCAAACGAAAGTTGTCAACAAGTGTTTGGAAACATATCTAAGGTGTTTTGCCTCTGAAAAGCAAAATCAATGGGCTCAATGGTTACCCCTAGCTTAATGGTGGTACAATACTTCCTACCATACAACTACACGCATGACTCCTTTTGAAGCAGTATATGAACATAAGCCACCTTTAGTTCTCTCATACTTACCGGGTACCTCGAAGCTCCAGGCGGTTGACCAAACACTTACAGTTTGAGAGGATATTCTTCGTACCCTTAAAGAGAACTTGGTCATGGCACAAAATTGCATGAAGCAACAAGCAGATCAAGGTCACTATAAACGTCAATTTGCAGAAGGGGATCAGGTGTTTCTGCGACTGCAACCATACAAGCAAAATTCCCTCAAGGCCGAGCAATGTCAGAAGCTAACACCCAAATTTTATGGTCCTTATACAGTTCTCAAGCATGTGGGACAAGTCGCCTATCAGTTAGCTCTGCCCGGTCAGTCAAAGCTAAATCCCGTTTTTCATGTTTCATGCTTAAAGAAGGTGATTGGAACTAAGTGCCAAATTAAAACCAACCTTCCAGAGTTAGCTGAAGAAGGATCCATTTGGCTACAACCAGAAGTAGTTTTGGACCAGCGTGAGCGTC